>CM076584.1:43714068-44314068 GCA_034641835.2 Pinus albicaulis
ATGGACTCTGCTGTAATACTAAAAAGGATTTCTCTGTCTGCATTAACAATGGCCCTTTGGTCTAGTTCATAATTCTTTTGACACAATCTAAGAATGTCTTTTCTAGGATGGGTTAAAGGAATTACATATTGGGGAAAATGAGTCTCCCAAATAGCCATTTCATCTTTGTCCAAGTACTTATCATAGCACCAATTATGTATTTCTGAAAGGTTGAATTCTACCACAGGGTCAACAATATTGTAGTCCATATCAGTTAATGGAAGGGTTTCTTTAGCAGCTACAAGTGGCTGGAGAGGATTTACTGATACAGTGGATTTAGCAGTGAGGGCTAGAGTAGATTTGATATCTTTAGGTGTTATAGGTTTAGGAGGTTTGGATCCTCCAGGCTTGGTTGGTTTAGAATCTCCAGGTTTAACCGTGATTTTCTTTTTAGTCATTTTGGACTAACTACTGCAAGCTTAAACTGTTTGTAGGAGTGAATTTTCTTTGTCAGAGGATTTACACTGGAATAAGACAGAAAACAAGGGTTTCCTGAATAAATTGACTGCAAACAGGGGTTTTTGAGATATCTGAAGGTTTTAAACCTTTTTCTTTATGTGAAATTGATTTTCAGAGGTCACAATGGGCTAAAAAGTGCTTCTTTAGGACTCATAACTTTCTGGGAAAAATTGGCCAGGGTTTGGCCTCTTTTTCAGGCTTTTTTAGGTATTTTCTTTGGTAAAAACCCTTAATTGAAAACTTGGTTATTTTATAGAAGGATTTGAATGGAATTTGTAGGTTTTAAATTGGTCGAAAAAAATACCTCAACTGCAGGTATTTGGCTTCTTGAAAGGTTTTGAGGAAATCACGATTGAATTTGAAGTCTGGTCCAGATTACTGCTGTAGTCGAATGGCTTTAATGGTCTTCAATGGGGAGTCTATGGTCAATTTTGAATTTCTCTGGGTATAAGTTGATAATTTTGATCAAAAGGGTTTTTTCATAGTTGAATAGAGCTCTTTTACAATTCGAAACACGCAAATAATCATAACAAATGTCATAACAAAAGGTTTTAACGTTGATTTTTGTTTATTGGAGATGCATTAAATGCATGTCCTATCAAAAGGCGGGAGCGGCTTGGATTTTCAAATGTGAAACTGGCAGCAATTTTCATGTTGGGTTCAGGTGGTAAGCTGTTTTTACCCAAACAAACGCGATCCAACAGAATATTGACACGTCGCTGGGGGTGGAATGCGTAAAACCACCCATTTCACGCTCGATTGGTGTTGGAATGGGCGTTTGATTTTTCCGCACAATATTGATTTCGCGTCGTTAGATCTTGCATATTGGAGCGAAGGGTCATGATTTGATTGAAATCCGCAGGCAAAAAGATGGTGGAACCGGGGCTAAGGTTAAGTAGGGTTTGTCAAAGGTTTATAATATGTAAAGTCGAGATTATTATATGGTAAAGAAAAAGGGCTAAATGAAGGTGTTTTCATATGTAAAAAAGTTTTATATATAAGCGAAGGTGTATGAGGTGGGGTTAGGTTTGGTAAGTGTATTACAAATGCGCAGGGGTGGGGGGTTAAACCTTTATAAAATATTTAATCTGTTGTAATACCTTAGGATAAAAATGATGAGCGGTGTAATGTTTTTTTCCAAACAAATAAAATATGCGCAGAAAACCATATTTTCATTATTTATTTTATTATATAGTTGTTAGACTTGTTTGAAGGGTCTAATAACTATAGGGGGCAGGGTATTTAATTAAAGTTAGTTTTAGACCAAAGGGTGTTTATTTGGGTTTTAATTTAGCATGTGCATATTAACTTTGGTCTAAAAACTTTATAATAGTGGGTTTTAGGGGGTATTTTAGATAAAGGGAATTATATAGATAGGATAAGGTATTTTTAGGGAATTAATAAAGTAAGTTAGAAGTTAATATGACAAGGGGAGATGGAATACACAAAAATACACTAAATGACCAAGTAGAGTGAATAAATAAAAGCATAGCTTATTATTTTATCATTTCACCAATTTACTTAGGATAGAGTGTTTTTTGAGGGTTTTTTATATTTTTTATGAATGAAGGAAGTTAATTAAATGGGATTCTAAGTTTCATTCAGTAAGAAGGATTCTTTACTTATGAAGATGACTTAAATGTATGAATGAGGGATAAATAATGGTAAAGGGGATTTTATCGTAGGAATTCAACATTTTCCACTATCCAGTCATTGAGCCTTGGATCCGGTCCCAACAAAAGTCTGAGAAATGCTCTGAGCCTCTTTGACTGGAAGTATAGAATACTGAATACTTAGGGGAAGGGAAATTAGTGATTTTTTCCCGGTGATGAATATTACATGTTTTTTTTCCCACTTCTTTCTACCTACCCAACATTACTCTAACATTTTTTCTTCCTTTTAGCAGGTGCATTTAAGCTTGCTACCTTGTAACATTTTATTCTTTTGAAAGCATAAAACTATCTAATTCTACCTTATTTCATCCGAGGGTTTAGATTAAACTGATGATATTTTCATTATTATCTACCTATCTATTGATTTGTCAGGATTAAACTGTCTGAAAAAACTTTATTCACTATCTAAAACATGGAAATTGAAAACATGACAAGTCAAGTTTAGACAGTTTAACTCATCATGGATTAAGGAATTTATTGACACTCTGCCATAATCATTTGCAAAAAGTAAAAAGTAGTGGCATTTGGACTTGCACACTTTCATGTTTTATTTTCATCCTTTTTCTTTTGGGGTCTATATATTTTTTAAGTCCTTTGTTCTTTCTTTTAGGACTTTTTACCCTCTTTTATTTATTTATTTATTTATTTTTTTCAGAATATGGGAAAACAACTTACAGAAAGCAAGGTATGTACATATTTTACAAGACTATAAAAAGTCAATTCAAAATTATGAATCCTATATTTATAGGACCCTAACACTATCAAGAGAAGAAGGAGAAGAGAAGATGTACAGAAAAGAGAAGACTCCATTATGTGGAGGAAGGAAGGAGGAGAGGCTCTCAAATATTCTTCCAAAATCTAGGCAGAGCATCAAAGAAGATCTTAAGAATATGAGAGGGGAGATGGAACCCCCAGAGGAGTTTGAATCTAGAGCCGGATCTAGATTTGCACATGATAGGTGTGAGCATGTAGCTACACCCTATTATGCACATCGCAGTCAAATATCTAGATCTATCATGAAAGAGATGGAAGAAGGAGAAATGCCTAAGAGGGAAAATCTTAGTGAATTCCTTCAGGAGTATGAATCTCAAACTGAAAATTTTAGAGATCATATTACTTTTCAGGAGTTTTGCAAGATCAAGGTGGAGAGGAGCAGGCAGCATGACATGGATAGATTTTCTCTATCTACTTTTGATGGATCACCAAAATGTTTAGCCAGAGCTTGGGTGGAGGAGCTACACACCTATTTGCAGCAGCACCAAGTTTTTGAAGATAAGGCCATCATATTTGCAGCGCTGCACTTTGAAGGTCAGGCCTATGCTTGGTGGATTTTTGAGTCATTTTCATTGAAAAATTCCAATATTTCTTCTTATGCAAAGTTCACTAAGAGATTAGTGGAGAGGTTTGATGGAAGACATTCTAAAACACTCTTGGTAGAGCCAAACAAACCAAAACTTGTGCATGGGTTGGAAGAACCTGAAAACTTAGATCCACTTCAAAAAACTGTTGGGAAAGCTCACATCTTGCATAACACCTCGCTAAAGGTAATATCTCTGTCTCATGCCTTTGGAAAAGAGGACATGTAGGTTCCTTTTTCAAAAGAGGATCCTCTTATTGAGAAAATGACTCCCATTAATATTGAAGAGAAAGACTAGAAGGATGGGGGCAACAACGCTGTCACATCTAGAGCATATCTAGTTCCTCATGCAGAGGAAGGAGGAGCACATGCTCCAATAGGAGGAATTCTTGTGTCATTACAAGATATTCCCTAGGATCTCACATATGGAAGACAAAGCACAATCAATGAGAAACATGATTGTGAGATATTACCGATGGAAGGAGAAGGTAGGGAGGAAGGACAACATCATTTGATGAGGAGCACACACCCCTATCTATTTCAGAGAGCTGGTACAAGGAAGAGGTAGACTGATTTGTGCTGTGAGGGCAAGGGCAGGGTTTCCCAACCATATGTATATTCTACTCTTGACATTGATGTCTCACTACATGGAGGCATTCCGCTTGGGAGGCCACTAGATCTGGAGTTGGTAAGAGACATCTTGCAATTTGGTTCACCCCTCTTAAATTCCGGAGAGGTGAAGACTTTGGAGGAGAATAGTACAGTGCAGAGAGTTTGGGATAGTCTCAAGGAGGAGAAAGACATTCTTCCATTTTCAACACCACCCACTCTCACTACGTATACTGCGTTGACAAAATTTGCTGCAGTGATGGAGGATGGCACCTTCATGGTGCAAGGGAGATACTCCATGGATTTGGAGAAACATAGGGTACTTCCTTTGAGGGAGGAATCCTCCATATATTGGAGTAGATGGAGGCCACTCATGCTTACATTGTCCAAGATTGGGAGATTCTTTTTGGATGGGAGCTTCTCATGGGAGGCCAAATTCCAAAGATCACTACTTCTTTTTTAGCATGAGAAGCTACCTGATGGGCATGGCAACAATTTGGAGGATTACTTTTGCATGGGGAATTTCAAAGAGAAAGACAACAGCATGTGGGGAGCTTCACATTGCAGATCATCAGCACTGTCTCTTGGGAGGATTGATCCATATTGGAGGTCTCAACTCTTGGTAGAGTACTCCAAGGATCTTGGTGCTTGCATGATTCTTGATGACCTGGATGGAGATGATAGATATATGGTGGATTATGTGGTGATCTATTCTTATGGTAGAGTCTTCTTGACTAAAGCTTCTGGGCTCAAGGAGAAACTGCTACATGTAGCACATGAGGACTTCCTTTCCATGCACCTTGATGCATATATTTCCTTGGCTGAGGAGTTCATTTGGGAGGGAATTAAACATGACATACTTTAGCATATGGAGAGATGCATAGCTCGGATGGTGATAGAGAGGATGTCACAGCCACTTCCCTACTCTTTGGAAGTGAGGGAGAATTTCCGGTTGAGCCATTTCAGCTCAAGGTCCCAAGTACATGGTGGAGAAGGTATAATTTCACATTATGTTTTGTACCTATTTACTTTAGATGAACAACATGTTGTACCAAGGAGGATTATCCATTCTTGCATATTGTATGATGATTTACTTGAATCCACTTGTAGCATTGAGATTGGCTATCTTATTGGTGGTTTGTGGGGGAAGCCACATGATTCTTGGTGTGCACCATTGACACCACATTTTACTTTCATGTTTATATCCTATAGAATGATTGTGACAACAAACAAGTGGCTAGGAGAGAACTTGTTATTAATTTTTTTGATGCAGGCAAGGGATGCACTGTGTTGGTTCCATGAGTGGAACTATGATCCACTCTCCGGTTGTCATATGGAAGCTTTTTTTCATTGGTTTTTGCTTCCATGTATTGCTGATATTCTTATGTTCATGGGGAGATTTGTTTGGAGAGTGCTAGATGAGTTGGAGATTCCCATTGGGAGTATGATTCTCTCTATTTTACATGTTGTATGTTTTAGGAGAAACAATGGGAAAACCATGATTGCCACACCACACTTCTTGTCTTCACATGGGAGGAGCCATTTGAAGAACTTGCGTTCTTGGAGGAGGAATTTCATGGTTGATCTACTTTGTGGGGTAACTTGGGCCATTCTTGGAGGCCATGAAATTTCATCCCAAGATCAGAAACAACCCCATACCAACCATAAAGGGAGAGAGAAACCACTTGAATGGAAAAAAATAATCTCTCCATGCAGCCCCAACACATTACATACACCGGGGGTTGAGGATTCTTTTGATGAACTACCTAGAATGGCTCATTTTATTTGGATGATAGCATGGGTTTGGGAATCTCTCATTGGTCATGAGATCCCCTATGCTTGTCATAACTCCTATCTTGAGGAGGCATTGGATAGCAAGAAGGTTTCCACTTACACCTTCCACCTTTTCATGATGTGAGCCATTTGGTTTTGCATGCTTCGGAGGGAGTATTGGAGAACAGATTTATTGCAGATTGTTTTGAAGTAGTAGTGGGAACTATTGATGAGGATGCCACAAGAGGAGGAGGGGAGGAATTTTTCTTTCCTTATATAGTTTCTTGAGGAAAAGCGACATTTTAGAGGGGAGGACTATAATATTCCAAAAATTTAGCCTTCATCTAAATGGAATATTATAGTTGGTTTTATCACTAGGTAGGTGAATAAATGGGTGGGGAGGCCCATTAAACTCTTTAGAAGGAATAATAACACTCCTAATGTGAAAGGAGGAAGAATAAGCAACTAATTTGAGCACCCTTGGGTGTGAACAGAGATGGGATCATGTTGATTCAGTCAAATTTGACCAAGTCAATAACGCTGTCTAGATACATTGAATCTCCTTGATGAACATCGAAGTTCTAGTGGAGGACAACTTGCATGAGCTTGGTGGAAAATATGGATGGGACCTAATGTGAAGAGGTTCACTTGATATATATGGAGAGGATAGGAGAATTTTTTATTCATGTTTTGAGATTTTCATTTGATATTGGTCTGTTTAGACTTTGCATTCCTTTACTGTTTAGCAGTGTTGTTGTGCTGTTTAGCACAAGGGTGTTCCTGATCGGGAATCCATACCTCATCCTCAGGGAAGGAGAGGTTCTTTGGGCTGCATTTCCTCATTCTGGAATTCTGTCCAAGCTACCTCCTTTAGCTACAGTGCAGAATCTGTTTAGAGCTGGGTTGTGTTGCAAGGTGTAGCAAAGGAGGATCACATTGAGCCATTTCTGGGCTTGTTTTTCAGTGGAGAGGTAGCCTATCCATTGGAGGATTAGCAAGGAGGGCTCTTGGGAATATTTTTACATCTTTGGAATCAGGCCAACCATCTACCATCCCTCACATCATAGTTCCAGTCCATGACTGCATTATTTTAGTGAGCTATTGTAGTGGGTATAACCCAAAAATGGCCGAAAATGCAAAGTTAAGATCTGGCCAAACCATTTCTGGTTTTTTCTGGTTTTTTTTTGGTAGAATCCGTGGTTAAAATCTTGGATCATTCTAAGCACGCTAAAATCCTTCCGCACATGGTTCTTTGCCTCAGAAGTAGCAGTTTTCAGCAGTAGCAGCAATAACATTACACATTTCCAGTGCTTGGTTCTTGGGTGTATTTTAGCCATCTTGTGGCTTGAGTGCATTCCTTTTGGAGCACTGTATTTTCTTATTTTTTTGGGCATTTATTTTGTATCTATCAGCCATATTACATTTATATATGATTATAGCAGCAACTACACTGATATAGACATCACTATCACTGATTTCTGGCATTCTATACAGTTGCAGCAACTCATGTGTTTATTGATTTGATTATTGGAGGCTTGTTCTTTTTTCTTGGGTGGCTTGACCCTCAAGATATTTTGTATATTGTTGCTGATATATTAATAAAATGATGGCTTCATATTGATCCCTCTTATGTCATGTTTAGATTTGTTGTGTTTTACATTATTATGTCTTGTGTTGCTGCTATTTCCAATTTGGAATATTACATATCATCAAGTTAGAATTGCAGAAAGTAACATTTGGAAGACAACATTTAAAACCAAACAGGGACTCTTTGAGTGGCTTGTTATGCCGTTTGGTTTATGCAATGCACCTAAAAATTTCATGTGGATAATGGATGATGTCTTACATCCTTTTCTTGATGATTTCGTTATTGTCTATTTATATGACATCTTAATTTTCAACAAGACTAAAGAAGAGCATGTCATGCATGTTAAGAAAGTACTTGATATTTTGAAGAAAAATAAGTTGTTCCTTAAAATTTCAAAGTGTGAATTTCGAAAGACTTCTTTGGTTTATTTGGGACACATAGTAGGAGGAGGTGCTTTGAGAATTTATCCTTCTAAGGTAGAAGCCATTGTGAATTGGCCTACTCCCAAATCCATTACAGATGTAAGAAGTTTTTTGGGTGCAGCTCAGTATTGGAGGAGGTTTATTTCTAACTTCTCTGCCATAGCAGCTCCTATGCATGGAGTGACAAGTGTGAAGTGTGATTTCCAATGGGGAGGAAAGAAACAGAAAGATTTTGAGTCTTTTAAAGAGAAGATAAATTCAGCTCCAGTCCTTGCATTACTGAACTTGAGACAACCATTCGAGATTCAAACCGATGCTAGTTATTACGCCATGGGTGCAGTTCTCTTACAACATGGTAAGCCTATCGCATTTCATTCTGAGACATTTAATGGTGCTATTGTGAATTATCCTACATATGATAATGAGTTGTATGCGTTGGTACAAAGCGTCAAAAAGTGGAAACACTATTTTATGGGCAAAGAAACAGTTGTTCATACTGACCATCAGCCTTTACAGTACTTGCAGTCGCAAAGTAAATTACAACAGTCACGACATTTCAGATGGATGGGCTTCCTACAACAATTTCACTTGGTAATAAGGTACAAGAAAGGTATTTACAATAAATTTGCTGATATGCTTTCAAGGCCTATTATTAGTGCTAATACTTTACTTAAGAATGATTCTATTGTACACGAGAGCTACATAGAACAGTATGCATCAGATGTTGATTTTAAGGATGTGTATGCTAACTTGAGTGAAGGGAATCATGTTGAGGAGAATGATTATCATTTGCATAATATTTTTTTGTTTCATATGGGCAAGTTATGTATACCACAGGGGGGCAGACTAAGCATCATGAGATAAGCTCATTCTTCTCTTATTGCTGGACATTTTGGGGTAAGCAAAACGGTGGCACATTTACAGAGGTATTGTTATTGGCCTTGCATGGTAGACAGTGTTTCACGTTTCATTAGAGGTTGTTCATTATGTGCTACAAGAAAGCCCAGCAATAGGAAGCTTGGTTTATATATGCCATTTCCGGTACCTTCTAGACCATGGGAAAGTGTTTCTATGTTATTTGTTGGAGGTCTACCATTTTCTAGAAAGCAGCATGATTATCGTTATGTAGTAGTTGATCGATTCAGCAAGATGTGTATTCTTATGCCATGTAAGAAATCTATAACTGCTGAACAAACTGCTGATTTATATTTTCAACATGTATGGGTTAATTATGGCTTGCCTACTTCTATTGTTAGTGACAGGAATTCCAAATTCATTGGGAATTTTTGGTCCAATCTATGGAAGATGATGGACACCAAGTTGAAGAAGAGTACTGCTTTCCATCCGCAAATAGATGGTCAAACAAAGGTAGTGAACAAAACCATTGTACATCTTTTGAGAGGTTATTGCAGCAAGCATCCCAAGCTTTGGGATGAGCACTTGCATTACATTCAGCATGCTTACAACCGGGCCAAGCACTCTTCTACAAATACTTCACATTTTGAAGCTTGCTTTGGGTATTTGCCTAAGTCACCTTTAGATTCATTCTTGATAAGGATGTGGCCATTGATGGGCATAGTGACATTGAAAAATATCACATGTTCATTGAAATAATTCAGCTCATACATCAGCAGGTTAAAGAACAACTTGAAAAAATTCAAGGCAAGTACAAGGAGAGGCATGATAAACACAGAGTTGATCATAAGTTTCAAGAAGGAGATGAATTAAGGCTACATATTAGTAAGGAAAGAATGCAAGGAGAAGGTAAAAAGCTGAAGCCTATTCGTTATGGTCCATTCAAGATCCTTAAAAAACTTGGAAATAATGCTTTTCAACTAGATTTGCCTTCATATATGCAAATGTATTCCGTTTTCAATGTGGAAAATTTACATTTGTATGAACCTCCTTTAAATGATGATTATGAAAGTGACATTCAGCTGCCATCCTTGAAAGAGGATGCTATCCTTGACAAAAGGACATGCACTTCGAGGAGGGGAAATGTTGATTATGTTTGGGTTGGTCTTAAAGGCAGAAAATCGAGTAAGGAAAAGTGGATTGAGGTGGAAAAGATGAGGGATTTGTAGCCTCATCTTCTTAATAGGTAATTGAAGGCTTTTGGGGTCCAAAAGCTTCCCAATGGGGAGGTGTGATCAGGTGATCATGTCCAAGAGGAAAAAAATGCTCAAAATTGGAACTGCTTAGAATTGGTTGCAAACTAAACGACCGGATAGGCCTCGTTGATGCGATTTTGGTGCCATGAACGGGACCCAAATATGATGTCACATGAGCAATATAGTGAATTTTTAAAACGCCCAATAACCTTCAAAACATGACCTTTGAACTTAGAAATTTTGTCATCTTTAGAAAAACATTTATGGCAAAAAATTTCATTTTTTGGTGCCCTATTAAAGGGTGCCACGTGGCCTACCCAGAGGCTACCACATGGCCCTAGGCCAAAGGTTTATGAATATTTGAAAATTGTGTTTGATTGGCAAACCGACCCGAGCTAAACATGTTCGGGTCAGTCGGGCACGACCCAACCCGAATGTTCATGGGTCATCTTGTAGCGGGCTCATGCAGAGCTGAATGTGAAGGGAAGTTGGGCGGAGGTCGACCTGACTTGCACGCAAAAGGGTCAGTAGCCGGGTCGATGTTGTGTTTTGAACAGTTGAGTGGAGTTTGGTTAAAGCCCTTAGGGCTAAGCTCTGAGGCCATATGCCCAGGAGCTCAAAACCACAGGCTAGCATTTTGTTACGACAGAGTTTGAAGGGGGATATCCCAACACTAAGCACTCAACTTCATGTGCCCTCATGCAGTGAATAGGGGGCTTAAATAATTCATACGGGTAGTTAAAATAGTTGGCAGTTAAGGGTAGAGCCCATGTGGCCAACGTAACACAAAATTTAATGCCATGTTTTTTTGTTACCACTTATTCCGCCGGTGGTTCGACTTCACATGTGACCATACACTCAACATTTAATTTAACTGTCTATGGTTTTGCCATTTTTAGCGTGCATTTCCGACATTTTTGGATATTCCGCCTTTTTGGTGGAGCTAACTGAAGTTAGCCAATTTTGGTGGAGGATTTCTAGTGCCACTGGGCAAAATATAGTTTGGATCATAAATTTCACCATATTCGACCAAATTAGACAAAATTTTAGTCAATTTTGAGTATTATGAGCATTATGAAGCCATTGGAACAGGTTTAAGAGCCAATAGAGGTGTTTTTCAGCCATTTTTGTTTCAGGGAAGCTTGGAGAGCCATCAGGGCCATGAGGGAAATGGAGTTGCATTGGGCTACACTTCATTGTTTGAGGTGAAATAAAAGCCATACTTAGCTTATTTATGTTCTCTGTATTCATTTTCACAGTTTTTTCAGCCTTTTTAGACTTCTTTCTCACTGTAAAACCAATTTTAGCACCATAATATATCAAGGACATGCCCATTGGGAGCCTTGGACTCGACAGATGTAGCCCAGTAGGGGTGAAATTCCTCATCATGTTGTTGCGTTTTTATGGTGAAGTTATTCTACTGTGTATTTTAGATTCAAGATGTTAAAAAGTAAATTTAATTAACATTCCCTCAAACTTAAACTCATAAACAGTTACCAAGAACACTTGGTTTTATTTGCAAGACATTACAAACCCTTTGCACACTTAATTTAATGGAAATGAATACTTTGAATAGTAGAAAAAAATAATTTCATTTTCAGATCATACTATCAGTTTACATAAGTATAACTTTGTACATATGGTACTTCTATTCACTTGTATTAAGTCTTGCTTTCTAGATTGACAGTCATCTTTTTATTGCATTATATTTTTGAAACGTCATTATAGATGAATGTGAAATGAACTTTTGTGCCAATATTTGTCTGTAATTTCTTATTGGATATATAATCACACATATGGATGCGACATATTTTTCACAATTATTATAATAAAACTATTCTAAATAATCTACATTACTAATAGTTGAAGGATATCTCTTTAGATCACATAAAGAAAGAAACACCCCGGGTATATAGTAGAATAGATAGTGTTAGATAGATGCATGTGATATATTATAATTAGTTTCCATTGCATGTTGTATAATCAAAACACACCCCAAAATCATCCTTATTGGGAAACTGGTTCCACTATCCCCAGTCAAAGCTACCACACCAAACGGAAAAGGAGCTGCTCTAAGGTCCGGGCCGGGTGGTTTTCCCCCATGTTGTGGCAGCACATTCCGAGGCCTCAACAATATGATAACTTACAAATAAATAAATCACATCTCCAAAACAACTAACATAGTAATCCCTATAGAATTCTACCTCTATCTTTCATTCACTGAAAAAATATATCAAAGTAAGCATAGTACACACTGTATCTTCCTCTGAACCTGACCGACCCTCTTCTTAATTACAATCACATCATAAATATTCTAATAAAAGTATTTTCCCACCTCTAGGAACCAAATTCCTCATTAGGATTTATATTTCTATCTTATGCAATGAAAATAGAAATGATTTTTGAAAACTAGAGACAGCTTGATGAGATATTTTCTAAGCATATTGACATTAAATTCTCAGCCAAAATCTATCCCGTGAGTCATTATATGCTTCATTAAAATTAATAATACCATAAAAAAAACTTTAAAATATTTTTAATTGGGTAAATCAGTAAAAAATATGTATGTTTGGAAGCGCAGTGTTGGCGCTGCGCAACCTCCTAATTCTCCAGAAAGTAAAAAACACAACAAAAAAACACATCGCTCCATGGTTGAGATACCTCCAGTCAATCCATAAGCCTCCTAATGAATTTAGTTTATGTGAATAAGCTTTTACATGCTAATTTCCTCCTTATAATTTTTATTTCATCATACAAAGCCTCCAACTTTGACAATTTCACCCATAGCCAAAAACGCAGTACCATATGTTTTTCATGGTTTGAGTAAAAATGGGGTATCTAGAAAAGTTTCACATGTTTGTGATGATTTTTAAACTACATTTATCATGCCACATACCCCTTTCAAGCCTCCTTTCACAAAAAATGGAAAACATTCATCTCCACACCAAAAACCCTAACACTAATGCTAGCTAGGGCATAAAAATGTTGTGAAAGGTGCTTTTTTAAAAATGAATTAACAACTCTAAATAATTGTGTTTTCAATAAGGAATTTATGTAAAATATTATCATGTTTAATCTCAACCCCATTAAACAATCATACTTAGGCAAAAATTAAAAAATTAAACTATCTTATTTCACCCTTTCCAACATTCAAAATTTGGATGCTTCAGCCAATAGGTCCAACTTGCCTCTATCTTTCTCGTGCATATATTTTAACTATTTCTTGGTGGCTATTAACTCTTTCCTAATAGTAATATTATGCCTGCATTTATTTTTCATTTTCCTATGTAGTGGTAGAAACCTCGTCAACATATACCTACCATTCTCCATAGTTGGCTCATACACATCCAAAAAATCACTCATCTTTTTCCTGGAAATTTCATCCTCCTTCTTAAGCTTAGCAATTCAAATGTGGGCCTTTTTAAATTGCATCCTCAACCTATTATAGGTGTTCTCCCCATCATCTATATCTATCCTTTCCTCTTCTTGCACTTTTTTCTCTTCTTAGATCTGTAGTTTCCTAGATGAAGATCTGGTAACTTTAGCTATTGGAGTGTCTTCCTCCTTAATATCCTCTTTCACTACCTTTTCTTTGCCCTTGGATTTTGCAACAACTAGTGTATATTTAGCCACTTGTACATATTCACTAGGTTTACATGTAATTTTTAGAACAACCTTCTTCAATTCCATATTTTCCTACTACAATTATGCAATAACCATACGGGTCTTCTTTAGCCGTTCTTGAAACTTTAAAATATATTTGAATTTATCATGAACAACCTCATCTTCTGGTATAGTTTCCACGACTTCAAATGTATTCTCCAAGGGGAAAACATTTTCAACAAACATAGTGAGGGGATTTTTAGGGACATCCACCACTTCTGGAGAAAAATGTAGCTTCTTTCCTTTCTTCTTTTCTGCTAAATACATTTTAGTAGAGGGCGTCTTCATAGAACTTATAGTTGGTTATTTAATGTATTTTTCCACTGTTGAGGGTGTTTCCTTCTTGCTCAAAGAAGTGTCTGGTAAATCAACTACCAGGTTTGAAGAATCTACAAATGACAACCATTGATTTATTTTATTAATCTCCTCCAATACTAGAAACTTAGTTAAGGAAAAGTGGAAAGGCTAGGTTCCACTTGTCTTCATTTTCCCTGCACTTTGTATGCCATCTTGTTGAGACTCCCGAATAGATAGAAGGGAAAATTCAAGGGGTTCTTCCCTATAAAATTCATCAAAAGTCTACAATGGTATTGATGCCTGCTTCCAAACCTACCCTCATAGGTTAAATACCTATGAATGGCTTGCAAAATATTTTTGAGATGTTCAAGTAAATAATCCTTAGGAACAATGGATCCATACACTATATCTCTATACTTAGGCTTCAAAAAATATTTATAATGGGGGATATCAAGAGGCATGCCCTTGAACTATTGCTCTCCCTGAGGGGAATATATGTTGCAACTGATATTGTGACATATGAAACTGGAAAGGTGAGCTCTCCAACCTTAACCTCCAACCCAGTAAAGTTCATGGAAAACTCCTTAGTGAATTGTACATTATACCCTTGATTTTTTTCACAAAATCTAATACATCCAACTTGATCAAAGGAAACTCTGATAGTCGTGTCTAAATTGATGAATATGAGGTATTTGGGTTCAAATATGACAATGACACCTCTCTTATGTCTCTTTCCCTCTAGAGTTGACATGAGTTTTTGCAGCAAAGGGATACTCTAGGGTTTCTAAACTCTAATCCCAACACAATTTTATTTTGTGAAAAAAGTGATAGAAATGATGAAAAAGGGGCTCCAACTTGAGCTTTTATGACAATTGAGAATATAAAACCTATAAAACAGACCAATTAACAAAAATCACCTCTTGAAAACCCCAAAAAAACTATTGTATTCTTGGTCGTAGTGGCAATAATTTTAAAAGATAGGCGCAATGCCATAAGCATGACACATGGACAAAATGAGTTAAATCAACTTTGAGGCATACAAATATTAGGTAAAAATATTAAATTTAGTTGAATTACATGGTAGAATTTTCATATGGAGGATGAATTTTTTTTTTTTACTATTTGACAATGATAAAACACAAAAAAACAACAAACAGAGAAAGCGCAGTGAAATGACAGAAAGCGTTGCGATGCAAAAAACACAACGATCATGAAATTTAGTATTTTGTAGGTTTCCTAACTAAATTTGGAGAAAATTCATGAAATTTGTTAGTCATAAATAACCAAGGTATCAAACAAGACTGGAATTTGCACCTAGAGAGGCGATTTGACCACTCGCTTGAAATAAACACAACACTATCTGTGAGTGTTGTGCTCCCCTATATATTTTGCGTAGAGACCTTAAATTACCACACAATGATATGTTCTGAAGATGAACATGCAATTAAACTCCCAAGGTGGCTGAGAGAGGACTTGATGGGAAATGATTACAATTTGATCTTGAATAACCAAAAGCGTAGCACTTGGAAAAAGTGCATCATCGTCCTCTTGACCATTGTATTGTTGTTGATGTCATGAATAATCATGATTTTACATTCTAACTGATCCAATGGACTCTACAAATATGTGCCCATGATTACAAGACATGACACATGACTCACTCGTGATTTTGTTTATTGAACATGAACTTAGACCCACTTAACTGAACCTCTCTAGACACCAATGACTATTTTCATGACCTTTTACACACTTTAACATATTTACAATGATTAATGAAAATTTCATTCCAACCATAGACCTAAATATTGATATTCCACAAGATCATAGCCACACCTTTATACTTTTGACAAAATTTGAAAGATAAATTTTATTTTTTACTACTATGACTATAGGATACTAACAAGCCCACTTCTTCTTCTTGTGACAAAATGAAGCAAGTATATTCAATCCTTGTAGGTGATTGATCCAACTCTCACATATCACCTTTCCTTATGACTTTTGAAATTTTTAATAAGAATGTACATAATCGTTTAATTGATTCTAATGTGTAATACAACATTATGTTGTGTTCTATCTGTTTAAATTTGAATGTTAAACCATAGGATTCAACTACTCAAATAGTACAACTTGATAGATCGAAAGAAAAGGTTTTATGTGAAATAAAAGAGGTCTTAATTAGGTTATAATCTCAACATAAGGTATTTCAAATCATTGATGTTTTAATAGTTTCTATTCCCAAATTTTACTATCTAATTTTGAGCAGAGACTGGTCACAAAAGTTAAAGGGATATTTTGCAATTAAATGGTCATGTCTCTACCTACCATACAGTTGTAATCCCAATCAAACCATGATTGATCAAGAAAAACACATGAAATATATTGTCATTGAATTGGAAGAAGACAATGAACCTATTTAATTTACTAATAATATATTGGGTAATTATTTTGTATAATCTTATTTTTGTAAATATTTATATTCAATGTGACACCAATTTTTGGTCATCTAACCTGTTACTATTCGATGGACTAAAGTAAATCATGTAGGATCAATTTTACCATAGTAAAATTGCTTTCACTATGAAAAATAACTTAATAATCCATAATTTATTAAGTTCTTTTTGGTCTAAACCGGAAACCCCACGAGGAATAATTGAATAAATCCTTATTTGTTTAATTTTCCTCAAGGAATAATTAATTAAACCACTGTTTAATTAATATTCCTGGTCATATTTAACCCAAAAATAGGAAAATTAATTAGATAAATCATTATTTATCTTATTATTTTCTAGGAATAATTATTTAAAACATTGTTTAAATAATATTCCTTGTTAAATTTGACTAAATCACTTATAAATAATTAAATAAATCCCTATCATTTAATTGTTACTCAACCATATTCTTAAAACAATAAATAAATCATATATCTATTTATTATTTCTAAATAAATGGATTTGACCAAATTCAAATTCTTTTTCCCTCCAACAAAAATAATAAAATATTCCATGAAAGTTGGATCTAGATTTGGTTAATAATATTTTAATTATGCACCAATATTTAGACTAACTTAATATTTTGTTATAAATAGAAGGGCTTTCCATTCATTCACTACCTTTTGTTGCCTAGAGATCACTCTTGATCTATACTTTTGGTTTGACTTTGATCCTCCCATCATTGTCATATTTTTCTACTTTTTGCTTTTGAGTTCCATTTTTGTCTGGGTTTTCTGCACCATCAAGAGAGAGAGATATTAGATCTGAAGAGCTGAGGAAATACAAGAACCCATCCCATTGAGGGGGACTGGTAACATCTTTCTATGTTCTCTTCCTAGGTGTCATAATACAAAAATTCTTGTCTTGTTCATTGGATGCATGGAGAAAATATTGCTTATTATTTGTTGTTAATGTATTTAACTGCATAGATCTGGATTTTTGTAGAATTTATTATGATCACTAACTGCAAATATAAGTAAATTGATAGCCGCATTTGATGTTAGGGTTGTTTTTTTTGTAATATTCCCAATTAGCCCAAGCTAATGGGAATATACAATTTTGTTTCATTTTCCTATTGCTTGAATAAATGTGTAAAGGAGGACAATAAAAACTCCTAAAACAGTGAATAAATCAATGCCACATGTGAACAAAGATAAATCTGGGCTATGTAAATAAAACACCCTTATGTGTGAAAGGGATTGAGCTATTTGACTGGGTCAACCATGACCAAATCAACAACGTTGTCTAGAAGAAGTGATCCCCATTGATGAACATCGTAGTTTTAGTTGGAGACTACACATGTGAAAGAAGCTAAATCATTGAGAGGTTTAGGGTTATGCAAGATCTCAATCTTATAAAAGGAAGAGGAGGAAAACAAGAGAAGGGTTGTTGATGATTATCATATTTCTGAAGAATTTTTTTGTTTAGACATTTCTTATTCTCTTGGTTGTTTAGCAGAGAATAGTGTTGTTTAGCACTGGGTGTTCCTGATCGGGAATCCCACCTCTTCCATTGAGAATCTCTTGGAGGAGCCTTGCATTTCTTGTCTACTATCAGGCATTTGGCCAAGCTTCATCTTCCAACTACAACACAAATCTTGTTGAGGTTTTGGTTGTGCTTGTAAGTTGCAGCAAGTGGAGGCTAGATCTACTCAAATCTAGGTCAATCTAGTGCCTCTTTTCAGTGGAAAAGTCTTCTATCTCATTGGCAAGAGTGTATTGGATCATTGGAGCTTCAGATCCATACCTTAGCATTAGGCCAAAATGTTCTTAAAGCCTACAACGCAATCCATCTTCCAGTATTGCATTATCTACAAGGAGAAAGTTTCAAGGTGTTTTGGCAGACTTTTGGAGGAGAGATCTCTAGTGTTGGGAATCTGCCCTTCACTGCGGTGATCCATGGATTTCAGATCTATTCCATGTAATATTAAGATTTGATCTGAATACTCCTGTATTTTCTTCAGAAATATCAATCATTCTGCAGATCTGCTGCATAAGATCTTAGATATACTCCATGTGCTTCATGTATTGCTGAAAACCCCAAGGGGTATGTAAAGTAGAGAGTCTATAGTGTATGTATCTATCATAGATCTGAATGTTCATTCATTATTTTTCTCTAGATCTAAGTTGTAATCTTCAACTACTATATGCTCTATAAAATAACGCTGTCAAGCCCTTTTGCAGTGAATACATGTGTTTGCAGCACCTATTTTGAGGGATTTTTCTATTTTAGTCTTCTATTTCCTATTATACATTGTATGGGCATCATTGTAAATCTAATTTGTTGATGTATATGTAAATTTTGAGCCTCCATATTGGCCTCCTGATTTCATTTGGCCGAATTGCGTTATTTATGAGCAGTATTGTTTAGTATTGCTGCATAATTCCCATTTGGGATATTACAATGGTATCAGAGCCATCATCTTGGAACAACCAGTGCTTTCTTGAAGAGCCAAAGCCAATATGTCTTCAGAAGAATATTAGCCTCTTACTGACAGAGAGAAGAGGTATCTAAGAAGAAGGCAAAAGAAATTTGATTACACAAATGATGATCAAGACAAGGTTAAAGCCCCTGAATCTGGAAGTGATGAAGATGGAAAGGAGTTTGAAAAAAACCTTTTGAAAGCCATGCAAGATCTTGCTAGAGAGATCAAAGAGATGAGAATGGACAAAATCAAAGAATCTCCTAAGAGATTTCATCTTGGATAAAGCTCCGACATATCTCACCACTGGAATGATCAAGCAGTGAATCAGCCACAAGTTTCCCAACGCTCTACCATGCCTACCTTTTTGGCTGTGGGAAATGAAGGGCTTCAATATAAAGCATCCCTTGAAGACTAATTTGAATAATATGAGTCTCAAAATCATAAATTCAAAGATCAACTAATTTTTCAAGAGTTTTGTCACCTCAAGGACAAAAGAAGACCAAGGCATTGGCATAGAGATGGTGGATTCACTCAGAATCATGATTGACATCACTCTATGGGAAGATTATTTCTACCCAATTTTGATGGGTCATCCAAATGTTCTACCAAAGCATGGGTAGAAAAGCTTGACATCTACTTCTAGCTGAACAAAGTCCCTGAAAGGGAAATTATCAAGATTGCAGTGCTGCACTTTGAAGGTGAAGCACATGAATGGTGGTTTCATGGCTTGTCTACATTAGGTCATGCCAATGTGACTGCTCATTCTGAGTTCACTAGAAGAGTGGTGGAGATATTTGACATAAGAGATCCAGAGGCACCTTTCACGAGCCTTGCAAAGTTGAAGCAATCAGGTAATATAGAGTCTTATATTTCTGAATTTTTGAGATTATCTGTTATGGTTCCTAACTTGTCTGCAACAAGAAGTGTGTATATGTTCATTGATGGTCTAGATGAACCTCTTCATGGGTTGGTAAAATCTACCAAGCCCACTACCCTGCATGATGCCATTGAGAGGGCTAGAGACCTTCAAGATGCCTTGCCAAAAGCAAAGGAAAATTTCCATAACAAGCCCTCTTTCCTTTCTAAAGGGAAGGAAGAGAAAGCTGCTCCTTCCAAGGAGAGCTTATTCAAGAAGCCTTTTTATATTGAAGTCCGGAGAGATCTAAGAAGAAAGAATCTATGGTTCACTTGCCAAGAACCATGGGTACCTAGACATAGATGTGCTGCTAGTAAAGCAAATTATATAGAGGTCTTCTTAGATTTTGAGGAAGTTGAAGATGATGAACCAAGAGGGGGTCACAGGGCTGACAATGTTGAGGGTGATCCAACACCATCAGGAGATGGAAATGGAGCATTTGATCCTATTGGGGGAACTCTTGCATCTTTGAGAGGAGTACCTAAGTACTTGACCCTAAGAGTTCAAGGTTCAATCATGAATCAGAGGGTTTTTGTATTGATTGACAGTGAGGCTACCCACAACTTCATTGATGCCCATCTTGTACAAAGGAGGGCCATACCCATTGATAATTCTGAGGGATTCTCTGTTTTGGTCCTAGGAGATATAACAATGAAATGCATGCATTATGTCCCATCACTTTCAGTCACCATGGGATCCTACACCTTAGTGGATCACTTCTTTGTAGTTGACATACCAGACACCAATGTTATCTTGGGTGTTTAATGGTTGATTACATTGGGGAAAGTTACCACTGACTGGGAGGCTTTGAAAATGGAATGGGTGGACAAGAAGAGTGGTGAACCTCACATGATCAAAGGCATGCATACTTACCCCTCACATAACACTTCCACCCAAAAAACATAGATGAATTTGTACAGTGGAAGCAAGGACCTCACAGTCCCATATATTATGTTCATGAGATTTCTGCATGGGACACTCTTGTCTAGTGGCAAACCACTTGGGAGGCCACCTAATTCAGATTTTGTGGGGAAGACCTCATAACTTGCTGCTCCAAACTTAGATCCATAAGGGATTGGAGCACTTGAAGATAAATCTACAACGCTGGGAGGCTTGGGTAATCTCAAGGAGGAGGGAAATCTTCTTCCCTTATCATCATCACCCACTTCCATTTCTGGATCTGCACTGTGGGAGGAGAAGAATGGAAGGAACAACCTTATAACATACACCTTTGGAATAGGAGATGTCAAGGAGGAGATCAGCAACATGACAGCCATTTTTGTTAATGCATCATTAGCACTGTCATTGTTGAGCAGTGTAGATCTGTATTGGAAATCCCAACTGCTAGTGGATTATTCCAAAGATCTTCACACATGTATGGTCCTTGACGACCAATGGAGGAGTCATATATCATCATGGTAGGATCTTCTTTTCTAGAGCTTCTAAGCACAAGCAGAAGTTACCACAAGGAGCATACAAAGAGTTCTATTTCCTCCATATGCATTCCATGAGGATCTACAACATCATCATGAGGAGCTTTGATTGGGAAGGCTTGAAAGAAGAACTACATCATAATTTTCAAGAATGTATGAACTATGTGGAGTTGGGGCAGCCATGGGACTCTATGCAAGAGTCATTTCAGCCATCTCTTCCTTCTTTTGAAAGAGGAGAAAGATCCATGCACAACTCCATGTGTATGACAGACATTGTTGGTGAAGAATCTGATCATGTAAAGCAAATTTCATTTTCTAATTTTACATATTCTTTCACCATGTTTATGCAGGCCATGAATCTAGGGAGGAGTGACATATCATGTAAATCTCATGGCAACTATTGGGCCACTAAAATTTCTGAACTTGACCACTCCCTTGATGTGCAAAGGGAGATTTTCTTTCATGACGGGTGCTTTCCTAAAGCTCCAAACATATCTCACCTTTTCAGCCATAGTGAGATGAGATGTGAAACAAGTAAGTGGCGGGGAAACCACTTACCACACCTTGATCTGATTTAGGTAGGAGATGCACTACGCTGGTACCATATGTGGGACTACGACCCACCTCCTCATGCTCAAATTTCTGTTTGCTTGTATGTAGTTTTGCTTCCATACCTTGATGATATAGTTGTAATTTTTATGGGTATGTATGGAGGAAGGATGGGAGGCATGCATGTACCACATGGGATGGAGACTCTCTATGTATCATATGCTACATGTTTCAGGGAGAGTATTGGTTCAACCATGTTTGTTTCATTTGAGTTCTTGACTCCTTGTGGGATGGACTTTGTACATCTCATGATGACTATGGAGGAACAATTCATGGAGGGTTGGATTGGTGAACACTTAGCCTATGAGAGAAGCTTCATTCATGATGGTGTCACCAATTGAGGAGGAGAGATGTTGTAGCACTCACCTTATCAAGTGCTTGAGGACAAGCAACATTTTGGAGGGGAGGACTGTAATATTCCCTGTTGGCCACCTATAAAATTTGTTCTATCAAAAGGTGGCCAAAACATTGTTTAGCCTTCAAGAAACAGTTTATTTCCAAAATTTTATCTCTTGAATCCTCTTGAAGACCTCATGCCCTTGTCTAAAAATCTTCACTGTTGTTTCCCTTCAGAACTCAGAAATTCTGCTAAAATTCCATGAGAAGAGACTACTGCAAAATCCCCTTTTCTTCCCTTCCTCCACTCAGAAACTAACCTGCATTTTTACTCTCTTTTTCCCCATCATTTTCCTCTATTTTCCATTTTTCCTCATTTCCCCCTTCATATATCTCCTTTGCAGAGTTTAAAACCCGTTTTTTTGAACTCTGCCGAAAACCTCAAATCCTTTTGAAAACCATTGAAAATCCATAAAAAACCCATATTTTTTTATAAATGCTTAAGCCCCTCAGGCTAAGTCCTAAACCACTTCCCCTCCATTTGCCCCAACGCTAGAACCAAGTGCTAAGGATTCCCCCTCGAAGCATTAAAACTTTGTATTATATTGAAATTTTGGGTTTTCATATATCATAAAGGGTTTTCTTCGGTGCAAAGTTTAATTTTCTCCCCACCATTGATCTGATCTACAGATCGACGGCCCACAAATCAATCGCCCCGGTGGTCCCCACGGCCACAACAGCAGTCGATAGTCCTACAGAACCGGTGGTCCCTAACACCTAGTCAACATACACATCAGCACACATGCGGCAGTAACTAATTGGAGCGGGTCTTGTTTGGTTGCTCACATAGTCGTGAAATTCGGACCCGAAATTGTTATAGAGCAGATTTGATAAAAATTTCAGGTCACACTTGGGCTGATGTTAGTAGGCCCCAAAATGGATCCGATATGCTTTGTAGGGAAGATTTGATAAAAATTTCGTGTCACAAAGACCCTGACGTCAGCGGGCTTCTTTTGTGACCCGAAATGGTTTATGTAGCTTGGTTTTATCGGGAGTTTTGAAGTCCGGGGCATGTTATTTGAGAAAGGGTGATTAAAAGGTTTTTCCATTATATTAAAAGAGAAAGCCAAAGTCTGGGAATGAGTTAATGGAGCCACAGTTCCGAGGTTTGAACCTGGATCTTAATGTACCAAAGTGAATATGAAGTAGGGTGTTAACCCAGGTTTAACCTACGGTCACTTACTGTTCAAAAGTCGGAAGCAGTTTTGATCGCACCGCTTTTGCTACAGAAAGGAAACCACTCAATAGAAAGCGATCCTATGAAAATCTGCCACGTCGACGGGACAATACCGCCTCATCACTCCCTCATTGTGCGTTAAATGTCGATTGTGGGCTCAGCGCGATATTGATGTACGCTGTTTGATCTGAGGCTGGCTCATCGAACGATGATCGCACTCAAAGGAGCTCGGGGGATAAACTAAGGTATGGCATGTGAATTTAATTAAAACCCATCGATTGTGCATGTGGGCACATGACCCACAGGTCCCAGGATCAGCTTCAAAGGCATTGATGCCTCACAAGCCCTGCGCAGCCCTGCACATCAGAAAGACACAGTGAATAAAATCACAATCAAAGAGTATCGTGTCGAAGACAGAACGCACCAGAACATAGGATTGAAGACAGTTTTGAAAGATTATGGCCTTAATCGACAATCAGACACCTAATCCGCTCAATTAAAGACAACATGAAGACCGGAAGACACAGGGTAAGCCTGATCAGACCTAAAACACAGATCTCAAGTAAATTAAAGGTTTTTTAGGAAGAGACGAAGACTTCTGTTGATCCGAGAAAGCCTCCACCGCCTGAAGCAGAGGCCAATCAAACCCTCTCCAGCTCCTAAAGGCACCTGCAGCCTCATAGAAATCAAATAAGCCTTATTCATTACCTAAACAAGAGGTGTTTTTCCTAAAGATAGCTGAACAATTAATACAAATCAAATATCTCATCTCTAAATTATCGACAAAACTATTTTCAAAGATTAAGAACAGCCCAGAAACAAATATTTTCGATCATTAGGCCTCGGGGAGCAGAAATAGAGTTACTTCAACATGATACAGAGCCTCAAAAGTCAACAAAGGCTCCCACCGAGCTTAATTCATAAATGTAAATCAATTAATACAGACAGATCATCTGTAAACTTCTTCATTGAGCCCCTCAAAGACCGAGAAGTATTAAGTCTGTATTAATGGACCCAGGATATCTTTTATCAGATCCCACCTCCTCATTCTTCTATAAATACTTCTGTAGAATATGAGCAATCATTGGTCTCTGGACATCTGATTTCATGTAATATTTTTTTGAAGCTACTGATGCCTTGTTTGCAAATTGAAGATACATAAGCTAATTATGAGAAATTTGAAGTTGTAGAGACCCACCGGGCTTGCTGATTGTAACTAGTTTGAACATCAAATACAAGCTACTAATTTATGGGATCCTGATTTATGTCAATGGTGATGTGTTCCTCACTGTCAATTGTTATTTCCTTTAATGTTTTCACCCTTTCCACTTTCTCTAATAAATAACAGCAAATATAGAGCTAGGACTTACTCTCAACAGTACCCTACTCTTACTAAAAGATTTATTTCTATGTTTTATTCATTTGAAAGTTCTCTTTAAATATTATATTAAAGCAAGCTAGTTTCAAAGCACTTGCTTGATCTAGATTTCTCTTTTGTGGTTATTATCTGTGTTTTCTTATAGAATATGCTGAAAGCAGGGTAGTTTCGAAGCACTCACCTGATCTTAAGCTATTCCAACTATTTTTAAATGTTTTCTAATTTAAGGTACTTCAATGCAGGGTAGTTTCAAAGCACTTACCTGATCTCATAATACTTTTACGTTTTTCCCTAAGTACATGCCAAAGAAAGATAGTTTGAAAGCACTTACTTGATCTTAGGTTGTTCACTGTTCTTCATTTGTTTTATTCTCCATTTCCTATCCATTTCATTCCATAAAATCAACTTAAGAGATCCTTTGACATAAGTGACTTGCCCCATGGATCCTTCTTGAACTTTGCTGTCCAATTAAAATCCTCCTATGACTCCATAGCTCAATGGGTTAAAACTGTTTTTTCCTTTTCTATCAGCCGAATCATTCCTTCACTTGCATACATCTTCACCCTTTATTTTGAACTTCCTTCACCTTCATCATATCTTTGCCCAACCAAAAAAAAACAAACCCATGCTCTTCATAACTAGCCTAATATCACATTTCAGGCTTTAAATATCACATCTTTAAACTCATTCATAGAGAGATCCTTCTCTAGATTCAGGAGGGCTAGATCCTTGAATCCCAAAGCGGTTTGATGTTGTCTTATCTTTTGGTCTTGCCAATCTGGCAAAAACATAGGAACCCAAACATAATGGTGACTCCACTGGGGACAATTAATATTCATTCTAAAAATCCCCTGAGGACAAGTAGCTTGCTTCAAGCAATGGTAATCATGATTAAAACTTGTGTGAATCAGTGACAAACTAGGTAATCCCTGGGATTCTCATAAGAGTTTATCTAACCTTGAAAAATCAGCTCGCTTAGCCATAAGAGTAGACTGTCTTTGTCTCATAACCATAGCTAAGTTTTGAAACAAATTTAGGACACTCTTAACAACCAATAGGACTGAAAAATAACTCAGAACACCCAAAAATATTTCAGATTGGTACTCAATAAACATGGTGGTGGACCTTAAAACCTTTTACCTCCAAAAGAGCTAAAAAATTCCACTTGGCGACTCCACAATCCTACAGACCTTAAGAATCCACTGGGAGGACCCGTAATCATTATAAAATCATTCAAACTCAGTAAGAGGGCTTTTGGATTAAAGTTTCTTAGCAAAAGATTAGTTAACCTCTCAAATATTGTCATATCTGGTTAACACCTTTCTTGTTTAGTTGGGTCTAAAAAACACAACATAGTGGCTCTTAGAAGGATTCATACTAGAGCTCACCTTGACCCAAACCCACCTGAGACATTTGATAACCCTGAAAGATTACTTAGGAAGTCTCCTAACATAAAATTTTCAATTGCTTTCAAATCACCCTTAAGAGCTAATTCAGTTCCTGAAAATCTTGCAGCTCTATAGCAATCACAAGTAGATCTAAGAAATCCATTCAGAACACGGTCACTTGATGATTTAGATAAGCTAGATTCAGAGTCTTCACTTTCATCCCTAGAACAAAGTGAACATCCTGATAGTAGAGAAACCACACCACCTGATTCGCATTTCCTTATCAATTTAGGTGTCTATCATCCAAGATCAACTCAGCAATATATCCCTGGTCCATCCACATCTGTTCATCCAACATTCACTGTCCAAACCACTCCACTCCAGCCCATTGTCCCTTTTGTTAATCCATCTCTTGTGAATCCACCTCCACCTCCAATCATGGCAGCATAGTATGCTCCCTTGGTGCTGCCCTAGCCTTTAGCTCCTTTACCCAATGAATATCAGTCTAAGATTCCTCATTTCACTGGTAAAGAATCCACCACCACTCAACACCATATAGATAGGATGGGAGATGCCTTTGACTACATGGGAATAGAGTATGAAAAGATTAATATGAGGATCTTCGCTCAGAGTTTGGGAGGAGAAGTGAAGAAATGGTTTAAAGCCTTGCCTCTTAATATCATTAATGATCTTCCCTCCTTACATCAATTTTTCATAAACAAATGGGAAGTTAGAAGCAACCCTCTCCAAATCCTAGCCGAATATAAGAATCTTAAAAGAAATCCAGGAGAGAGTGTCCAGTAATATTCTACAAGATTTAATAGTATCTACAATGCTCTTCCACCACACATGAAACCTCCCCAAGGGATGGCATTAGTAAAATACCCTAAAGGATTTTATGCTGACATGGCCTACCAGCTTAGGGAGAGAGATTATAATACATTGGAAGACATACAGAAAGGAGAAGTGAGTGTTGAGCCAAACCTGATTGAGAAAAAAGACAGGATGAGGGCTGAGAAAAAGGTAACCTATAGGGATGACAACACAACTTCTGCATCTGATCCCAAATATGACAGTCTAGCCAAAACCATGGAGAGACTAGGAAAAATGGTAGAAAATTTGACTATCCAAGTTAGCAATCAAAACAGGAACCAAAATCAAAACCAAAACTTAAGGAGAAATAACCCCCCAAATAGACAAAAAGACTCTGATCAAAAGGTCATCCCTCCATTCCAAGAGAAATTCCTTAAGGAGGATGAAGGAATAATAGAAGAGTCAGAGGAAACTGACATGAATATGATGGATGTGGATGAAATAGACCACACCTTTCCCACAGAAGAAAACCAGACCTCATACTCACATTGGAACGAGGAAGGGTTGGAAACCGAAGACTATAGGTTAGGATTTGAAAGTGCCATCATGCAGGTTTGAGAACAATATGATCTTAGGAGAAAAAAAAACATAGATGATCCCAAACCAAAGGCTTCTAAAATCACCATTAAGAAAAGTCTTGGAAAGACTCCTAAAGTGACTGTTGAAAGCAGCAAACCGACAACTGAGAATTTTGGCAAAAACAAAGATAAGGACGTCCTAACCAGTGACAAATAAAGTCAAGAACCTAGCAGCACTAGCATTGCAGCTAATGCTCCTGATAAAATAGCTTCAAACATTGTACATATTGAAAATCAACAAGCTGAGATTACTAATAAAACAATGCCCAACAAGACAGAATTGAATCTTTCAAAGAGTCAGTTTGCTTTTAATTTGGAAAGTGAGATTGCCAAAATTAAAATTTTTGTCCCTCTCATTGAGTTGGCCACCCAGGATATATATAAGAGTCAAAATTTTAAAGCTTTAAACTTAGGAGAAAACAGTGACACTGTCAATTTGAATGATGAGCAACCAGCTCTCTTGTTTGGCCCAAAAATTGAAGGGAAATTTCAAGAAGGAGTAGTACCTCCTTTCTATGTCAGCCTCAACATCCATGAAAAAATCTTGCATAATACTATGCATGAATTTGGAGCCTCACACAACCTTATGCCAAAGGTGATAATGGAAATGCTAGGACTAAAAATAACTAGACCTTACAAGGATTTATATTCTTTTTACTCTAGCAGAGTGAAGTGCCTTGGCCTAATCAAGGACCTTTGTGTGAGTCTGACTTAAATCCCAGCCAAGTGCATGGTTATGGATGTTGTGGTGGCTGATGTGCCTCCTAAGTATGGCATGTTGTTGTCAAGATCATGGGGTGCCAAGCTGTAGGGTACAATGCAGATGGATGGGACATATGCCACTATCCCTGTCTTTAGCTAGCTTAGAAGACTATATAGAGAGGCACACATGAAATTCATGGTCAGTAGCCCAGAAAAGCCCAAAAATTATCCCCTTTACTCTGTCCATACAAACCTGGATTCATTTGTCCTTTACAATAATGAATCCACAAATAAGTCAAAGCTAGAAGACAACGACTCAGATAACCAGTTAGAGGCCCCAAATCTTGAAATAATGGTAGTTCTAGATATGGAAGAAAATGAGAGAGAAACTTTTGAGCAGTGAATTGAAACAACAAACCAGAGTCAACAAAGCTAAGATGGTCAACAACAGACTACCTCTCATGCTGAAATCCATGAAAATATTGAAGAACCAGACCCATCGCGACATGGTGCGGGTCCCAGAACAGAACATAATGATGAACAAGGCAATAGGGATGAAAACGATGTTAACCCTACAAAAAATCCCTTATGGTGCATGAAATTTGACGGGTCCTGCACTAAAAAGAGTGCGAGAGCTGGGGTATGGTTGGTCGACACTGAAATAAATTACTCCAAAATCCATGCTTTCAGGCTAGATTTCAAATGCACTAACAACATCGCAGAGTATGAGGCTCTCATCCTAGGAATGTGTCTATTGAAAAAACTAGGAGCCAAGAAGATAATTGTTCAGGGAGACTTAGAATTAGTCATCAAACAGCTAAATGGAGAGTATGCCGTTAAGCATCCTAGACTAAGGGTATATTGAAATAATGCCATATATTTCCTGAAAACGTTTACAAAATATGAGCTCGTGTTTGTCCCAAGGAGTCAAAACATAATTGCAAACGGACTGGCCTGCACTGCTAGTTCATGTCAGGAATCACCTAGTAACAAATAGATCATCATTCGAACAAAATATAGACCTATAGTTCCAGATAATGAGAAATATTGGCAGGTCTTTGAGGGCGACAAGAAGATAGAGGATTTCCTTTTTGGTAGGAAGGAGTTTGAATTATCTGATTCAGATTCTAAATCCGATGAAAATTTCTTGAATGAAGAGCCCCCTGAAGAATAAAAATCATCCTGTTTCGTAAAAATCAACATGTTGATTAAAGGACTTGGAGCTCATACTAAAGAGTACGAGGACGCAGAAAATGAAGACATTGAGATACTGCCGTCAAAAGACAAGAATATAACTAGGGGGTTAGCACCATTGGAAGACCTGTTTTATTTTAACGACATAGCAAAGAAACCCACTGTAGAATACACAGAGTTTGATGTCGAGAAATGCAACGTAGGCACCAAGGATAAGCCCAAAATGATTAAATTAGCTAGGTCCTTGCCAGCAGACATGAAAAAGAAATACATCGACTTATTTAAAGAGTTTTTTGATGTGTTTTCCTGGAGCTATGAAGACTTAAAAGCCTACGATAGAAAAATCATCCAACACAAGATCCCATTGAAAGAAAACCAAAAACCCTTTAGGAAAAAACTGCGTTGAATTAATCCAATACAACTGCCTCTAGTGGAAAAGGAAATCAAGAAAATGTATGAGGCAGGAATCATAGTGCCTGTGAGGTTTTCGGATCGGGTTTCTAACCTTGTAGCTGTGAGGAAAAACACAGGAGAAATCAGACTCTGCATTGATTTCAGAAACCTTAACAGAGCCTCCCTAAAAGACAATTACCCTTTACCCAAAATGGAACACATCCTGCAAAGGGTAGTTGGTTTAAAGAGGATTTCTCTGTTAGATGGTTTTTCAGGGTATAGCCAAGTTTTAGTACTCCTAGAATACCAACTCAAGACAACTTTCACCACTCCTTGGGGCACTTTCATGTATGTGAAAATGCCTTTTGGATTAATGAATGCTGGGGCCACTTTTCAAAGGGCCATGGACATTGTATTTTCAGAGGAGATAGGGCAATTCATTGTAATTTACCTTGATGACATAAAAGTTTATTCCAAATCTGATGAAGAGCACCTTAAACATCTAATAAAGTTCCTTGAAAAGTGCAGAAGGTTTGGGCTATCTTTAAATCCAAAAAAGATAGTGTTTGGCCTACAAGAGGGTAAACTCCTTGGCCATATCATATCAGAAAAGGGGATTAAAATAGATCCAAAAATATTTGAGGGAATACTACAGATTAGCCAACCAAGGAACATAAAAGAATTACAGTCCTTTATTGGAAAGATTAACTTCTTAAGGAGGTTTATTCCCAACTTAGCAGAGCTCCTTAGAAACATGACTAATATGCTCAAGAAAGAAGTGGGAGTGAAGTGGACTGTAGAAGCCAAAAGATCCTTCGAATTGGTAAAACATGCACTCACCCGGGCACCAGTCCTAATCATCCCTGACTTTTCAAAAGATTTCCTTATTTTCTCCTTTGCCTCAGAGCATACCGTGGTTGCAGTCCTGTTGCAAAAAAACCCAGAGGGACAGGAACAACCTATTGCATTTTTCAGCAAGGCTCTAAGGGATGCACCCTTGAAATATAAAATAATGGAAAAATAGGCCTATTCTTTGCTAAAGGCCTTAAAAGACTTCAGGGTGTATATTCTGCATTCTCACATCATTGCTTATGTGCCTAACATAGTGGTAAAAGACATCTTGTCACAAGACCTAGATGGAAAGAGGGGAAAATGGATTGTTGTAATATTAGAGTATGATTTGGAAATCAAACCCACAAAACTCATTAAAGGTCAGGGCTTAGCTCAATTAATGGCTGAATCTAACCTACAAGCCCTTGACATTAACATGGTAGATGCCTTGGATGAACAAGAAGAATTACCTGATCCCCCTATGGAAGAGCAGTTCCAAAACTCACCTTGGTACGCTGACATCTTGTATGTGCTTACAAATCTTAATGCTCCTCCTGATTTATCAAAAACAAAGGCAAGGTTTCTAAAGTTGAAAGCTAGGAACTATTGCATTTTAAATGAATGTTTATATTGGAAAAATGCTAATGGTTTATTGCTTAAATGTTTTCCTAATGTTGATGCAGAGAGGATCAAGCATGAATTCCATGAAGGAGAGTGTGGAGGTCATCTCTACTGGAAAACCACAGCCAATAAAATCCTTAGAGCTGGCTATTACTGGCCCACCCTCTTGCAAGATGTCCATAAAATGATAGTTGCCTATCACAAATGCCAAATTTTTTAGGGCAAAAGAAAACTCCTTCCTTTCCCATTACAACCTATCACTGTTGAAGCCCCTTTTCAAAAGTGGGGCCTAGATTTCATAGGAGAAATCCATCCTTCTTCATCTGCCCAACATAAATGGATTCTCACAGCCACTGACTACTTCACAAAGTGGATAGAGGCCATCCCTTATAGGAATGCCACAGATTCTGTCATTATAAAATTTCTTGAAAACCGTATCCTGTCTAGAATCGGCTGCCCTAGGAAGATTATTACTGATAATGCTGCTACTCTTGGATCCAAAAATATTATTGATTTTTGTCACAAGTGTCAGATTACACTTGGTCATTCTACTACTTATTACCCTCAAGTTAATGGGCTAGTAGAATCATCAAATAAAATTTTGGTGACCATCATCAAGAAGCTGCTTGAAGAGAATAAAAAATCATGGCATAACAAGTTGGTGCATGCTTTGTGGGCAGACAGATTGACCACAAAGAAGTCCATTGGAATGTCCCCTTACCAGCTTGTTTATGGAGCAGATGCAGTGTTTCCTACTAGCCTAGGTGTACCAGTGATAAATTAGTCCAAGAAATATAGTCAGAAGAGGAAAACATGGTAAGGAGGATCAATTCGACAATACATCTCCAGCAGACAAGGGAAGAGGTCTACAACAGAGCTCAAAGGGTGCAAGAGAACATAAAGAAGTTGTTTGAAAAGAGAACAAAGGCTTGTGACTTCAACATTGGAGACAAGGTACTCAAGTGGGACTCCAGAAGAGAAGATAAGGGTAAACATGGCAAATTTGAAAGTTTGTGGCAAGGTCCTTACATTATTCAGTCCACCATTGGTCCAAACGCCTTTTTTCTGCAAGAGTTGGATGGCACATATCTGTTTGGGGGGCCGGTCAATGGCAGGGTGCTCAAGCATTACTACTGTTGAGTTCAATTTGAAATCTTTCATTTCCATTGTAAATACCATTGCTTTTTTCAGTTTCACAAAAGGAAAAAATACAAAAACAATGAAAGATAGAAAAGAGGGCAGATTGTAAAAAACAATAAAGGTACAGCCCCATACCAAAAAGAGAAATAAATTCTGAAAGTGTGCAAGCCTAAATTCCACTCCTAAAAAACACATTTCTAGTTAGTCAAACAGCCCAATCTTGACTAATTAGTTTTAAATTTACTGCTGATAGGATAGTGAATTCGATTTTCCAAATTGTTTAATCTTGGCTTATCAGTAGATAGATTATGATAGAAAATTAAAGGTTCAAACATGCTCAAAATCTGAACCTAAGTTTCCAAAGAGAATGAATCAAATCTGTTTCAAAGTCCGAGTAAAAAAAGATGGAAAAATAGTTCTAATCAGCTCAAAATCTGAAACCAATCAACAAAGAAAGAACAACTCAAAAAAAAGAGGCAAAAAACAGAGCTGTAAAAGGTGAAGGAAGTGCTTGAACTTTCAGATCTTAAGCCTTCCATTTTGATTTAATTTTTTTGCAAAATAAATATATATGTGCAGCTTGTTTTTATGCCATAGATCACATCAAGTCAAATAGCTTAATCTTGACTTGACTGTTTTTAAATTTATGTTGTAGAATTTAGAGAATAAAAATCTGTTAGATTGTTTAATCCTAACAGATTAGTAGATTAGGTAGAGAATCATATGGGCTCAACTGTTTAATCTGAGTCCATGGAGAAATAAGGAGTAGAAATAGATTAGATTTCCTGTTTTCAAAAGAATAAAATGTTGTAAAAGAGTTTGCCAATCCAAGTGCACTTTAGTGAAGAAAAAATGTTAGATCAGTAGGATTGGGTAGGTAGAAAGCTTGTTGATGAAGATCCATTGTTTTTTATGGCTGCTAATATGTTTTCAAAAAAAATAAGATCATCCAAGCAAAGAAGTCAGCCCAATGGATAAAGCATTGATCAACCTCCCACAGAAATGCAGGTCTGAGGTTCTTGATGCCTTAAAGAAGGCACCATCCCCAAGTGGAGCCACTGTTGGCCACTTATAAAATTTGTTCTATAAAAAGGTGGCCAAAACATTTTTTAGCCTTCAAGAAACATTTTATTGCCAAAATGTTATCTCTTGAAGCCTCTTGAAGACCTCATGCCCTTGTCTAAAAATCTTCACTACTGTTTCCCTTCAGAACTCAGAAATTCTGCTAAAATACCATGAGAAGAGACTGCTGCAAAATCCCCTTTTCTCCCCTTCCTCCAATCAAAAACTAACCTACATTTTTACTCTCTTTTTCCCCATCATTTTCCTCTGTTTTACATTTTTCCTCATTTCCCCCTTCATAGATCTCCTTTGCAAAGTTTAAAACCCGTTTTTTTGAACTCTATCGAAAATCTCAAATCCTTTTGAAAACCATTGAAAATCCATAAAAAACCCATATTTTTGTATAAAGGCTTAAGCCCCTCGGGCTAAGTCTTAAACCACTTCCCCTCCATGTGCCCCAGCGCTAGAACCAAGTGCTAAGGATTCCCCCCCGAAGCATTAAAACTTTGTATTATATTGAAATTTTGAGTTTTCATATATCATAAAGGGTTTTCGCCGGTGCAAAGTTTAATTCGCTCCCCACCATCGATTTGATCTGCAGATTGACGACCCACAAATCAATCGCCACGGTGGTCCCCACGGCCATGACAACAGTCGGCAGTCCTACAGAACTGGTGGTCCCCAATGCCTAGTTAGCATACACATCAACACACACGCAACAACAACTGATTGGAGCGGGTCTTGTTTTGTTGCTCGCATAGTCGTGAAATCCAGACCTGAAATTGCTATAGGGCGAATTTGATAAAAAATTCGGGTCACACTTGGGCTGACATCAGCAGGCCCCAAAACAGTCCCGATACACTTTATAGGGTGGATTTGATAAAAAATTCAGGTCACAAATACCTTGACGTTAGCGGGCTCCTTTTGTGACCCGAAATGGTTTATGTAGCTTGGTTTTATCGGGAGTTTTGAAGTTCGAGGCATGTTATTTGATAAAGGGTGATTAAAAGGTTTTTCCATTATATTAAAAGAGAAAGCCAAAGTTTGGGAATGAGTTAATGTAGCCACATTTCCGAGGTTTGAACCTGGATTTTAATGGACCGAAGTGAATAGGAAGCAGGGTGTTAACCTGGTTTAACCTACGGTAACTTACTGTTCAAAAGCTGGAAGCAGTTTTGATCACATCGCTTTTGGTACAGAAAGGAAACCACTCAATAGCAATCGATCCTATGAAAAGTCGCCACGTCGACGGGACAATACTGCTTCATCGCTCGCTCATCGCGTGTTAACTGTCGATAGTGGGCTCAGTGCGATATTGACGTACGCCGTCTGATCTGAGGCTGTCTCATCGAACAATGATCGCACTCAAAGGAGCTCGGAGGATAAAATAAGGTATGGCGTGTGCTTTAGGGTAAACTGCTTGGGTGGTTGGTTTTCGTATATCCCTCTCAGGGCTTTCCGGTGCCCGAGGCAGACAGTAAGATTAGCTATGCCGTTCACAAAGATGGCATGAGAATGTTCATATTAGCTTCAAATAACTTGAAAGAATACAATAAAAACGAAATCGAGTAGAACGAGAGGTTTACCCGTTGGTCCTACGTTTGAAGTAGATCCACGTGGAGTTCAAACTCCCTGCAACCGTCCTTCCTCTTTCACCTGAAATACAAGAAGAAACCAGCACAAAGAACAAGTTGTACAGTATATCTCTACTCTATATGTTAGTGAGATTCATATAAAACATTAAATAAATCATCATGAATGCTTGTATAACAAATATTCTTCATACATTAAAGCATACACTAACACGTTTATTTCGGGAACAGCATGATACTTCCGTATTATAAAAATAGTACGTACAAAAGTAAGTGGAGAGATCACCTGATCCTTCCAAGGCCTTCGCAGACCGTCGTCCGGATCCGTCCAGCCCTTGCCTCGCTAAGACTCCTTCCAAATGAGTGCATGCGAGATAACATATAAAGGGATGTGTATCTCAAGGAAACAAGGGTTTCCTGAAATGAACTGGGAAAGTGCAGGAGGCACGGGGAATCAGACTTGGATAGGGAACCAACAGAGTATAATAATAATAATTCTCTCTCCCCTTTAGGCCATACATATGAGGTCTTTTTTATAGTCCCTCCAAGTAGTTTCAGCAGTTGGAAACAGTTGGCCACGGGCTGGGGTGGTTGAACTACCTGAGTAACCATCAACCCAGCGCGAAATTAGGGATTTTTATATATTTTTTTAATCATTAAAATGGCATACGCGGAAAATTCTAGCTGTACTCGCGTATACACGCGGAAAAACACGGGCATAGTCGCGTATGGAGGATTTTACACTGTTTTTAAGTGAATTTGTCCAAGTCTGTAGGAATGGGTGCCCATAAAGCCATAAAGCAATCATGAATCATGTCAGAGTGAGAAATGATGCTATAACAGATGCCCCCTAATATATGAGGTCAAAAGGGGTACATGATGGCCGAAATGTATTATGCACATAGAAAGAACTTCGCAAGGACAAGAGAGGACTTCACCAGATTTCAGCCTGCCAAAAACCAATGAAAGAAACCAGAGAGTCAACACATGCTGAGGCGGGCATACCCATGCTCGGTCAAAAATACATCATATATATAGAAAGTACTGAATAGATCCAACATGTATACAAGTATAACTGAACTGAAAATACATAGTGAATCATCTGAGCAGGGTCCGGAAAGACAAGTCTGTATCAATGTCCAAGTATCACATATAGAAAGCTGATCAAAGATAGTGCAACTGGATGTCTGATCAAGTAACTGAATCTCCAAGTACCGGATCATAAGAGGCGGATCAAACGGTACAATCACGCAACTCGGGGATCAACATATAAGATGCTGCTGTGCTGAACCGCAACATATAAGGGTGGACGGCAACACTGGCAGAAACTGAAAGGACTGTCAACAGTGAACCGAGAAATGCTGATGCAACCCGAGGTCTTCACCGATCACAACGACACAATTCTACACAATGGGAATAAATGAGCTGAAGTCGACCATGTGAGAAATCGTTGGATTACCGGGCAATGATGTTTCCCGTTAACCAACGCGAGACAACCCACCGATAATGATAATGAGTGTCGAGGTGCCCCAGTACAATCTGACAAGTGTGAATGAATGAGTTGAAGTCGAACACTTGAAAGAATCTACCAATCAGGAGGCAATGATGAATCCTCACTGTCGATAGCGAAGAGTCTGCCACTGATGACTGCAAACCCTAAGGTACTGACAAAAAGACTCTAGACCTTATTCCCAGAGCAATGAGTCGGAGTCGATGGGAAAAGATCTGCTGGAAGGAAGGCATTAAGGCATCCCACATCAGTCCAGCATGAGTGTAACCCGCAGGCCAAGATTTGGAAGGAATCGGACGAAGTAGAGTGATGGAACCAAAACTGAAGTACGTTTCCGACATGCACAAGATGAAGCTAGCGCACGGAAGAAACCCTCTGAACCAACCAATAATGAAAGCTGACACAGAGGCGAGAAATCCACCGATAGGGTCAAATGGAAATCAAGGTACCGCACGAATCCCAAGTGTGATAATGTGTGCTGACGTCGAACACAGGGGAAACCACTCAGTCAAAGACCCATGATGATGATCAAATGCTGAGCACGAGGTCACCTATCAATGATGGAAATAGGCCAAAGGTGCGGCTCTAGGCTTGCTCTCAGAGCAATGTGTCGTAGTCGATAAGAGACAAACCCGCCGGCAAGAAGTCAATGGAGACCTTCTCAAACTAGCACGAGCAGAAGATCAAAACATCTGATGTGATAGAACATGATACTGACAAGACCGGGAAGGCCGACTGAATAATGAGTCAAGAGACACCGCAGAATGGCCGACTCGGGCTAGACTTCCCTTGAACAAAAGCACGACTCTGTGATGACCATGGCAGTAAAAAGTGACACTGTATAAGTCTGTCTTGCAGGAGGCAAAACAAACTCTCCATATGATTGGAAGAGATAACCAATCGGGGGAGAACTGACAAGTGAAACATGGTAAAGGCTGAACCTAGGTCAAACTAGAACCATCCCAAATGAAGGAAATATATATAAGTATATGTGCTTTGTTCAAGGGCGACAAAACTGACTCTGTACTGCCATCGAAATAACGAAGATACATCTCGTTCCCGCTCTTTTTGTTATATTTAATTTTTTTTGTCTTTTTCATAATAAGCCTGAAAAAGAATAAAAGAATGCTATGGTACAATGGATAGAACGAGTATCAATAAAGCAGATGCACTAGTTTCGGGGTTTGGAACAATCCTATGCTCAATGCAAGGTGGCGAAAACTGGTCAGTGATACTCAGAGGAACGTTCCATCCATGGGTACAAAGGTGTCAAGTCGTGATAGTTAAGTGCATGCAATGGTTAACTTGTACAGAAAGTCAAGGTCAAAAGTTGGCTTAAACATCGAGTCCAAATGAAGCCGGCTAAAGGCCAGGATAAACAAGTAGCCAATATGCAATGCGGTAATACAACTTAACGACACCAGGGAGCCTCTAGGGTATAAGCCAGAAAAATGATAAGTGATGAAGGAGAAGAATGAAGCTTCAACACGAAAGACATGGCGGGACTAAAGAGGACTCCCGAGCCTACATAAAAAACAGCATGGGCAACAAGTGATAGCGAGGAACTAACTAGGAAGCCCATGTAAAGGAAGGCTCTACCATCAAGTCATGATTTAAAAATCGGCGAGTGAAATGGGTATAATACTCATGACCTGATGGGATCGACCCTAAGGCAAGTGATTAGTATGGAGGCTAGAATGCAAGATGCAACGGAAAGTGATTCCCTAACCTATATGCCAGTGAAGATCATATACCTGCCGTGAAGAGTCTGAACACATGGGACAAAAACCGGGAAAAATCTCGAAAATGTCAAAATGTACCTGAAATATACCAAACTGGGCACTTCCAAGCAATCGAGTTATACAGCATAAGACAGATCGAAAAAATAAGCACGAGGAAATTTTTGCGAAAATTTTCAATTTTTTAGCCATAAATACACAAATTACCTCTCAATTGGTTCATTATTGCATAGCTGATTTGGAAAAGAGCTCTGGAGCTAAGAACTTGTTTCGTCAAATCAGCAACAACCGACCGTCAGAATTCAGCGAAACTTCAGGTAGGCTCCTTATTCATCCTGTTGATTCATTTTGTCCGTTTAAAATTTAAAATTAAGTGGATTTTTACCTGGAAACCCTTATTAAAAAACGCGTACCTGCGCATACGCGGGTTCAAATAAGGCAAGTCGCGTGTATACGCGACTGTGCACAGCGAAACTAGCGTATGCGCAAGTCCGAATTTCAAAAGTGAGTTTCTAATGCAAATTTCAATGAATTTTTTCAGGATGACAATTTCATGGAGGGAACGCGAGCATAGTGAAGTAGACCAAGAGGTCATGGAAGACCGCGCAGCACAAAATGTCCTCCGAAACTGTGGATTATTCAAATTTTTCAAAATGCCCAATATGAAAAGTAATGTGAGATTTCTTGAAATGCTGGTAAATTATTGGGAACCGGATCAGGATTGTTTCATCATTGATCAAATGCCACTACGCATAGAGGTGGAAGATATATACTTCATCACTGGACTCTCCAGAAGGGGAGACCCGGTGGATTTGCACGGAAAGCCCCTGGGAGGGTTAACCGTGGAGGACTATGTCCAACTCTATTGCATAGAAGATTCCAAAAAAGTAGGCACACAGATTGCAATCAGAGATATCAGGGACTTGCACATGAAGATCCTCCTGTTCACCATTGGCAGAGTGGCAGGATCTGCCTCACTGCATCAGGCGTCCAGGGCGCACATGAGCATAGCTGTAGAGTGCTTAATTCATGTGTATGATTGGTGCACTGCCCTGCTACTGAACATGAAACAACAACTGACCTCCATTCGCAAAACACATACAAAACACTTTGGCTATGGAACCATTTTGACCACATTCTTCTTCTTCGAGAGTTCCAGCTTTGAGACCCAAATTCATCTCAACTATCAGCAGCCCTCGGGACCCAAGAATTGCCCGTTGGGCAGACATGATGAAGAGACTGGGGGGCAGCGAGGTACCCCGAACTACCTGGGACGATGAGTTCTTCTTATGGTGGAGAGAACAGATCATCGCGGTAGATGACTATCCCTATGCCGGGATGGATTTCCGAGGAGATCCAGATCTAGTACTTCCACCCGGTGCAGCATGGGGAGCAGTCGGTAAGTTTTTTCAAAAATTTTAAATTATATGATTTTTTTGGATTTTTCAAATATGTATGAAAAATGAAAAACAAACATGTTTTTGGATTGGATTCATAATGACTGACAAATAAAAATGATCATGTTTCAGATGTTGGACCAGTGCGTCCTGAGGGCCTAGCACGTCACAAACGCCGCAGAGGTGAAGCAGAGACAGCGGATTCTGACAGGACCCTCCAGGCCGTGCAGAGAAACTTGGAGGGACTGGCCCGCCAAATCCCTCTGGCTGCTGTGGAGGACTTGCCAGAAGCCGTCCAGAGACGGGTTGTAGGAGTACCCCGGGACTGGGTTAGACTGTTCCGCCGTGTGGCCACTGCAGTGATGTTCTATAGGAACGCTGGGCAGGGTCCTCAGGAGTAGATAGATTTTACATATTAGATGACTGTATATTTTTTGAGACCGAACATGATGGGGCATAAGCCCAAGTTTTGTACGGCATTGATGGATCCAAAATTTTGTAAAGTTTTTTGACATACTGATGATATATATACAACGATATTTTGATGTGATGTGATAAATGTATCAAATGTATGATGTTTTTGATGATTAGATTTTATTGTATTGAATGATTAATATGCCAATCTAAAGCGTGATTAGCTAATGAGTCAGCAAACCAATTGTCAGCTCGAGGAATATGAATGAATGTTAAAAATTGAAATGACCTTTGTAACAAACGTACCCTCAAGAGCAATCGTAATAAAACTGGATCTCGTACCCGATAAGTGTTGTTCAACTGCGACACCACCAGCTGGGAGTCCAAGAAAACTACCAACGAATCAACACCCAAAGATATTGCCTCCGAGAGTAGATGAATGACTGCAGTGAATTCTGCTACGTTATTGGAAGCAGGACCAATGCAGACCCCTCTTGATACCAACAGCTGACCGGAAGGATAGTGAAGCACCCAAGCCGCGGAAACTAAGTTCCGGGTGTGTCTACTAGCACCATCGGCGAAACCATAATGACTCATGACATCAACACAACCTGCCAAAGCAGATCAAAAACATCACCATCCCATCAAAAAATCGAAAATCAAACAGATATGTACAAGACAAAAAAACTACTATATACAAAGAAAAATGCCGGGGCAAAGCCTAGGCATAATACTTCTTCAGATAGAGCCCATTTCGGGGCTCCGACAACTCATTTCCTTCAAAGTCAACCAAGGTATACGCTCCTTTCTTAAGGACCTTTTTAACGATATAGGGGCCATACCACATCGATTTAAACTTTCCTGCCCCCAAGGCATCCTTTTCTTGGGCATAGACCAAAACGAGGTCACCTTCGGAAAAGACCCTAGGCTTAACCGCCTTATCGTACTGGACTTTGACTCGGTTTTTATGTGCTTCGTTCAACGTGGCGGCATCTCGACGCTGCTCATCAAGATGTTCCAGATGAAGAAGCCGCTCTGCCAGACTAGAAGTGTCGGGAAGAAGCTCAACAGCCAGTTTAAGGGAAGGAATCTCGCATTCAATGGGAAATACGGATTCCACCCCGTGGACTAACTGAAACGGAGTAAAGCCAGTTGCAGTTTTAATTGACGTCTTGTATGCCCAGAGTGCAAGATATAGCATAATGTGCCAGTTGGATCTATGTTTATCAATCGTCCGTTGAAGAATTGTCTTCAAGGACTTATTCACGGCTTCCACCTGGCCATTGGCCCGAGGATAATATGGAGATGAATGCTCCTGCCGGAAACCCAATTTAAGAGCCAACTCAGCCATCATACTGTTCTGAAAGTGACTGCCATGGTCAGTGACAATCTCTCTAGGTATACCGAAACGAGCGATAACCTGGTTGAAGAAGAAAAGAGCTGCAGTCTCACCATCGTTCCCAAAAGTAGGCATAGCCTCGACCCACTTCGTAAAGTAGTCTATTGCTACGATAATGTACTTGTGACCTTTTGCCGAAGGCGGGTTACAAGTAGTATAATCCATACCCCACTTTGTAAAGGGTCCGACAGTAACGACTGGAAAAAGCGGAGCTGGATGAGCGCGCATTTTCCGAGTATACACCTGAAAAGGATGACACTTCTTGACCGATTCAATGCAGTCTTTGAAAATCGAGGGCCAGAAGTATCCAGCACGCAAAATATTTTGGGCTGTAGCAAGCCCTGATAAATGACCCCCACAAGCTCCACTGTGAGAATCATTGAGCACAGCCTCGGCTTCTTCGAAAGTTAAGCAGCGTCTTAGGATTGAATCAACCCCTCGACGGTACAAAGCATCACCAATAATCAGATAACTTTTAGCTAAGTGACGCAGCTTGCGACGCTCATCTTTCGAAAAAGAAGAGGGAAACTTCGCAGTCTGGAGATATACAATGATGTCCCCATACCAAGGATCTTGTGGAGAGATCAGAAACAAGTGTTCGTTCGGAAAGGACTCATCATAGATCATCGCCTCTCCACAAGGCAACTCGGAGATCAATTCCGCAAAAACTAAAGACTTCTTGGATTTGGCAGACATGAACTCTAGATCAAATTCTTGTAAAATCACAATCCATCTATTATATTTGCCCCCAATCACTCGCCTGCTGAGGACAAACTGAAATGGATTGGCAGCTGCCAAGACATAAGTTTTACGAAGAATAATATAATGCCGGAGTCGCTGCACAGCATGAACTGCTGCTAAGGCTAATTTTTCTATCGGGGTGTATCGCAGTTCAGGTCCTACCAGTCCTCGACTAAGGTAGTAAATAACATGCTCAGCCAGAGCATCATCTTCCTGAAACAGAACCATACCAATGGTAGATTCTGCTGTAGCCAGATACAAAAGAAAATCTCTGCTATAATCGGGTGGACTCAGTAAAGGAGCAGAGGTCAATGCCTTTTTCAAGGCGTCGAATGAGCGTTGAGCATAGTCGTCCCAAAGAAAAGGGACTCCTTTCTTCAACAGTCTCATATATCCCTTTGTAATCTCAGCATAGTTAACGATAAACCTTCGAAGAAAGTTAGACTTCCCTTGGAGACTTTGAAGTTGACGGATTGAAGACGGGGGAGGCAACCGAAGTATTGCCTCAACCTTGAAGGGATCTACCCTTATCCCTTCACTAGACACGATAAATCCCAACAGCTGACCGGATGTTACCGCGAAAACGCACTTGTTCGGATTCAAACGAATTTTATAAAAACGACATCTCTCAAATATTTGCCGGAGGTGTCCTGGATGATCCATCCTCTTTCGAGAATGAGCAGCTAGATCATCTAAGTATGCCTCGATTATTTTCTTGATGTCGTGGAAGGCGTAGGACATGGCCCGCTGAAAAGTGGCTCCAGCATTTTTCAGACCAAAAGGCATTTTCTTATATGCAAACGTACCCCGGGGACAAATAAATGCGGTCTTATGTTGATCTTCTGGACGGATAGTAATTTGATTGTAACCAGAAAAACCGTCCATGAAGGAAAAAATTTCGTTACCGGCACACTCATCAATAATCTGATCAATGAAGGGTGTGGGGTAATTATCTTTAGGACACGCCTTATTCAGGTCTCTGAAATCGATGCACACTCGAATTGTTCCTTGCTTTTTATCAACGGGAACGGGGTTTGAAACCCATTCAGTCAAAGGAACTGGGAAAATGAATCCCGCCTTAAGCAGCTTTTCAACTTCAGCTTTGATAGCTGCTGCCTTCCTAGGATTAACCGGACGAAGTTTTTGCGTGACCGGCTTAGCGTTTTCATACGTCTTGATCTCATGCTGGACGATAGATGGGTCTATGCCAGACATTTCCTCATAAGACCAAGCAAAAACATCCCTATACTCTTTGAAGAGCTCGGTATAGATTTGAACTTCTTCACGGGAACATTCAGCTCCAATGAAAACGTTCTCGATAATGTTGGGATTCCTGGAGATGTTCACCGGGATAGTCGGAGAGATCACGGCCATGTTCCCTTCAGCATAAACCTGTGCTGGTGCTAAGGGGCTCAAGACTGGGTGAACAGGTCCAGGAGACTGAGGACTTGGAAAACTAGCTTCGACTTCGCTCAAGTCGGGTAGGAAGTAAGACCGATGATGCAAGTCATCCCACGGTCTCTCTATACCTGTCATTGCTTCCAGGATGGCCTCTTCAGATGGAAGAGTGGTATCTAGACAATCTTGGGCAGAAGAAGAAGTAAGCGTCCAAGCCGGAGCCACATCACCATCCAACTCTTCCGGCGAAAGAGGAGCTGGATCAGACTCTGCAGTGTCAACAACAGACTGATATGCAATCTCAGCTGCAGAAATCGCGAATGCCATTCCACCCACTTGCCCTTCCTCCAAAGTGGCGGTTGGGGAAGGTAAGGTCCAAGGGTCCGAAAAATAATGAGTTCGAAAGAACTCTCTTCGAAGGGGAGCCTTGGAGGATGAAATAGCATTGATAGACACCTTAGGAGGAGGAAGATCAAAAGATCCCATCAGGGAAGAATACATTCCAACTCCCGGATTCTCGATAGGTGCCTTAGTATTGTCCAACTTAGGGACAGATGAGTCAGGAGGCGCATCCAGGTCTACAGGAGGACAGTCCAGTTGATCCACCGTAACTATCCTCCCTTCGTGGGGGAAACATACTATCCGAAATAGTGAAGATGCAATGACATCCATATCATATATCCAGTTCCTCCCCAACAGAAGGTTGTAGTCCAAGGCTGCATCTACTACCTCAACCTCTATGTTAACGGTTTTGCCCCCAACACAGATGGGAAAAGCCGGGACAATACCATGGGGCCTATGAGAATGGCCATCGAATGCAGTAAGAATGGTGCTAGATGGAACAGCTTTGGGAGATCCTAGTGTCTTCCAACATGCGAGAGACATCACGCAAGTAGAAGCACCCTCATCAACGACCGTGCGAAAGATATTAGTCTTCCAGTATGATGATTTAATATGGAAGGCCATATGATGAGGAAGTCTCTTCTTAAAATTCTTCATATCAAAGGTAATCAGAAGAGAATTTTTCGGATCTATAGCTCCAATGGCAGTGAGCAAAGCACTGCGCTGAGCCGGACAAGACTGGAGTACCTCTAAAGCTGACATAGCACAAGGACTCTGCGCCAGATCTTCTACAATCGAGTAGTTCTGGGCAGCCCTCATGTTCGGATTAATCGTTGACCGCTTAGAGGATGCCTTCGGTATCCGAGGCATAGACTCGACAGTTGGCTTCGTGATATGCAGCGGCTCAGTAGCCTCAGGAACTTCCTTGGCTTTGAAGATTCCTCTCATGCATAATCACGGGATCTCGTAGCGATATCTGCGTGAGCACTCATCATGAAAATGTTCGATGGAATTTCCCCTTCCTGGGTGCCCCCAGAGGAAGCCCCAGGATTTTGGTTCACACCAGCAACTAATTGCTTCCCTTGGGGAAAAGGGTTTGTTAACACAGCCTGGGAACTAGAAGAACCCTGCTGAGCTAACAAGCGCTGAGCATCCTGAATTTTAGGCCAAAGGTGTGTGATATGGTCTCCAGCACAGAGCTTGCATGGAAACTTCACTTTCTTCTTCTCCTTTTGACCCTCACCAACACGCTCGTTGGTTTTATTTTCATTACCCTTCCCGTTCTTGCCCTTCTTCTTGTTATTTTGTCCCTTCTTCTTCCCATCGGGATGTTGATTTCCTTTGGGTTCGGAAGATTGGACAGCATTTATGGACAAAGACTGGGAAGGGGATGAATACGACGGCACGACGACCGGAAGAAACGGTGTAAGACAAGCTGGCACGGGTGAAAGCAGTGGGCCCCGCACTACTGCGACCGTCAGGCAAATTCATGCCATGAGGACCGGGCTTAGTTTTAGATAAATCTAATTTGGAGCGAGGAGCATTAGGCAAATACTTGTGAAGGACCCCAGACTGAGAATATATCAACTCTAGCTGTTGGGCCCTAAAAATGGCCTGCTCCTCAGAAAATACCCCGGAGAGGGATACATCTTTCGAAATATCTGACTGCGGGGATTTGAGAAACCATTCCAAAAGGAATTCACCTAGAATATGAGCTTTAATTAGCCTCTTCCTTCTCCTCCATTCCTGAATTTGATCAGAAATGTGGGTTAAATCGTCCTGCTTAAAATTAGCTAGGAGTTCGGTCCCAGCCTCATATCTGACGGGCAACTGAAAATGGTTAAGAAAAGTGACAGCCAGTTCTCCAAATGTGGCGAAACTGCCCGCAGTAAGCTCTATATACCACTTCGCGGCGTTTCCAGTTAAGGTGCGCTGAAATAATCTCAATCTAATCGAATCGTCGATCAGAGAGTTGGATGAACACCATAAGTGGAATGTGGTGACATGGTCTGACGGATCTTCACCATTATTACCTTCAAACTTCGGAATGTCTGAAGGAAGTTTGGTTGGAGCCGGAGGCCAACCCGGATATCTTAGAGATCGGGTCATTAGTTAACTTCGCCAAATACGGCAAGTTTAACGTTGCCGAGAAATGGTAATCGCGGTGGACCTGAGAATTCCATCCTTGATGGGATGGATTTCCCACATTCTGAAAAGAATAGCCTGGATATGATGAGGCACCAGGCTGCCAGAAAGGACCCGTAGAAAACGGAGAAGAACCTCCTCCCCACGCCGAGCTACCAAGACCCAGACTAGTTCCCCCCGCTGAAGTATTGACTGAAGATGTAAGCCCCTGGTAGGGGTTCCATGCATTAGATAGAGGAGAAAAAGACTGATAAGCACTTGATGCAAAGAAAGGAGCATTCCCTGGATGACTCGCGATGAACTGATTCCCTGCCCCCGACGTTGCAAACATAGGAGTCCATTCTTGTAAAAGAAGCCGAACTTGGCCCCAGAGCCAAGGATTGAAACTTTGGATGCAGGACGTAAAAGGAAATGACCCTAAAGAAGGATTAGGACTAGGAATATGCCCGGTCCCAAAGGGGACACCCTGAAAAGAAGCTGATCCACTAGCCATGTTGGACATGGGCGTAGATCCTGCTGAAGCTGCGGAAAAGGAAAAAGAGGGATTCCCACTAGAGGGCATCCCTGAACAGAAGGGACCAGAATGAGAAGCATGTGCTTGGGTGAAACCAGAGCCAAACACAGCAGCACTAGAAGCAATCGAAGATGAAGCAATAGTGCCCCCTGCTTCAACAGAAGCAGGAGTCTGAATGCCTGCAGCACTCACGGTAGAAGCCGCGTTCCCGGTCGTGGCCATCGAAAGATAAGAATGATACGGAAGATCCGGCGGTCTCTCCGACTCCGGTCCGATGTACTGAACAACGAATGGATGATCAAGAGGAAGAGGAGATGGACCTGTAGCCACAGGCTCAGGTATATCTTCTATCTGAAAATCTTCGTCCTGAGGAAACAATACCCTCGAGGTGAGCGAAACGCTCCTCTCGGAACGGACACCGGAATCAGCAACGAAACCTTCAGACCTTAGTGGAGGATCTCTCTCCACAGCGTCAGACTCTACAGGGTGAAAACCACGCTAGATCGCTCCTCCTTCTCGCGAGGAAGGCTCGGCACTCTCGGGAGATAACCCCGGACTCTCCTCGATCGACGAGCGCTTGATCAGCCACTTTTACAAATTTGCTACTCTTCTGGAGCTCAAGAAGAACAAAGCTAAGCAAATTAGAGACGAAAGAGCACTCCTACTTATCAAAATGCAGAAACGGCAAGCAAAACGGCCTCAAGTATTTTAAAGCTTTCTGGGTGATGAGGACCGGACACCAAAATACAAGAAAGCGAAATATAGGACCTTCCGAAAGCAGTCTGGGATGATTAGGGCCCAGAACAACTAGCGAAGGTATCGGAAACAGTTACGTCGACCTCCTAACGACAGCCTTTGCCAGCTCAAGCACCCAAGCTTCGCAGGGGCACCCGGAAATGCTGTTTGGAAGTGATGCGACGTACGCCTCCGGGTACCATGGGTATTCCCCCCCCCCGCGGTCCACTGTATGGAACCTAGGAACGGCTTAACTATGGACACCAATCCGTATCGGAGAAGGCTGGGCGGGAACGGTCTTGAGGTTAGATTCAGCTAATCGGAGGGGGTATCCCTCTTCTTAACCTTCACTTCCCCTCGCGGCTTGACTCTCGGATGAGAGCTTTTCCCGATCCACCTCACGGAGTTGGATTTCGCTCAATTAGTAAACTTCTATGTCTGTTTGAGCGGCCTTGGAGAGTTAACTCTCCTCTCTCCAATTCCAAGGCCCTACAACCTAGCTAGTTGGTGATTGACACTAAATAAAACTTGCTAGTTGATTTTAGATTTAATCGGTTATTTTAAGGGCTGTTGTATTAAGTCATAAGGATATGGAGTTGAAACCAATGATGTTCTGACGCAAAAGAAATTAATAAAACCTCACTACATGCACATGCAGTTCTTTGTCTTTCGATGAAGAGCAATTTCTATATAAGTTCTATGAGACTAAAAAATGTATTTTTCTTTTCGAATTACAAACTCACACTCACAAAAACTAAGAAGCTAACTAAATGATTCAATGCACCTAATGCAAATAACCACTAGCATGTAAATTCTAAGATGCAAAAACTCCCTTGAAACAAGGTGAAATTTCCCAAAAAGGCTCCTTCAGTTTTAACTCATCTTTTGTTATCCAAAAAGCCAATTCTTGCAAACAAGAACTCTTAGTATAAGGCAACAAAAATACTCAACAAGAAGAAGAAGAAATCAAAAGACAACCTCTCCTCAAAATCAAGCTGAAAACTAGAAGCAAGAAACTTCACTAAAGTCTCAAAAGATGAAGCCAAACGAAAATGACAAACGCAACAACAAAAAAAAAAACAAGAAACAATGTTTTTTGAGTTTTTGATATGCAAAAACAAAAAGCAAAACAAATGTTTTTTGGACTTTTCAGTTTTATAAAACAAGAGCTTCAAAACCGAGAACAACTATCTCAATCCAAGCCAAAATGAGACCGAATTTGAAGCATAAACTCCAACTATGCCCCCAAACCTTATAAAACTAATGATAGCAAGATCAATAAGGGCAACGGAAGACTAAAAACTCAATCAAACAGCCATGAGAAATAGTGCAAATTCGTTGCAATACAAAACTCCAAAGAAACAAGAAAAGATCTTCGAAAAATGCAACAAAACCCTAGCTTATGAAACTCAAGAAAACCAATCGAAAACAAAGTAAAGAACGCAATGCAAAGCACAACACAAACACAGGAGCGAGTCAATGAGCAAAAGCTCTCTGTCCTGGTAAATCAGAACAGCCAAGAACGCTCAGAAAGCGATCTTGGAACTCAATCCAGGAGTGCTAGCACCAACAAGAACACTTCGCCAAAAGATCAGTTTTCGGGCAAACGAAAGAGAACCATGACTTAAAACCACTTCTGTCACACTCCAGTAAGTACAAAGACACTGAAAACACAGGCCTCTACAGCCAGAAAAGACCAAACACACCAGAAACTTGAAATTTCAAATTCAGCCTAGGTATACGCGACCTTGCAGTTATGCAAGAGGCGTGTATACGCGTCTGTGTTGAGGGAAATCCGCGTGTACGCGGTTCCTTCTACACAAACTCGCGGGTATACGCGACTGTGTGCAAGAAAAACTGCGTATACAAAGAAAGATAGTGAAAAATAAAAAGTACAAGCCTGGGAAAGGTATAAAAGCTTCGGTATTTGCAAGAAAACAAAGCTAGACTGTAAAGACGAAAAAGCGCGCGAAAACCTACAAACAGAGATGAAACAACCCAAGGAGAATCACAAAGTGATCCCCAATGATCGCCATTTCTGTTTCGGGGAATTAACACCCTAGAGGTTAGTTGGGATACAACCTCCACAGAGCAGGGGCATGCTACTTAACAGAGACTCACACAACCATGCACGTTCAGAAAAACTAAATAGAGCAGAATGAGAGAGTTACCCGTAGGTCCTACGTTTGAAGTAGATCCACGTGGGGTCCAAACCCCCAGCAACCGTCCTTCCTTCTTAACCTGAAATACAAGAAGAAACCAACACAAAGGACAAGTTGTACAGCATATATCTACTCTAAATGTCAGTGAGATTCATATAAAACATTAAATAAATCATAATGAATTCTTGTATAACAAATATTCTCATACATAAAAGCATACACTAACACGTTTATTTCGGGAACTGACATGATACTTCTGTATTATAAATAGTACGTACAAAAGTAATCAAGTGGAGAGATCACCTGATCCTTCCAAGGCCTTCGCGGACCGTCGTCCGGATCCGTCCAGCCCTTGCCTCGCTAAGACTCCTTCCAAACTGGTGCATACGAGATAACATATAAAGGGATGTATATCTCAAGGAAACAAGGGTTTCCTGTAATGAACTGGGAAAGTGCGGGAGGCACGGGGAATCAGACTTGGATAGGGAATACCAACAGAGTATAATATCAATAATTCTCTCTCTCCCTTAGGCCATACACATGAGGGGTTTTTATAGTCCTTCCAAGTAGTTTCAACAGTTGGAAACAGTTGGCCACGTGCTGGGGTGGTTGAACTACCTGAGTAACCATCGACCCAGGGCTAAGCCTAAACCACTTCCCCTCCACGTGCCCACACCCTAGAACCAGGTGCTAGACCCGAAGCGCAATCACATCGGAGAAATTCACAATGGGTTGATTGAAAGACCGCATCAAAATTTCCGATGTGATTGAGTCCCTTTATTGAAACTCCGCCCCCTCCGCTTTCATTCCATACAGCCTACACCCCGGGACCAAGTGTTGAAGTCCCGAAGTGCTTAATCGCATCGGGGATTTTTACAATGGGTTGATTGAAAAGCCTTACTCCGAAGTTCTGATGCGATTGGCCCTTTGTTATATAATGCCCTGGGCCTATTATTGTTCCATATAACTAAAGGCCCCGCAGACGGGCGCCTAACCATGTTATATATATTTTCTGCCCCGATCCACCAAAAAATTTGTATTATATTAAAACTTTGGGTTTTTCATGCATTATGAAGGGTTTCCGCCGGTTCTCTTTAAAATCAATCCCTGCCATTGATCGTAAGCCGATCAAATGGCCCGCGCTCAATCGCATCGCAACATTTTCATTGAGCGCATTCAACATAATTCCCCCTCTGATCGCCGATTTCCGATTCATTCTCCACCGTCGATCTGATCTGCAGATCGAGGGTTAGCGCTCAATCGCATTGGCCTCCCCGATCGCGCAATCGCATCAGCGTTTTTCATCGCACCATTATCCTCTTCCCGCCGATTGCGATCCTCCGATTGAATCTGGACCGTCCACGTGTCCAGATCGGATGGCTCAGATCTTTCCTGCATGGTTTCATCGCCCTCCGCCTTCCACCAAGAGGATTTTAACACGTAATCCCCACCGTTGATCTCTGCACGATCAACGGTTCTATCTTATTCTCTTCCTCCACTCTCCTTTTGACTATCTCTAATGAATCCCGACCGTTGGATGATGCCATCCAAGGGCTGCGCTCCTCCCCTCACTCTCTGCAGCAGTAAAACCCAAAAACGCAAGATTTCTTAATTGGTTTCATGTTTTGCAGATGATAATGGTTCTCCATGATATTGAAAGGAAAATTCGTAGGCTGGAATGATGATTCCCGCGCCTTTGATTCATCAAAGGAAACCATTTGCTGGGCTCAAACTCCACAACTCGTCAATGTTTCATGAGGCATTGATGCCATATGAGCCCTGTGCGGCCTGCACATCAACAAGACACAGCAATACATAAAAGAAGCAAAGAGTATCAGTGTTAAAAGATCTAAGCCAAAGAAAAAACTCATGTTTGAAGGATTAACGTGCATATTCAGCAAATCAAAAGCCTAATCCACGGATAAAAACTTCATGAAGACTAGAAGACACAGGATAAGCCTGATCAGACCTAAAAACACATATATCAAGTAAATTAAAGGTGTTTTAGGAAGAGATTAAGACATTTGTCGATCCAAGAAAGCCTCCACCGCCTGAAGCAGAGGCCAATCGAACCCTCTCCAGCTCCTAAAGGCACCTGCAACCTCACAGAAATCAAAGAAGGCATAGTCACTACCTGAACAAGAGGTGTTCGCCCAAAGACAGCTGAACAATTAATACAAATCAAAGATATTATCTCTAATTGTCGGTAAAACTATTTTAAAGATTAAGAACAACCCAGAAGTGAATCTTTCGATCATTAGGCCTTGGGAGAGCAGAAACAGAGTTACTTCAACATGACACTGAGCCTCAAAAGTCAACAAAGGCTCTCACCGAGCTTAATTCATAAATGTACATCAATTTAATACAGACAGGTCATCTATAAATTACTTCATCGAGCCCCTCAAAGGCCGAGGAGTCATTAGTCTGTATTAATTGACCCAGGAGATTTTTTATCAGATCCCTCCTCCTCATTCTTCTATAAATACTTCTGTAGAAGATGAGAAAATTTTGGTCTCTGGACATCTGATTGCATGTAATAGTTTTTTGAAGCTACTGATGCCCTGTGTGAAACTTGAAGATACAAAGCTGATATGAGAAGTTTGAAGTTGTAGAGACCCACCGGGCTTGCCGATCGTAACTAGTTTGAACATCAAATATAAGCTGCTGATTTATGGGATCCTGATTTATGTCAATGGTGATGTGTTCCTCACTGTCAATAGTTATTTTCGTTAATGTTTTCACTCTATCTACTTTCTCTGATAAAGAGCAGCAAACATAGAGCTAGGATTTACTATCAACAGTACCCTACTCTTACTGAAAGCTTTACTTCTATGTTTTCTTCATTTGAACGTTCTCTTTGAAGAGTATATTAAAGCAGGTTGGTTTAAAAGCACTTGCCTGATCTAGATTTCTCTTTGTGACTATCACATGTGTTTTCCTTTAGAATATGCTGAAAGCAAGATAGTTTAGAAGCACTTACCTGATCTTAAGCTGTTCGACTATTTTTAAATGTTTTTTAACTGAAATTACTTCAATGCAGGCTAGTTTAAAAGCACTTACCTGATCTCATAATACTTTTATGTTTTTCCTTAAGTACATGATGAAAGCAAGATAGTTTGAAAGCACTTACTTGATCTTAGGCTGTTCATTGTTCTTCATTTGTTTTGCTCTCCATTTCCTATCCGTTTCATTCCATAAAATCAACTTAAGAGATCCTGTTGACATAAGTGACTTGCCCCATTGATCCTTCTTGAACCTTGCTGTCTAATTAAAATCCTCCTATGACTCCATAGCCCAACGGGTTAAACTATTTTTGTCTTTTTTTGTCAGTCGAATTCTTCCTTCACTTGCATACATCTTCACCCTTTATTTTGAATTGCCTTCACCTTCATTATGTCTTTGCCCAACCAAAAAACAAAAAAACAAAAATCATACTCTTCATAACTAGCCTAATATCATAACCCAAACCCTTAAAGATAAATCCAATCTTTGTACTTATTGGAGAGATCCCTCTCTGGATTCAGGAGGGCTAGATCCTTGAATCCCAAAGCGGTTTGATGTTGTCTTATCTTTTTGTCTTGCCAATCTGGCCAAAACATAGGAACCCCAACAATTCCAACATCAAAATCATCTATTTCTCCATATCTCCAAAAATTCTTGGACAATCATTCTAAGGTGTTTGATACTCCCAAAGGACTCCCACCTATTCATGATCATGATCATGCTATTCATTTGATTCCAGGAAGTGTTCCTCCAAACATCAGGCCTTACAGATATCCTTATGTCCAAAAGTGTGAAATTGAACATATGATTGCAGAAATGTTAGAGGACGGTATAATTCAACCTAGTCAAAATTCTTTCTCTACTCCAGTAGTATTGGTGCACAAGAAAGATGGATCATGGCGCATGTGTCCGGATTATAGGGAGCTCAATAAGCTCACTATTAAAGATAAATTTCCCATTCCTGTGATTGATGAATTAATGGATGAATTACATGGAGCAATTTATTTTACCAAGTTGGATCTCCATTCAGGATATCATCAAATTAGAATGAAGACTGAAGATATTCTGAAAACAGCATTTTAAACTCATGAGGGTCATTATGAATTTTTGTTCATGCCTTTTGGCCTTACCAATGCACCTTCTACATTTCAAGGGTTGATGAATTCCATTTTCAAACCCTTTCTTAGAAAATTTGTGCTAGTATTTTTTTATGATATAATAATCTACAGTAGGTATTAGAAGGATCATGTTCAACAAGTTGACAAGGTGCTCAAACTATTAGAGGAGAAACAATTGTATGCAAAAACATCCAAATGTTTCTTTGGAGTACAAGAGGTGGAATTTCTGGGTCATATTGTATCTCACGAGGGTGTTAAGGTAGACCCTAACAAAATTAAAGCCATTAAGGAATGGAAAGTCCCCACAACCATAAAGCAGTTGCATGGATTTCTCGGGTTAACAGGGTATTATCGTATGTTTGTTAAGAATTATGGGAGAATAGCAGCACCTCTAACAACATTATTGAAGAAAGATGCATTTTCATGGACTCCTGAAGCAACTAAGGCCTTTGAACATCTTAAAGAGTAAATGTGCCTAGCACTAGTCTTAGCTATGCCAGACTTCACAAAAACGTTTATTGTGGAATGTGATGCCTCGGGAAATGGAATTGGTGTTGTTTTAATGCAAGAAGGAAGACCCATTTATTTTTAAAGTCGTTCAATCAAAGGAAAGTATTTACAAAAGGCTATTTATGAGAAGGAAATGTTGTCAGTACTACATGCACTAAAGAAATGGAGACCTTACCTAATGGGAAGACAATTCAAGGTAAAAACTGATCATGATAGTCTTAAACACTTTTTGGAACAAAGACTATCTTCAGAAGAGAAACAAAAATGGGTCACAAAGATGTTGGGTTATGAATTTGAAATCATGTACAAAAAATGGAAGCTAAATGTTGTTGCAGATGCACTCTCAAGAAAGGATGAAGAGGTGGAAGCATTTCTTTGTGCCATATCTATTATCCAACCAGATTGGATAACCAAAGCAAGGGATGAATGGAAGAAGGATGAAGAAGTGTGGACACTCATTCAAAAGTTGTAGCAAGTTCCTAGTACATCTGATACATTTAGTTGGAAAAATGATTCCTTATGGTACAAATATGTCTTATATATTTGCAAGAATTCCTAACTAAAACAAAATATTCTTTTGGAATTGCACACTTCTCCTTTAGGAGGAAACTCAGGATTTTTAAAAACTTACCACAGGGTGAAGAAACAATTTTTTTGGGATGGCCTTAAATCTGATATTCAAAATTTTGTGGCGGAATGTTTGGTTTGCCAATAAAATAAAGTTGAGACAATTAAGACCCTGGGTCTTCTACAACCTTCATCCATTCCAAGTCAATGTTGGGAGGAGATTTCAATGGATTTTATCACAAGTTTACCTAAGTTCGAAGGAAGGAGTGTCATCATGGTGGTAGTTGATAGACTTACCAAGTATGCACACTTTTGTGCATTAACTCATCCATTTAAAGAAAGTACAGTTGCTACGGCATTTATGTAAACAATTCAAAAGCTACATGGAAACTCGAAGATTATTGTAAGTGACAGAGTTCCCATTTTTACAGGAAATTTTTGGACGGAATTATTTTCTTGTTTGGGTACTCAACTAGCTCACAGCTCATCTTATCATCCTCAATCCGATGGTCAAACAGAGATAGTGAATAAATGTTTGGAAGGATATCTTCATTGTTTTGTATCTGATAAGCAATCACAACGGGTCAAGTAGTTACGTCTCGCTGAATGGTAGTATAACACTTCCTTTAATACTGCAGAAAAAATGACCCCATTTATGGCACTTTATGGATATCATCCACTGTCCATCACATATTCTTTAAGGGAAAATTCTAGGGTTCAAGCAGTTTAGGATCACATCGAGCATCAAAAAGAAGTTCCCCAACTCTTAAAGGATAACCTAAATTTGGCACAAAATTGAATGAAACAATAGGTAGATCAACATCGCAGTGAGAGAAGTTTTGATGTGGGAGAATGGGTATTTTTACGGCTACAACCATACAAAAAAATTTCCCTCAAGCAAGCTAAGAAGGATAATAAATTATCGCCAAATTACTATGGTCCTTACAAGGTGTTGCAAAAGATTGGTACTATGGCATACAAATTGGAGCTTCCTGCTTCTTCGTGAGTGCATCCAGTTTTCCATGTTTCAAGCTTAAAAAAGGCTATAGGGGACAAACTTCTAGTTCAAACAATATTTCCAGAACTTGATGAGGAAGGAAAAAACATATTGGAACCTGAAGCAGTCACGGAAACAAGAACTCGACAGCTGCAAAATCGATCAATTTTAGAGTATCTCATCAAATGGAAGAACTTACCCACTGAAGATTCTACATGGGAGGATGAGAATTTTATACAAAAGAACCCGGAGCTACTCAAGCATTGAGGACAACACTTTTTTAAAGGAGAGGAGCATGTTAGGTCCCTATATTACTAGTATAGTCCCTTATTGTTGTTAGTGTAATCCCCTTCTCTTTTCTTCTATTTTTGGAGCTTGTTTCACAACAAACTTTGTCATACCTTCCTTCAAACTTTCCATGTATGATTTCAAACCATCCATAAAACCTTCCATTTTTGCTTCTATTCAATCCATATTAACTTCCATACCATCTATCTTATCTTCCATTTCATTTTTGGTTACTCTTTGTGAGAGTGAAATTTATTGCATTTGGTCTTGTAATTTTGATATATCATGTTGCAATTATTCCTCTTCAAGTGTCATAATAGAGATTTATAAAGGCTTAATAGGTGTGAAATTATTTTTGGGAGGAATTTTAGAACCCAATACTGATATCAATGCTTCAATATTCCCTTGGAATCACTTCAAACTGATTTTTTAAACAAAAGTTATGAAATTAAAAAAAAAAAACAAAATACACACCTTTTTCTTGCTTTTAAGGAGCTCGATATTGAACCTGATGTATCTCTGTGATTTTTAATCCCCAATATTTGAACTTTGGTCCTGTAGTATCCCTCTTAGTCTTATTTCAAATGCCACACGTCAGGCCTGTTGGGTGCAGGAATTACGCTTAAGTAAAGTCCTCAACACTTAAATTGTCAACTCAGGGGATTCATAAACTTAGAGACGAAGCACAGGAAATGCTAGAGATGGTATGAATATTTCTAATATCAACTCCTACTTTTTAAGGGAGAATTTTCAAAATCAAGCTTTACAGAAAAAGGCAACTCAAACCATGAAAAAAATCTGAGGCTAGAACAAGAAGAAATGTACTTGCAAGAGAGATTCGGAAATAAAAAGAAGGAAATTACTCTAGCGAGATATTGATCATCTACTAAGAATGTGTTTTCTTTAGCAAAGACAACTTAGCAGTCTTCAACAGATGGGCCCTTTCAAACCTGCTCATGTAAAGATATCCTTCCCACAAGAATCGATCTTGCACTAGTGCAGGAACACCAATCTATGCAGAAGGTGTAAAGTAATGTCAGTACTAAAAATGATTTTCTTCGTGCAAGGGCCCTGAACTTTCTAAAGTCCACAACACTCAGATCTGGTACCAAGAAAATGGTTCTTGTACCTGATCTGAGCTTCTTACGCTTTAACTTTTAGTCCTTGAAATCAATGATTAATTATTGCAAATGTTATGAAACAAAATTTCTTATCAAAAAGGTAAATGTCTGCAGAAATAAAGAAACAATCTGTTATAAAGTGTTTAATGAAAGAAAGAAAATTGCTGAAAGTAAATTAGAAAGGCTTGTTGAAGTAAATAGCACACCAACGTGCACTGGTGCAGGTGACTTTTTGTGCTCGAACCAGGCGGAGAAAACAAACCAAACGTGCAGAAAGTGAATAGCACACCAACGTGCACTGGTGCAGGTAATTTCTCCTGCTCGAAATAGGTGGAGAAAACAAACCACATGTGCAGAAAGTGAATAGCACACCAACGTGCACTGGCACAGGTAATTTCTCCTGTTCAAACCAGGTGAAGAAAGCAAATTTAAATTCAGATGTAGAAAAGGAAATTTAACTACTTCACACTGCAGATCTGTTTTCACTCAAACAGAAATTCAAATGCTGTAAATTAAATCACACTTAGAAGACATAAGTTGCAAGAACAGAAAGGAGGGAGAACATGCTGGGTTGGCTGGGCCCTAGCCAACCAGCATGTTTCCCTTTCAAATGGAAACACTACATAGTATTGAATCAATTCATCCACTGTTTAAGCATGAAGAAATAAAATCCATGAAGCATAAGGCAGATCTCTTCTTATTAAATCCTCAAAGAAAATACATGTGTGGTTACATATCCAGCCCAGATTTGGTCGATAACAAAAGACAGGCTTGTTATCGCCTCACTAGTTCTATTCTCCGATCTATTCAATTCTATCAAAACATTGAACATATTGTCCTATTTACATTTCTCTTTATATAGATCCTTTTGGCCACATGCCAAAAGGATAATTTAACCATTACATAGCCAATTGCAGAAATCGTTACAACAAATTACATAACCGATTGCAGAATAAGCTTTCAGCCTTCAAAATTAAGTCGCTTTTAATAGAATAGGTCGCGGCTATCTCCAGTTGTTCGTCTCTCTTAAGTCCGATCTCAACTATTCTATATTTAATTTGTTGTTATCACTGGGACTCGGCTGCCTTCAGATATGGTGGTACAAAATTAGGCAGCAATCAAAGAGATCCAGATTTGCTGCCAAGATTCGCGGTGCTGGCCCTGGTGCGAGATCTGTTCTGCACTAAAAATCAACGGTCAAGGTAAGCATTTAAATATTAAATAACATAGGAGGTAACGATGAGTTACAAAAGTAATTCTAAGTAGAAAATCACATAATAAATAGTTAATAAATGCTAAGTTAAGTTAAAATATGTAAAATATGAAGTTAATGCAAAATGTGTCATCGTTCTCACACTAGTGCAGGATGAGGGCGCATAAGATAGGTAAAACAGGATAAATGATTATGATTTGGAAAGGGAAAAATGGTCAAAAAAAGTGCAAATTAGAGGACCAACATCCTCCCATCCCTAAACTATTGTGTGTCCTCACACAAATTTTTACCTCTACAAAAAACCAAAATTTTGAATACTCCAACTCAGTCCTGTTCCGGTATGTTGTCCTCAGGCTGCACTGTTTCAGCCTTCTTCCTCTTGACGTGCCTTAACTTCTTTGCTACCTTTCTCAATCGCCTAAAACAGAATCCAACCCAATATTTCCAAACTTTAACCTCGCTTTTCTTTTGTTTGAGCTCTACCATCAATTCTCCTCTACTTTGTTCCTTCTCCTCTTATGCTTTGGTCACAAGCTGCTCCAAGTTTTTTACTTGGAGTTCTAATTCTGCTATGCGAGAAGTAGGAGTCACCAATTCTTTTCCTCCCTCTGTCTCAGCAGGGGCTGACATTGGCTCTGGGACTTCTATATCCAGTTCCTCGTCTTCTGTGGGTTCTTATGCCTCTTCTTCTTCTTCCGGTTCCTCTTCTTTTGTGGGTTCTTCTTGTACTGGTGCAGAATGGGATTCCATACCTTGTGGGGGTTGTGGTTTCTTACCTACATTGGCGATTTTACTCTTCTTATGTGGTCTTTTGATAAAATGTGCCAGCACAGTATCGTCCCCGACTTGTGCAATATTCGCTGCGTCTGTAAGGACCGACAGACTGTCGTGTTCAGAGGCCTGTGCCTGTGTAGAAGGGGTTTCTTCAGTGGGTGCGCCAAATGTTTCCTTGATGGAAGACAGGGTCTTCTCTTCTGTCGATTTTTCTAACCGCTTTCTTTTCACACTAGTGCGAGAAGAAATTCCCTTTTTGCTTCTATTCAAACCCTTACTTGTACTGGTAGGAGTCTTCATCTTCTTTCCCTCGGAAAAATTCCTGTGTAGCTGTTTCAACAGCTCTTCCCATGTCATACCTTTGTTCTCCAACTATTTTAAGACCAGATTTTTATCAGGTCGTGATGGTATAATCGTGTATCAGCTTGGTCCTCCCTTCCATCCTATCTGCTTCTGGCCATTTTCTCCAATATTTTGAGAAAAAAGTAGGGGAATTTCATCTTCCAACAAATGTGTCGGCCTCCTTCAAAATGTTGCAGCAGTCTAAAATGATACACCAGGGTACAGGTGTACCTCCCTTCGCAAGTCACAAATTTCTGCAAAAAAAACAGGAGATCCTGCCATTGACCCAGCAGGGCTTTGCGTGGGACTCCACATTTCCAATTCACCTCCATCTTCTTATCCTTGAAAAAATGCTGCCAGTGTTTGCTCTCCAGCTTCTGGTTCTTGAACCACTCCACTTCCGTATTCTCCAAGCCCGTTGCTGCTGCTACAAATTTCTTCGTGACTTTGAATTCGAGCGGCCCAATTCTCACTTGGTTGTTCTTAAAGCTTCTTGCAAATTGTAGGGAGACCTCCCTGTCATACCCATCGAACTTCTGCAGGAACCGTAGAAATCCCGACTCTCGCAATAGTGGAAGACTATTGCGAAATTCGGCATTTTTCTCAATCTTGCTAAGAGACAGGGGCTCATTTTGGACGAGTGACATTGCTACTATCGGCTATGAACAATAAGTTCCAAGGCTTGCATACAATACCATGGAATCGACTTTCATACATAAATATCTAACCGTATCTCTGATTCATTTTCCATAAATACTCATCATTTCTGGTCAGGCTTAATTGGTATGCGCGACGACAGTTTAACGGTTAAGTGCAGTAATAATCATGATGAAGGGACATTTAGGATAAATGTAGGAGCGGGGGGGGTTATGAGTGAAGGACATTTTCAAATCATTGTGGAGCGGGATAGATTATATGCAAACAACGATTAACACGATTCTTACATTTCTTCATAATTACAAAAAAAGGAACTTAGCACTCATTAAAAAGATCATGATTTCTACTTAAAAAACTTTGTACTTTTAACTAATTTCCTCCTAGGTAATATAATAGCGTAAATAATTGTCAATCATATGAAAAACATCATATAAATTTCCATCATAATCACTTTCTTATTTCATATGATAACTTGTGCTATGCTGCTAATGAGGTGCATGCTTGTACTAAACTTTGCACTACTTAAATCATATCATTGGTACTTTTCTTCTCATCTTATCATATAGGACAACATGCTTGCACTAGTGCAAGCATAATATTAAGACAGAGAATTAAAAAATAGGGTAGATTTCACATGATTTCCTCAACTTATTCTGAATTTTGCTTTTCCCTTTCTTGATGTTTCAGAGCACATCCTTCTACTCTTTGTATGCAAGATCCTGCAATAAACTCATGAGGGAACAAAGGAGTGGGAAAGGAAAATATTAGAATGGGAAGTAATTCTGTCACAGGGATTCCAGTAAAGTACCAAAAGAGGGAAAATAGAAGTGGAATAGGAAAAAAATTCAGGGTTAAAGTGGGATTTATTCGAAGCGGATAGGGTGAATTTAGAAGAATATGGGAAGTTTAATTATACTAGGATTCCGAGAAGAAATCTGAGGGAAAATTACGAAATGGGATATGAAGAAAGGCAGAAAATTTTCTGGAAGGTCTGCCTGCACTGGTCCAAGAAAAATAACTGCAGCGAGAATTATAGACAAAAGAGTATGGTACATAACTGTTACCTTGTCCCAAATGAATTCCTTGTTTTGTTTCTGCCTAAAGCCTTATAATGAAAATCAAATTTTGTTGAAAAGGTGCAATCTCAAAATAACTACCTCAAGTTCATGCACCTACTATAGCAACCTTGTACCTAGATTATGCAGCGCATATTTAGAGGCAACCACCATCAATACACATTGTTGCCAACCAGCATCTTGTGAGCAGTCATCATTGAGTAATTCATCACTCTAAATATCATGAAAGTCAAAATGAGTTATGATACCAATTAGAAATCTCTTTATTGAACACTCTAAATTTCGTTGTCATCCAAATTCAAACTAAATTTCCTCTTAATATATAACAAACAATAGCCTTCTCTAAGGGTACCACATCCTTAAATATTCTTGATTTTTGAAAGATATAACTCAAAGCATCATGTTCAAATCATCTTTAAAACCATTGTCCAAGGAAAAAATATAAGTTTAGGGGAAGAGAAATATAGCCAAGCAAATCATAGTATGAAATTAACTTTAATACCACAGACATAGCCCTGCTGCCCGCAGGTGTCCATAACGTTGGCAGGGGTGTCTTTTGACCCATTGAAATGTCTGTGTCCCACTTACTAGGCATGGATTCAGAGATATCTTATTTTAATTTTAGATGAAGGCCACTGCTTTGGATTGGTAACCAACTAATGGCAGTGTCACTCATAAGAAGTAACATGGATGAACATGTCGGCTCGTGATAAGACCTCCTGTCTTCCAACTTTTCGGTTAAAGCCATTACTCTGGCTTGGTGACTAGAAGCAGCAATGTCATGCATGCTAGGTCTCATGATCGTGGTAGTTTGGCTCATCACGAGACCTCCTATCCTCCCCTAAATATTTTGTATACTCTGATTATGATCAACCTAAATGGTTACTTAATAAGTGGGGAGACAGATCTACTCCTTAAGAGTACAGGATGGCGTGAAAATTTTTTAATGACTAATCATTACTGACTAGTTCCTCTGCCCTAAAGACTTATTAAAGATATCCCAGATAATGACTAAAATACTTCTTGAATTAAGAATGTTAGTGTTCTCATGAGTAGCTTATTATGATCTTAACAAGAGTGGTCCTCCATAGGGGGTTCCAATAGTACCTTCTAAGGGAACCTGAAATCATATATATCATATGGCAACTTCTTAGAGTGATTAGTCATGGTTACTTTGAAAAATCATGAGGTATTAGAGTGAATCATAATCAACAAGATGTGTGTGTTAACAACCAATGCAGATCAAAAGTAGTTTTAGTGACTACACTTTAAAAATCAAACAAAAATAGCATCTTAACAGCTTTATTCACCTACCCTACTTTACCTAAGAGGCAGAAGACTTATTTTTATGTATAGGAGTACTTCCAATGAAGCCATGTGCGGATCAGGTGAAAATATATATTCATGCTCAAATTTATCATACAAACTTGAAAGTGTGCATGATCATGAAAAACCAACGAATGTAAATGATATGACAACAAGAGTTTTAGAAGAGGATAATGTTGCCTTGCTTGAGTAGTTATTTGGAACCAATTTTTGATGTAATCATGGTAGCCTTGGTCCATTTCTTGATTTGGCCCATGCTGCTTGCCCTCTTCTTCCATGTCATGTTGATTGTTCTCTGTAGGGTGAGTAGTCTCTTGATTACATTCTAGATTTGCTGATAGACATGTCAAGAACTCCTCGATCTCAGGTTCCAGTGGATGTTCTCCATTGATTATAGTGCATGATTCATTTGTCTCCTCAAAAGAGACTTCTAAATCCTCTTGTGATGGTGGAGAAATGGACAAGTCCTTGACTATTGTCAAGAAGTTTTCTTCCTGAGGGGTAGAGATCAAGATCCCAACAACTGCTAGGGCTTGAGAGAGAACCTTCATACTTGTTATCATCTTTAAGTCCATCTGGTTGATTGATAGTCCCTGTCTCCACACACATATTAGTAATGGGGGTTCTTACAACACCCCAAAAATGATATAACGTTAAGGATCTGAAGATAATTGATTTTCAAAGTTATTGGATGAAATAAGGCTCACCACACTTGCATAAAAAATACAATAAGATAAAGGCAGAATTACCCCTATTGCATCATTAGAAAATTCTTACCAAATAAAATCGCCTCCCTGGCAACGACGCCAAAATGTTGGGTGCAGGAATTACACTTAAGTAAAGTCCTCAACACTTAATTTTCAACCCGGGGGATTCATAAACTTAAAGACGAAGCACAGGCAACGCCAGATATGGTATGAATATTTCTAATATCAAATCCTACTTTTTAAAGGAAAAATTGCAAAATCAAACTTTAGAGAAAAAGGAAACTCAAACCATCAAAACAATCTGAGGCTAGAACAAGAAGAAATTTACTTGCAAGAGAGATTCGGAAATAAAAAGAAGGAAATTACTCAGCTAGTGGGATATTGATCATCTACTAAAAATGTGTTTTCTTTAGAAAATACACCTTAGCAGTCTTCAACAGATGGGCCCTTTCAAACCTGCTCATGTAAAGATATCCTTCCCACAAGAATCAATCTTGCACTAGTGCAGTTTTCTTGCACTAGTGCAGGAACACCGATCTATGCAGAAGGTGTAAAGTAATGTCCGTACTAAAAATGATTTTCTTCGTGCAAGGGCCCTGAACTTTCTCAAGTCCACAGCACTCAGATCTGGTACCAAGAAACTGGTTCTTGTACCTGATCTGAGCTTCTTACACTTTAAATTTTAGTCCTTGAAATCAATGATTAATTACTGCAAATGTTATCAAAAAGATAAATTTTTGTGGAAATAAATAAACAATCTATTATAAAGTGTTTAATGAAAGCAAGAAAATTGCTGAAAGTAAATTAGAAAGGCTTGCTGAAGTGAATAGCACATCAACGTGCATTGTTGCAAGTGACTTCTCTTGCTCGAACCAGGCAGAGAAAACAAACCAAACATGTAGAAAGTGAATAGCACACCAACGTGAACTGGTGCAGGTGATTTCTCCTGCTCGAACCAGGCAGTGAAAACAAACCACATGTGCAGAAAGTGAATAGCACACCAACGTGCACTGGCACAAGTAATTTCTCCTGTTCGAACCAGGCGGAGAAAGAAAATTTAAATTCAGATGCAGAAAAGGAAATTTAACTACTTCACATTTCAGATCTTCTTTCACTCAAATATAAATTCAAATGTTGTAAATTAAATCACAATTAGCAAACATAAGTTGCAAGAACAAGGGAGAACGTGCTGGGTTGGCTGGGCCCTAGCCAACCAACACGTTTCCCTTTCAAATGGAAACACTACTCAGTATTGAATCAATTCATCAACTGTTTAATCATGAAGAAATAAAATCCATGAAGCATAAGGCAGAGCTCTTCTTGTTAAATCCTCAAAGCAAATACATGCGTGGTTACATAGATAGCCCAGATTTGGTCGATAACAAAAGACAGGCTTGTTACCGCCTCACTGGTTCTATTCTCCGATCTATTCAATTCTATCAAAACATTGAACATCTTGTCCTATTTACATTTCTCCTTATATAGATCCTTTTGGCCGCAGGCCAAAAGGATCGTTTAACCATTACATAGCCAATTGCAGAAATTGTTACAACAGTTTACATAACCGATTGCAGAATAAGCTTTCAGCCTTCAAAATTAAATCGCTTTTAACAGAATAGGTCGTGGCTATCTCCAGTTGTTCGTCTCTCTTAAGTCCGATCTCAGCTATTCTAGATTTAACTTGTTGTTATCACTGGGACTCGACTACCTTTAGATATGGTGGTACAAAATTAGGCAGCAATCAAAGAGATCTGGATTTGCTGCTAAGATTCGCGGTGCTAGCCCTGGTGCGAGATCTATTCTGCACTAAAAATCAGCGGTCAAGGTAAGCATTTAACTATTAAATAACATAGGAGGTAACGATGAGTTACAGAAGTAATTCTAAGTAGAAAATCACATAATAAATAGTTAATAAATGCTAAGTTAAGTTAAAATATATAAAATATGAAGTTAATGCAAAATGTGTCATCGTTCTCACACTAGTGCAGGATGAGGGTGCATGATAAGATAGGTAAAACAGGGTAAATGATTACGATTTGGAAAGGGAAAAATGGTCAAAAAAAGCGCAAATTAGAGGACCAACAAGGCCTAATTTGGATTCTTTAAGATAAATTTATGCCTGATCTCCCATAATGTCCTAATTATGGACTGGTTCAGTAGAGTGAAATTGTACGGAGTTCCACATGTCATTGTTTCAGTTGTAGGCCCTGAAATTAATTTAAAATAAACTACAGTATGTGTACTTTCGGCCATTTTTTACAAAATTCAAATTTGATTCCTCAAACGAAATTTATGCATATTTTCCCTCAGTCGCCTGTTTGAGATGAAATTTTGGAGCTTGCAAAAACCCTAACTGCCTCAGATCATATATCTGAAAGTATAGCTAACCAAGATCTGAAATTCATACAACAGGTTCACCAATATTTCTACTCCACGTGGTTTCTATTTTAGCTTCTGAATATTCTTAGAAAAAATATTATAGCGAAAATTCCAAGATGTCCTCTTTGAAGAAACGAAACCCTAGAATCCAAAGCCTCGGATAGCAAATGTTATGCAACTAGCTCACAAAATAGAAGAAAATATAGATCAACGACTTAAAAATTATCCACTTCGAGGGGGAACCTCCTTTAAAATATATAAATGAACCATTGTTGGATGATTCAAATGAAAAATCCTACTTTATATATATATAGGAGTCTAAGGGATCACAATATAATCAGAGCCTACATAATAATAATAATGTAAGTGCACAACAATAACAATAGTGGGCTTCTACAGGACACAATAATAACAATATGGGGACTGCATGGGCACACAAATAACAATAAGGGGGCAACACTAACAATAACAATAAGGGGCTACACTAGTATTATAGCGACCTAACAGTCTGGAATAGGGGAGAGGGAGCCCACTCTAGCTAAAATTTATGGGGTTAGAAAACCACATACCAGGCCCATAAATAAGCTCTGACTAAAATTTAAACTGAAAGAAAATATTTCTTTAGAAAACTAGGTCATTGACCTATATGATACAACCCTCAAATATTTACTGATAAACAAGGAGCAACCTTGATGCAGGGGCATTAGACACTAGCCAGCAATGTAGGAAGTTTTGTCCACATGTTGTGGCTAGTAGGGTTCGAAACATCTGAATTGTAATAGCTAGGTGTCAATACCTCAGCTGACTTTATTATTTAGATTAGTTAGAACTTGTGGGAGTCAAACAGTTAGACTCGATCCAGCTGTTAGTTCAGTTATTGAATAAATTGTGATTAGGCTTTTGGTTTTCTGAAACGGTCCTCATAGAGGAACCGAAGAGTCACACTATAATGTATATAAATTGAATCCTCGGATGCATTGAGGGATAGAGGAGAGAGAGGAAGGGTAGAACAGAGATTTCTGCAATAAAACTCTGTGCATTATCGATTGCTTCCAATTAAATGGATTTCAGTTCTGTTGATTATCTAATTGTCTTGAAATGTTAATTGTGAGGAATTTCATTTAGTTGTGAGGCAATTGGGTACTGGTAATTCCAGTTATGTCCCTGAATTCTGTACCTTGTTGGATAACCCTGTGAAATGATCCCACCGCAGGCGAGGCCTGTGTAGAGAAATCGTGGTCGGTGTAGAAAAGCCATCGTTGTTGAACAAGCTTTGTTTAATAGAATCCTACTTAATAACAAAAAGCCACGTTCGTTCGTTGTTAATTAGAACTCCAAACTGCGCAGCAAACCTGAGTTAAGGCAGACGAAGGAGCGCGCAACTCCGGGTGAACCTTGGTTAGTCACTGTACACAAAAACCACGGTGGAATTGCAAAGGTGGATTGCCCCATTCCGCACCACTTTTAGTATGGAGGCGGTATATCTGGGTCGAGGAGCAATTCCATAGAGGAATCGACACGTGGCAGAGTGGATCGTTCAAAAACCGCTTTTCCGTTCTTTTCGCGCGTTAACGTCAGTACGAGGTCACCGAGCGAAATGTGTACAGGCCATTGATTTGAGAGAAGGCCATCGGACGGTCTTCGCGTGACGGAGATACACGATGTTTAACAAGGTATGACACACACATTTGATTGGTCCATTGACATATATGTGGGGTCCGGGACGAGGGGTTATTACAAAGTCATTTGGTTGTAAAATGTTAACTGTTAATATAAAGTTTGGAAGGTATAATGAATGCATTTAATTGAACCTCGCGATTGTATTTGTGGGCCCAACGGAGATATATAAATCCGAGCTACAGAATTGGGATATCAAAGTGCAGGACTATGTTTAATATTTGTAAAAGTTGCGGAATATAGTTATCTGTCAATTTCTTTGAAATTGATAGATAAACTTCATAAAAAGAAGAAAGAATACCACGGGGAGTAAAGCACGAGGTTTCAAAGGGTGATGCTAACAGGGATACGTAGTTGTTGACCATCCCTCCATTAGGGGCTGAATTTCAGCGTCGTTGCATCATTTGTGGTATCAGAGCAAGTCTGAAGTTGTTTTGTTGACATGGAAATCCGAGTCGGTAGAGGTGCTGGCAGAAGGAGACCTATTGCCAACGCTGAGGTGTTGGGGATGTTGCAAAGGGTCGAGGCCAGAATAGATTCCATGGAGCGAAGACAGCCCAAAGATCTTGAAGACATCATCGAACCTGAGACAGAAGAAGCAGAAGAAAATGTTGAAATTCCTCCTGACATGAGGCTCCTTAGAACTGTTCTAGGGTCTGCAGTTAAGCCCAAGATTGAAGTGTCAAGCTATGCAGGGGGACTGAATCCAGAGGAGCTGGTGGAATGGATAAATGAATTAAACATGTGCTTCGATTATGAAGAAATAAGTGAAGATAAGAAGGTTAAGTTTGCAGTAACAAGGCTGAAGGGACATGCTACACTTTGGTGGGATGGAGTGCAAGTAGAGAGGAGGAGATTTGGCAAGCAACCTATCAAGAGCTGGACCAGAATGATGGCCAAATTGAAAGGTAAATTCTTACCTAGTGATTACCAGCTGACATTGTATAAACAAATGCAGAACCTGAGACAGAGGTTGCTGACAGTAAAGGAGTACACAGATGAATTCTACAGAGTAAGCATAAGGGCTGGACAATTCCAAGACACACCAGAGAAGACTGCCATATATGTGAATGGTCTCAAGCTGGAGATCCAAGATGAGATTGGTCTCCTGTCTCCTAAGATAGTGGAAGAGGCCTACCAGATGGCCTTGAAAGCAGAGGAGAAACTCTTGAGGAAACATTCTGCCAAGAAGAGAGGTACTTTCCGTGGGAAGGGAAGTCAGGGTGGTAGAGGAAAGCCTACACCCAGGAATGGAGCTGACAGTAGCTCACCTCAGAATGCATCTACAGAGGATGATGCAAAGGGCAGAAGGGGTTCTTACAGAGGAAGAGGAAGAGGAGACAGAGGCAGAGGCAGAGAGTTGAGGTGTTATAGATGTCAGGGAGTGGGACATAAGCACTATGAGTGTCCAGAGAATGTGGGTGTTGGTCCAAGAAATGTTGTTGTTTCCCAGGCTGGAGAAGAGGCAGAAATTGAAGAAGAAATTCTTCCAGAGAGGGGAGAATCCTTGGTGGTAAATAAGGTCCTGTTGAAGCAAGCTAAAGAAGTCACTGAGCCTGCACAAAGGAAGACTTTGTTTAGGAGCATCTGCAAAGTCCAAGGGAAATGCTGCCAGCTAGTCATTGATAGTGGCAGCACAGACAATCTGGTTTGCACTGAGGTGATAGAGAAGTTGAATTTGAAGACAAGGGAGCACCCAACTCCCTACAGGGTGTCCTGGCTGCATAAAGGGCACCAGCTGGTCGTGAAAGAACAGTGTGAAATAGAGCTGCAAATGGGCAAGTACAAGGACAAATTTTTGTGTGATGTAATGCCCATGGATTTGTGTCATATACTGCTGGGTAGACCTTGGCAGTTTGACAGAGCAGAAGTGCATGATGGCAAGAAGAACACTTACAATTTCTTCAAGGATGGGGTACACCATACATTGATACCCATGGAAGAAGGAGAGCCATCCAGTAGAGTGATTGATCCAAAGACCTTGTTGCTGAGCGGAAAGGAATATCTGCAGCAGATAGAAGATGAAGAGGTAAGCTTTGCTTTGGTTTGCAAACCTAAGGTAGTTCTTACTTCTACAAAGATTTCTGATTTACCAGTAGAGATACAAGAGATGTTAGACAATTACTGTGACATTGTTGTGGATGATTTACCTGATGAGCTGCCACCTGTGAGAAATATCAGCCATCAGATAGATTTTATCCATGGTTCAAATCTGCCAAATAAGGCAGCCTACAGAATGACTCCCAAGGAAAATGAGGAAATCAGGAGACAAGTACAGGAATTGGTAGACAAGGGACTGATCAGAGAGAGTTTGAGTCCATGTGATGTACCAGCAGTATTGAGCCCAAAGAAAGATGGAGGCTGGAGGATGTGTACTGATTCTAGAGCAATCAATAAGATCACAATCAGGTACAGATTCCCTTTGCCCAGAATTGAGGATTTAATGGATTGTTTTAGTGGTGCTAAATATTTCTCGAAGATAGATTTAAAGAGTGGATACCATCAGATCAGAATAAGAGAGGGTGATGAGTGGAAAACTTCCTTCAAAACAAATGAAGGATTGTATGAATGGATGGTAATGCCTTTTGGGTTGTCAAATGCACCAAGAACTTTTATGAGACTTATGAATGAAGTGTTGAAAGAATTTATTGGGAAATTTGTGATAGTATATTTAGATGATATATTAGTTTTCAACAGAACTAAATAAGAACATTTAAGGCATCTTAATCATGTCTTGAAGAAGCTGCACCAAGAGAAGCTGCTGATAAATTTGAAGAAATGCTCATTCATGAAGGAAGAGTTGGTGTATTTGGGGTTTTTTGTTTCTGTAGAAGGATTGAAGATGGACCGAGAAAAGGTTAAGGCAATTGTGGAGTGGCCTTCACCCAGGAATGTTTTTGAGGTAATAAGTTTCCATGGACTTGCTAGTTTTTACAGAAAGTTTATAAGAAACTTCAGTAAGATTAATGCACCCATAATTGAAACAATAAATAAGAGCAAACAACCATTTAAGTGGACTGCTGAAGCAGAAAGAAGTTTTAAGCTGCTGAAACAAAAGATAACAGAGAAACCTGTTTTGATTCTTCCTGATTTTACTAAACCATTTCAAGTAAAATGTGATGCCAGTGGAGAGGCCATTGGAGCTGTATTGAGTCAGGATGATAGGCCTGTGGCATATTTCAGTGAGAAGCTGAATGACACCAGAAGAAAGTACTCCTCTTATGAGAAGGAATTCTATGCAATTGTTCAGGCACTGAAGAAATGGAGACATTACTTGATGTCCAGAGAATTTGTGTTATATTCCGACAATCATGCTTTGCAGTATATTGTACAACAGCCCAAGTTGAAACATAAGCATGCTAAATGGGTTGAGTATCTCCAAAGTTTTAATTTTGTCTTGAAACATATAAGTGGCCAAGCCAATAAAGTAGTTGATGCTTTGAGTAGGAGGCACATGCTTGTTCAGGAAACTAATTTTGAAGTTGCAGGGTTTGATTTTCTCAAAGAGTTGTATAAGACAGATCCAGATTTTAAAGATGCATTTGAGGCATGTAATAACCCTGTTTTAACATATAGAAGCCAGTGGCTGGATTATCTCCTGCAGGAGGACTTACTATTCAAAAGAAGCCAACTGTGTGTACCAAGATGTTCCATGAGGGAAAATTTGATCAAGGAGAAGCATAGTGGTGGACTTTCTGGACACTTTGGTACTGACAAGACTCATGAGCAGCTGAGTCACTTTTATTTCTGGCCCAAGATGAGAAAAGAGGTGGACAAGTTTGTGAAGAACTGCAAGATTTGTCAATATGCTAAAGGAAGGAGCCAGAATGCAGGATTGTACACTCCCTTGCCTATTCCAGACAGGCCTTGGGACATGGTGAGTATGGATTTTGTTCTAGGATTACCCAAGACTCAGAGAGGGAATGATGCGGTCTTTGTTGTGGTGGACAGATTCTCCAAAATGGCACATTTTATTCCATGTTATAAAACTAGTGATGCCACCCATGTTGCTAACTTGTTTTTCAAAGAAGTTGTTAGATTGCATGGGTTGCCCAAGAGTATTGTTTCAGACAGAGACACCAGATTTGTGGGTCACTTTTGGAGGACATTTTGGAAGAAACTTGGTACCAAACTAAGTTTCAGCTCAGCTTATCATCCTCAGACTGATGGACAAACTGAGGTAGTGAATAGGAGTCTGGGAAATTTGTTGAGAAGTCTTGCAGGAGAGCATCCCAAGCAGTGGGACCATATTTTGCCTCAGGCAGAATATGCATATAATGACTCACCAAACAGGAGCACAGGGAAGAGCCCATTTTATATTGTTTATGGAATGCACCCCAGAGGAACATCAGAGTTGAGAAATCTGGGAAGGGCAGAATTGAGAAGTGCAAATGGTGAGGAATTTGCTTCAGAGATCCAGGCCATACATGAACAAGTGAAACATCAATTACAAGGCAGCAGCATCAAATACAAAAGCAGAGCAGACTTGAGTAGAAAAGAAGTTCATTTTGAAGTAGGAGATCAGGTTTTGGCACACTTGAGAAAGGAGAGGTTCCCAAAGAAGCAGTACAACAAATTGAAGTACAAAAAGATTGGGCCATGCAAGATACTTAGGAAGTTTTCTGCAAATGATTATGAGATTGAATTGCCACCTAATGTTGGAATATCTCCCATTTTTAATGTTGCATATTTGTACAAGTATGAAGATGATGGTGCAGAAGAAAGATCAACAGACAAGGAACAGATTGAGTGGAAAGAACATCTACCTCCAGCACAACCTTTGCAACCAGAGAAGATATTGGACAAGAGAGTGTTCAGAAGGACTAGAGGACTAGAGTACTTTCAGTACTTGATCAAATGGAAGGACAAGCCAGAGGAAGATGCCACTTGGATGACTGAAGAAATGTTGCAGAAGATAGGCAGATCAGTGGAAAAGCTCATGGATAGGAGCCCATGAAGAAGATTGCCATCGAGAGTCTGATGCAGGGGCATTAGACACTAGCCAACAATGTAGGAAGTTTTGTCCACATGTTGTGGCTAGTAGGGTTCAAAACATCTGAATTGTAACAGCTAGGTGTCAATACCTCAGCTGACTATATTATTTAGATTAGTTAGAACTTGTAGGAGTCGAACAGTTAGGCTCGATCCAGCTGTTAGTTTAGTTATTGAATAAATTGTGATTAGGCTTTTGGTTTTCTGAAACGGTCCTCATAGAGGAACCGAAGAGTCACACTATAATGTATATAAATTGAATCCTCGGATGCATTGAGGGAGAGAGGAAGGGTAGAACAGAGATTTCTGCAATAAAACTCTGTGCATTGTCGATTGCTTCTAATTAAATGGACTTCAGTTCTGTTGATTATCTAATTGTCTTGAAATGTTAATTGTGAGGAATTTCATTTAGTTGTGAGGCAATTGTGTACTGGTAATTCCGGTTCTGTCCCTGAATTCTGTACCTTGTTGGATAACCCTGTGAAATGATCCCACCGTAGGCGAGGCCTGTGTAGAGAAATCGTGGTCGGTGTAGAAAAGCCATCGTTGTTGAACAAGCTTTGTTTAATAGAATCCTACTTAATAACAAAAAGCCACGTTCGTTCGTTGTTAATTAGAACTCCAAACTGCGCAACAAACTTGAGTTAAGGCAGACGAAGGAGCGCACAACCCCGGGTGAACCTTGGTTAGTCACTGTACAAAAACCACGGTGGAATTGCAAAGGTGGATTGCCCCATTCCGCACCGCTTTTAGTACGGAGGCGGTATATCTGGGTCGAGGAGTGATTCCATAGAGGAATCGACACATGGCGGAGTGGACCGTTCAAAAACCGCTTTTCTGTTCTTTTCGCGTGTTAACATCAGTACGAGGTCGCCGAGCGAAATGTGTATAGGCCATTGATTTGAGAGAAGGCCATCAGACGGTCTTCACGTGACGGAGATACACGATGTTTAACAAGGTATGACGCGCACATTTGATTGGTCCATTGACATATATGTGGGGTCTGGGACGAGGGGTTATTACAAAGTCATTTGGTTGTAAAATGTTAACTGTTAATATAAAGTTTGGAAGGTATAGCGAATGCATTTAATTGAACCTCGCGATTGTATTTGTGGGCCCGAAGGAGATATATAAATACAAGCTACGAAATTGGGATATCAAAGTACAGGACTATGTTTAATATTTGTAAAAGTTGCGGAACATAGTTATCTGTCAATTTCTTCGAAATTAATAGATAAACTTCATAAAAAGAAGAAAGAAGACCAAGGGGAGTAAAGCACGAGGTTTCAAAGGGTTTGGCTGACAGGGATACGTAGTTGTTGACCATCCCTCCATTAGGGGCTGAATTTCAGCATCGTTGCATCAAACCTACAAATTGTAAGAAACATTAACATCAAAGGGATGCAGGCCCCAAGGCCGTAAATAATAAAAGGGTGAAAACAAACTGGAACCGGTGAGGTAAATAAACCTTTTCTCGAGGGAAGAATAGAAACTAAAGGAGGATGGAACCACACCACGAATTAGTTTTTAAGTGTTTGTTTTTTACGCTTTACGTACCGCTCGACAATTATTTTGTGAGCGCTAGTTTTTTATGTTTTTTGTTGACAATTTTTTTGTCGTTGCTAGTTTTTTCCATTGTTTCTTGCGCGTCTGTGATCGTCTCCCGATATATATTTCTATTATTTTTCAAAGGACCTCAAAAAATGCCTGGTGTTTTTAGGCAACGGTAAAGAGTTTTGGAGCAAATAAAATTTATTAAAGATGGATTAACACTCCAAGTGACAATTTGATGTTCCAGGCAACAATATGAGATGATTTTGTTGTTTTGACAAAGGCAGAGTAGATTTTGTGGGATAAAATAGAGGATCTCCAAATTTCACTGCAAGATATCAACAAAGGCTTTTGTCCTTTGTGTCAAACAGATTTTTAGCTACATCTCAACTTTCAATTTTAACGACTTATATTTTTTCATGACTAAACAAAACAAGTACATTAAGAAAACATGTATGTAATGTATTTGATTTCAGTTATACATTTACGTTGATTTTTTAGACTTTGTAAAAAAGTTTTATAAATCATGGTCACAATTGTGAATGTTCTATAAAGTTAATTTTGAAGAATAACGAAGGGTTCAAATTTTTTTTGGAAAGAGACAAACCTTGTGTATATTATTTTGAGATTAATATATTTTTTCCATAAGCAATGTTACATGTGCAATATCTAGAGATTCATGCGTGAATGGTTTCCTATCCATTTTTTATACCGTTCTTATTTTCTCCTTAGTCAAGACCTTTATCATTAAATATTCAGTATTTGAATAAAGATATATGATTTGGAATTTGTATTGAATGCTTAGGTTCATGTTATTCAAATATTTATGTTTTTTTCAGCTTAGATATCATTTACATAAATCATAGTGCAATGCTTTTGGTATTTATTTTCTAAATTCTTCTGCTATACCTTGATGATGATTTGTCTAAGAAACCATAATATATATTGCCTTTGTTATAATTGTTCATATAACGTGTGGTTAGCAGACATTTTTTTATATCAAAGACTCTATGCCCAATGGTCACTTTTCTTTCCTTTCCAAACCAAAATCATTTGATACAAATTTAAATATGGCCAATGAGCATATTAGTGACCTTTAGCGGTAGAGTTAAGGAGAAATCCCTCTCCAGATTGAAGGGCCAACTTTCAATCCCAAAATGGTTTTAAATGTTTCTCAGTGAGTTTCCTTCCATAGCCAAAGAAAACTTCTGAGTGATAACAAATGGTATAAACGTAAATGTGTTTCTCTTCATTTCAAGAATAATATATTCTCTACTGAACAAGGTCAACCATGTGAAGGTGGAAGCTCATATGGCCCCTGCCTCCCCCTCATGTCTCTCTCAATTCCCAAATACCCAATCTATATACTATAATAACTATAATATATTTGAAAGAAACACAGTAACATTCAAACATAAAAAGTAGGAAAGTAAATTTTTAAGGTGAACAGAAGAGAACAAACCATTTGAAAACGAATAAATACATACCTCGTACTTTTCAAAATTCATGTTCAAAGGATTCACCATATCATCATCATCATCATCTCGAACATGCTCTTTTACATTTTTTTCAACTTGTTCAAGTTCTTCATCTGACACAACGTCAATATCATCTAGTTGATCCAAATTAACATTGTCTTGATTATCACTTGAACTTCTTCAATGTCTTCATCTAACACATGAACCCCTTGCTCCTCTACATCATATTCTTCTTCAATTTCATCTATGTCTTCCGCTACATTATACTTTATCGGCCTTCCTCTTGGATCATATTTAACAACATATGACTAGGTCGCTTTACATGGAACCTCTACGTAAAATATCTGTTCGCATTGGTTTGGAAGGACATAGGGCTTTGGTTTTTGGCTCAAGATTCCTTGTATCAACCATGGTAAATCCATTACCATGCTCAATAATAGTTCTATCAGGGTCACGTACATGGATTCGTGGCCTAAATTATTTGACATCGAATACAAATACTTTGAAGGATTCAAAGTCACACTCAATTATATCATGTAGATACCCATAGTATCGATTATCAGAGACTTATAGATGTTTGTCACTTCTAGAGGCAACATCGATAACCTAAAATACTATAGTTATCCCACTATTAGAAGTTTTCATCTTTTCATCAAACCTTTTGATACGAAATTTGCGGCCATTGCGCCACATTTTATTGTGGTGTTTCAACTGCAATATGTATGTTGTAACTTTGAGAGATAGTTCCTAGATGTGGGGGAACCAATGCCCGAGACATCTTAGTATTGATGGAAAGTTTTTTAAAATTAGTGGTCGGAGTGTCAGGTCATGAAAGCTTGCAAAAAAAAACTTCTAATTCTGAAACCCTAACTTTCCAAAACATAATGCCTAGAGAGACTTTGAGGGTTGTAGAGTGTTGGACTAAATGAGTAGTTTGAAGAAGAATAGAGAACATAGTTCAAATTAGGAACTTAAGAATCCGAATTTAAAGTACTTCAGAAAGAATACTGGTAAGTTGAGAATATGTGGATGAATGTAAATTATGGTGGAGCACCTTTTAAGGCTTCTTTAATTAAGTATTGCAGGTACTCTCTCTTGAAAGAAAACATTAGTAATATTTGAATAAAATAAACCAACAACTTCATTACACTCACACTGTCAGAAGAAAAACATTCATGAAAGATGACCACAAGAGAAAGAAAACATAATTGCAACTTCCAAAGATAGAATCAAACTATAATGTAATCTCCATATTTCAAAGAGAATTCATGTTTACAATGCCAGTCAGTTACTGGACTGTGCACCTTTGAACCCCCACAATGTCTAACTCCCATAATTTTATTTGTGTCTCAAACTCACTTCACAATTATGAAACTATTTTTTTTTCCTTTTTTAATTTACATCCAAATATTATATATATATATATATATATATATATATATATATATATATATATATTCCTTTTTCAAAAGTAATCTCTCATATACTGCCTCCCAGGGTCACCTTTGATGGTTTAAGGAAGTCTAGAAGGGTAATGCCATAATCAATTGAGTCCGTCGTCGATTTGTTTAATGAGTGGTTTTGACCATGTATCTTCCCGGACCACTTCTTTTTACATGCTCCGTGCAGTTTGTGCCATCGGGGCTCCATTGATTTAGAGCGAAAAAGTTATAGGCCGCTGATTACCTTCATATTTGGGCACAAAGATTATGTTCGTTGATTTCCAGTTGTTCTTAGATTGAAGTGCTTAGCTTCCTCTCCATGACCATGTTTTCACCTTTAGGAACAACCCATGGTTTCTTTCAACTGCCATACTTTTACTGGATTCTTCTTATTCCGAAATTGCTCCAACTTTCGAACTAGACTTTGTCGAGCCTGTCGAACTCTTTTGAGATAAAATGTTCGCCTTCACGTTCTTTATCGTTGTGGAATGGGGACTAAGAACAACTCGATATGTAGCTACACCTGCAACAAGTGAAACTTTGGGATTCAGACTCGGCTTTACACTTCCTAGCAACCAAGAAAAAGTCGATGACCAAAATAAAAGTGAAAACGAAGCAGGCATTAAAGAGGAAAATACCGAAGGCTTACCAGAAAATCCAAGAATGAAGACTTCTTTGTACTCAAACTAAAACTCGTGTCAACCAATTCTCCAGCCGACTGAACTTTGTTGGAAATTTGAGTTTTCTAAAGTCTATTATCTATTGATTGCAAGGGTTGTCCTTTTTTCTCTAAGTTACAATTAAACTCGTCAGGGTCATAAGAATTTCCTTTCTCATATCCAATTTTCAATCCGTCTGTAGTTGAAAACGAACTTGAATGCCCTTTGACTTTCAATTTTATTTTCTGCCCTTGCAAAAGGAGACTAAGGGCATCCTCCGCTCCGTGCTCATCGATCGGTTGAACATTATTCAGATGTGCAGAAGGAGCCTCCCTATCGTATTTCAAAATATAGAGTGAGTTGTCACTTCTGCATGCAACAAGATCACCATTGTTTACCCAATATATATTTTGACTCTAACATCTATCCATTGAATTATGCGGCATTCAACGTAGTCAGAGAAGCAAACAAAATCATTAGACCGTACAACAAACAAGGCTCTTCCATAAATTCCTTCAACAGAAAACGTTAGACGAATGTGTTGAGGAAACATAATTGCTGACAAATTAATCAGCAAATTTTGTGTGCTTGAGTTATCATAATTAAGACAAAAAAATTAATAGATGTAGTTAGTATTGAGAGTTCAACAAATTACTAGGGCAGTAGATTAGAATCAAAAGTTAGTCAGATAATTGATTATTCAATTAGAAATATGTTAGCTATATAATAATGTATTCATTTTCTTCATGAGTTAAGCTCATGGATTGAGAACAATACTTCTCTATTTTTTGTTTTTTTTTTTAATTTTTATGTTTTCATAATCTTGTTATATTTAACATGTAGTATCAGAGATACGTGAAGAGAGTTGATTTATATGTAAAGTGTGTGTTTTTGGCAGGTGATTTCAAAAGTTTGTGAAAGCCTTTGGAAAGAGTTTTCATAATTTTGTGAAGCTTGTGCAAATTCAAGTTATTGGTGGGAGTGATAGGCAATTAGCAGTAATGGCCAACAACATCAATAGTATGAATATTTTTCAGCCACAAATACCAGTATTTAAAGGCGAGAACTTTGGTTTTTGGAGCATTAAGATGAAAACATTGTTTCTCTCACCAGATTTGTGGGATTTCGTAGAAAATGGATATACAAAACCATATGATCAAACACTTTCCTGCTGAACTCAAGACCAAAGAAAATAGCTAAAGGAAAATCGAAAAAAGGATTCATAGGCTCTCTTCCTAATCCAACAATCAGTGCATGATTCGATTTTTCCAAGACTAGTTGGAGTAACAAAATAAAAGGAGGCATGGGATATGTTGCAGTAAGCATATCAAGGAATTGATAAGGTAAAAGTTGTTAAGTTTTAGTCTTTAAGAAGAGAATTTAAAAATTTTTGCATGCAAAACTCTGAATCTATTCAAGATTTTTTCACTAGAGTTATGGGAATAGTGAATGAAATTAAGTCTTATGAAGAAGAGTTAAAAGACCAAAAGATTGTTGAGAAGATTTTTAAAAGTTTTCTTGCAAAATTTGATGGTGTTGTTGTTGCTATTGAGGAGTCTAAGGATCTAACTCAGTTGTCTATGAATGAGCTAATGGGGTCTCTTCAATCTCATGAGAGATATTCTGAAAATTCTATTGAGAAAGCTTTTCAAGCAAAGGGAAATTTTTCCAAAGACAAAAGTCACGAATGTGAGAATTCCTCCCATGAGGAAATCCAGAGCACTCATGGAAGAGGAAGAGGAAGAGGACAAACATACAAAGGAGGCAGATGTCGAGGAAGGTTTTTTTATGCAAACATCAAAGGAAGAGGTAATCATGAGAGTGATGGAGGTAAAACATTTAGTAAATTCCAAGTTCAATGTTTTTATTGTAAAATATTTGGTCATTATGAAATGAATTGTTGGAAAAAACAAAAACAACAAGCTAATTTTTCTGAAGTAAAAGAAGAAGTTGACACTTTATTCTTGGCTTGTGATTCAACTAATAATGTTTCCAAGGAGGTGTGGCTTATGGATAGTGGTTGCAACAATCACATGACAAGAAACAAAGATGGCTTCATGAAGATAGATGAATATACAAAATCTGATGTATTCTTGGGAGATGACAAGCCAGTTGAAGCTAAAGGTAAGGGAACAATTGCTGTGAAGAAAAAAAAAGGAAAGCCAAAGCACATTAATGATGTTTTATATGTTCCTAGTCTAGCAAATAATTTTTTGAGTGTGGGGCAGCTCCTTGAAAAGGGATATTTAATTGTTTTTAATACAAGAAATGCATAATCTATGATAAATATTATCATAGTAAAATTATTGCTAAGACTACTATGCTGAAAAATAGAAAATTTGCATTAAATCTCCCTTGTGAAGCAAGTACAACATTAAATGTTTCTTATGATGATAGTTCTTGGCTATGATACATGAGGTATGGACATTTGAATATGAAAGACTTGAAATTGTTATATAACAAGAAAATGGTCAAAGGGTTTCCCCTTATTGGTTCTATTGATAAAGTTCATGAAGGGTGTATTCTTGGTAAGAAACATAGAGATTCATTTCCAGTAGGAAAATCATGGAGAGCAAGTAAACTATTGGAACTAGTGCATGCAAATATTTGTGGTCCTATGCAAACTTTTTCTCTCAACAAAAATAAGTATTTCATTATTTTTGTGGATGACTTTAGTAGAAGAACATGGGTATATTTCATTAAGGAAAAATCTGATGCATTTGTCACATTTCAAAAATTTAAAGTTTTTGTGGAAAAGCAAAGTGGTTTTTCTCTAAAAACACTATGCACAGATAGATGGGGAGAATTCACTTCTAATAAGTTTGATTCTTATTGTAAAATGAATGGCATTCAAAGCCAATTGATAGGTAGTTATACTCCCCGACAGAATGGCATTGTTGAACATAAGAATAGAACAATTGTTGAAATGGCCAGGAGCATGCTGAAAGGTAACAACCTTCCAAACATTTTTTGGGCTGAAGCTATAGCTACATCTAGTTATTTGCTTAATATAAGCCCAACAAGAAGTGTACAAAATATTACACCTTATGAAGCATCGTGTGGAAGAAAACCCAATGTTTCTCATGTTAGAGTCTTTGGTTCAATTTCTTATGCTCGTGTTCCTACTGAAAAGAGAAGAAAGTTTGATGATAAAAGTGTGAAATAAATTTTTACTGGCTATTGTGAAGAAACCAAAGGTTATATAATGGTACAATCCACAAAGTGAAAAACTAATGATTATTCGGGATGTGCTCTTTGATGAGAAAGAAGAATGACAGTGGAATCAAAATGTGCAACCGAAAAAATCCAAGTATTATTGTACAAGAAGATGAATCCTTTGTTTATGGAAATCCATCTAGTAATCAAAATCCACAGGCCACATCCAGTCCATCAACTTCAGCAACGTCAAGTCCTGTTTCAAGTCCAAGTCCCCCCGAGAAAGACAAAATATTTAAATGAAATTTATCGGTATACTAATTTTTCTTTGATGTCTCAAATTGAAGCAAAGCCATGATGTTTTGAAGATGCAGTAAAAGAGTCAATTTTGTGGAAAGGAATGGATGAAGAGATGACAGTTATTAAAAGGAATGAAACATGGGAGCTTGTGGATCTTCCTATTGAAAAATAATTCATTGGGGTGAAATGGTTGTACAAAAAAAAGTATGCAGCTGATGGATCAGTACAAAAGCACAAAGCAATGTTAGTAGAAAAGGGATATGCTCAAAAACCAGGTATAGCCTACAATGAAACATATGCTCCTGTTGCAAGATTTGATATAATCATAACTATTTTGGCATTGGAAACACAATATAAATGGTTAGTTTATCAATTTAATGTTAAATCATATTTTCTAGATGGTGAATTGAAAGAAGATGTATATGTTGAGCAGCCTCAAAGATATGAAGAAGCAGGAAATGAATACAAATTCTACAAAATCAAAAAGGCTCTTTATGGGCTTAGACAATCTCCTAGAGCATTGTATAGTAGAATTGACACTTATCTTTTGAAAAATGAGTTTAAGAGAAGTGAAAATTAACACACATTATACATCAATTCAAATGGTAATGATATACTGACTGTATGCTTATATGTAGATGACTTGATATACACATCTTAAAGTGATTTGTCAGTGGAAAATTTTAGGAAGGCCATGATGACTAAATTTGAAATGACTAATTTGGGTTTGTTGCACTATTTTCTTGGCATAGAAGTGACACAAATGAATGATGTAATTTTTATTTCTTAAGAAAGGTATGTTTCAAATCTCCTTCACAAATGGAAAATGGGAAATTGTAAACCCATGACCACACCCATGAATACAAATGAAAATTTTTATGTAGAAGATGGAGCTGAAAAGGTAGACGTTAAATCCTATAGGAGTATGGTAGGAAGCCTTTTGTATCTTACTACCACTAGGCCTGATATTATGCATGCAACAGGTTTGATTTCAAGATTCATGCAAAGTCCAAGATTCATTTTGGAGCAACAAGAATAATTTTGAGGTATCTTCATGGAGCAAGCAATTATGGCATTTTGTATACTTCATCAAATAATTTTTGGTTGGTTGGTTATAAAAATAGTGATTGGGTTGGATGTGTTGATGATAGAAAAAGTACTTCAGGCTATGTCTTCAGCCTTGGATTAGGTGTAGTATTATGGTGTTCAAAGAAGCAACCAATTATTTCATCGTCTTCTATAGAGGTAGAGTATATTGCAGTAGCAACAACAACATGTGAAGCAGTTTGGCTGAAGAAAGTCTTATTAGATCTAAAACAAGAACAAAATCATGCCACAACTATTTACTGTGATAACTTGTCTACCATTGCCATAACTAAAAATCATGTGTTTCATAATTGCACCAAACACATTGATACCAAATATCATTTCATAAGAGACTATGTGGCAAAAGGAGAAATTGAAATAAAGTTTTTTAAAACTAATGATCAACTTGCAGATATATTCACCAAAGCACTACCAAAAGGGAAGTTTCAATACATGAGGGATATCCTTGGAGTCACCTCATTAAGCATTAAGGGGGAGTGTTGAGGATAATTCTTAATTATTTTATGTAATTTTTGACAAATTAATTAGAAAAATTTGTGTGCTTGAGTTATCAGAATTAAGACAACAAATTAATAGATGTAGTCAGTATTCATAGTTCAACAAATTATTAGGGGAAATAGATTAGAATCATAAGTTAGTCAGATAATTGATTATCCAATTTGAAATATGTTAGCTATATAATAATGTATTCACTACCTCCATGTAGATCAGAGTTGAATAAGAGTTATGCTCATGGATTGAGAACAAGACTTCTCTAATTTGTGTTCATTGCTTTCTTTTTATGTATGCTCTTGTTATATTTAACATAATGCTCTTCCTTTCTGGAAATGTCTTGCGGCTTGTTTTGCCATTGCCAGTGCCAAGTTGAATGGGATAGGTCCACCACCACCACCACTCTGAAAAAGAGGATTAAAATTAGAAGTTGTCATAGTAACAAAAATTTGATCTCGATGTAGCCTCAACTTTAATAAGAGTGGCCCAAGCAACAAAAACAATGCTGGTACAATTAGCTGGAATGCAATGAATTTTTTTTCTCTTCGAGCATATATTGTACCTTCTTAATAAGAGCCTTAAATTGTTCCTAGAAATAAGGGCTCTCTCAGTTACTCAGTAGGTAATGATTTTGAGTTCCACATAAGCCTAGTAAACTGAAAAACATAGAGAATATCAATATGACTTAGCTAAAAATTGCACACAATGTCCTCGTAGCTGCCTTTTTGGACCTACTTCCATAACCTTTTATAGTACAAGCTTTGGAATATCTACAACATACTTCTGAAGTTGCTTCAACCTTTGGATTTATATCTGTAGCACCCACATAAGTCTCATTTTCATCAGTCACATATTGCAACCCTGAAGAACACGTCTTCTAATGTAGTAATAGAAACAACATAGCTCTCAATACAAATGTATTTTTTTAGCATTGAGGCTATTGCTTCCAATAGAATTACGTGTCCTACATATACAACTTTAAATCTTCCTAAAAAACCCTTCAAATGATGAAATTGATGAAAGTGGAAGTCGAAATGGCAACTCAGACCCAACATTAGTAAGCAGTTTTGTGGAAGGCACGTGGCGAGAAACAATATCAACTACTTCTCATGAACATTGTGATTGATTTACTAGTGTAAGAGTGTAACCCACACCATAGAGATGCTTAAGTAAAAGATAATTGTTGCAAAATCATGACAAACCATTTCACATGATAGCTATATGATCACCTAATACACCAGCTTCATCCACAGAGTGTGTTGTTAGTAAAATCTCTCTCCCTTTCTTAAATCATTTAATTAATTACCAAGTTGAACGCATTGAATACAGATCCATTCCACTAGTTGGTTCATCTAGAGTGACAACATTACTATCCCCTATAATAGAAATTTTCTAAGACAACTTCCTCCTTATTCCTCCAGATAATGATCTCACATTTCATTTTCTCACATAAGTCCATTTTATTAGTCATGTCATCACGCCATGGGACTATAGTAATCGGTGGCTTGAATTTAGCATTATATTTTTTGTAGTTTACTGTGCTTTTTAGTCCATGTCGTCTGCTAAGCATAATGAACCATAAAATTAACTCAAATTCATGGTTTTGGCTTCTTCCCAAGGCGGGGAAACTGTAACTATATGGTATATTTGTTTTTATCATTAATTTTTTTGTAGTTGTAGATGAATGCTAACATTAGTCTGTGAGCATAAAATGCTATTGAAATAGCTGGTTCGCAGGGTTGATGTGTTTTCATACATCCTTCGAAGGATGACTTCACACCTGTTTCCATGTGCTAATACAACAGACACTTCCCATATCTAGTACTGCATCCAAGTCCCATATATGCATGTATGCTGACACAAACACATCTGCCATCCTGTCACTACTTGTGCGACCTGATGTACACCTATCACTGCTTGTGTGACCTGATGTACGCCTATGGGAAGAATTTTTCATGTGAAATGGTTGTATCATGAACCTCTCTTAAATTCCAACTCAAACGCGGAACAATTGGGTAGAGAAGTGACAGGAGGTGAAGGTACAATAGAGAGTCTAGAAGATGATTAGTTGTGACATGGAAACTACCTGCAATTTGGCATGTCTGGAATTGCTAAGAATTGCCAAAATTGAGACTATGAGAGCGAAATGACCACCCCTAGCATTGAAAACCAGAAAATTAGCCAAAGTAGAATGACCATGGGCGAGAGAATTCTCACAAGAATCGAACAGTTGGGTTGATGTCAAGCCTGTTGCACAATGCAGACTATAAGGGTAGCCAACATCGCTCGCCCTAGCTTCAGACATGTGATGGTAATGATTTCGATATCTCTGTGTTGAATCTCTATGGAGATATCTACTTTCATTATAAGGGGGAGGCTGATCTTCAACATTAGGGCACTCATTATGAGGATCGAGATAAGAAGCACGAATAGGGCTAGTGATGTGTGGCTCCACCCTGAGTCTAGAGGTAATGCTGCGTATTTTTAGTTTAACTTACTTATAAATTCGAGCCATTAAAAGATATTCCAATAATATAAATCTGAAAAATAACACTCTTTAGAAACCCATTTGCTTGGTTCAAATCGTTATTAGTTTATAAGCTTTAACTAACTACTGTTTATGCCTCTTAAAATTGTAGAACGATTTTTCCCTAAATGTGAAGACTCGAAATCTACTTACTCGGATGTGAAGCACAATGAATATTGGAGGAATAAAAGAAAATTGGTACTATATGAGTTGGACAATGGATCATCCATGTCCAAATACATTCGGTATATTTCATATTTGGTTAATGTATACTCTCTGTAGAATGCATAAACGAAGGAAGACTTATATTTTGAAACCTCCAATGAAATGGTCCCATGGCTAACCTTCAATCAATATACTCATTTGATTTATTCCTCAATTTCAACTGCCACCCTTTGGAAACCATTCACATACAGTGAACCATCAACCAATGCGATGAGGTATACAATGAGAGTTGCAAATTGTTTCATAACTAATGTCCTCTTTCCTGCATTTCCAGTACTTCTCCCCATATCTTGCAATTCAGTTATTTTTCCAAGCTATAAAGGTGTGCCCATGTTTCAAGCTGGAGTCAAGAGTATTGAATTTAAGATTTAAACTAGCTGAATGAATATAACAATGTAAACTTTGAAACGGGAAGGGAAACGAGTACCCGCTTTTTAGGTAGAAAAAAATCATCTGATTTTGAAAAGTGTTCATCGATAATACTCTTAATTTTTTTAGCATGTTTTTTACAATTTAAATTTTCTTATGTGCCAAGTATAAACATTATTTTTAAAATGTTAGTGATTTTTATGTTGATTTTGAAAAGTGGTGATGCCAACATCTTCCGTTTTTTTAGAAGGCTTATTTTTTACTTTAAATTTTCTAATGTATTAAACGCTAATAATTATTTTCTAAATTTAACAATTTTTGAAGTACTCGTCTTATTCCTCTTCACTTACATATTTTTTTAAAGTGATTTTCAGGTTTTTTTTTTTTTTCGTTTCATTTTTTTTGTAGTGAGATATTTGATTTTTTGTAGTGTTCAAAAAAAAATCCCAAATTTAAAGTTTCGATCTTCTATCTAATTATATATTGTTAAATAATATTTCATTTCCCATGAAATACTTGTCACTAAAAAACAAGAATTTTTAATAATTTACATAAAAATACATAGATATAACTGAAAAAATACACATTTTGAGTCTTCTTGCTAAAAGTGACATGTCAAGTAAACCATTTTTATAGAAAAAAATTAACTAAAATAAGTATAAAAATAAGCAATTTTTATGACTTTTATGTCAAATATTAATAATAATATCATTTTTTTTCCAAAAAATAAATGATTCACATAAAGAATGAAGTAAGAATCACATTATACAATTTTTTAATTTTTAATTTTTAATTTTTTAATGTATTTTTTCTTATCTTAAAACACGAAGTGAAAATCACATAATTTTATTAAAATAAAAATAAACACAAAATCATAAAATAAAATTAAAAAACAAAAAAATAAATAAAAAACAAAATCATAAAATATAAAAAGAAAAAAAATCTATACTTCAAATAAAAAAAATTTAAAAAAAAATAACAATTGGGTTGCCCGAGGGCCACTCGGCAGGGCTGGCCGAAGCCGATTCCGGCTGGAGCCGATTCTCGAAATTGGCTTCGGCCAGCCCTGCCGGGTGGCCCTAGGGGTGACCACCATGGGTCGACGAAGCCGGGCGCTGCCCCTCGGGCCACCCGGCGGGGAAAATCCAATTTTTAGGGGAAATTCAGGGGAAAATATGATTATGAGAATCAGATTGCCCCACCGACCGAGCAAATCCGATTCTGAGAATCAGATTTTCTATTCAAGTTTTCCCCATCGACCGGGAAAATTTGATTCTCAAAATCAGATTTTTCCGACCAACGGGGAAAATCCAATTCTCAGAATCGGATTTGCCTCGCCGGAATCGGATATGCCCGGCTAGCGGAAAAATCCAATTCTCATAATCGAATTTACCCCGCATGGCCGGGTATATCCGATTTTGAGAATCGGATTTTCCTGCTCGCTGAGCATATCTGATTATATCCGATTATGAGAATCAGCTTTGCCCTACTAGTGGGCAAGCCATTCGGCATGGGCCTCTCCGTTGACATACATCAACCACCCCTTGGGCCACCCGATGGGGCTAAAAGCTGATTCTGAGAATTGACTTTTAGCCCCTCGGGCCCCTAGGCGGGCTCAACCCGATTATGAGAATCGGGTTGAGCTCGCCCAGGGGCTTGAGGGGCCACTAGGTGGGCTCAAACCGATTGCGAGAATTAAGTTGAGCCCGCCCAAAAGCTTGAGGGCCACATATTTTTTTATTTTTTGATATAACTGTTATTAATTTTTTTAAACTTTTAATTTGTTTTTAAGTTTTTTTTCTTTAAATGTTTTATTAATTTTTTTTTAAAATTATATTTGTGTTCATTTTTTTATTTTTTAATGTTTTTTTTAGTTATTTTAATTGTGACTATTTTTTTAATTTATTTTATGTGTTTTTTCTAGATATTTCAATTTTTTTTTTCAATATATATATTTTTAATTTTATTATGAGAATATGCTATGTCCTTTGGGCCAGCGAAGGTCGCCAAGGTCTATCGGCCACCCCTCAGGCTACCCGGCGGAACTCAGAGCTGATTCTGAGAATCGGCTGCCACCCCAGCCGATTATGAGAATCGGCTTTCAGCACCCTGGCCGCCTAAAGGCTTGAGGGCCACAATTTTTTTTTATTTTTTTTTGATATATTTGCCATTAATTTTTTTAAATTTAAAATTGTTTTTAGTTTTTTATTTTATATATATATATATATATATATATATATATATATATATATATATAATGTTTTATTAAGTTTTTTTAATTTTTTTTAATATTAATTATATTTGTGTTTATTTTTTTTATTTTTAAATAGTTTTTTTTAGTTATTTTAACCATGATTATTTTTCTAATTTGTTTTAGGTTAGTTTTTTTTAGATATTTTATTTTTATTTTTTTCAATGTTTATTTTTTATTTTTTTTCTCATTTATTTGAGTTTTTTTAGAATTTTTTTTAGTTGTCTAATATTTTTTATTTTGAATTTTGACTTAATTTTCTATGTTTATTTTTGAATTTTATTGATTGTTTTAAATGTGTTTTTGAAATGTTATATTTGTTTTGCTTTTGTATTTTTGTTTTTTTCTTTAGCTAATTTTTTTTCTTTAATTATATTTTTTATTGTTTAATTTTTTATTTCTTTATATTTCTTTATATTTTTATATTTTATATTTATATTTATATTTATATCTTTATCTTTGTAGGTTAATTTGTTTTTTTTCTTTTTCTATTTTTATATTTGATTTTTTTTGGTTTTTTGATTTCTTGTTGTCCTTTTTTTAATTTTATATTTTTTTCGAATATATATTTTTATTTACTTATTATTATTATTATTATATTATTATTATTATTATTATTTTTTTAATTTGTAGATTTTTGTTTTCATTTTTCTTTTGAAATTTCAAATTTTTTTTAAGTGATGATATTTTATTTTTACATGGTATTTCAAAATGTTGAAAATTTGATCTTGAAAAAAAAAATGTTATTCAAGCATCTTCACTTTTCATTTTGAGCTTATTTTTATCACACAAAATTGATTTTCACTGTCATTTTTAAACATGTTGAAAATTTACCTCTGAACATCACTACTTTTCATTTACGACGTGTTTTTTCATGTTTTTTGGGTTTTTTTGCTAAAATACTTGTTTTGAGGTTATAGTTCCCATTTCATAATTTACGTTGTTATATGTGTAATGTCCCTCCATCTATCTCAACTTTGACCTAACTTAGTTCATGCTTGTGATATCAGTTGCGAATCGCTGGTTTTTTCCGCTTGCTTCAACTGCTACATGTTCTTACAATTTCTTTAACCTTACTGTAAACATTTCTTCCAACTTTATCATTTTTCTCCCTGATCAGACAAAAGTATCCCCAGCCATGAACATGGATGGACATGCCAAGGGTAAAATTGAGGCACAAATTTGTCAAGCTCTGAAGAAAATTTCTTGGCTCAAAGAGTTTGGTTTGTGATCTCCATCTTGTTTTTAAACCATTTGTTCCTTCTTCATTTGCTGGAAGAAGCTTAGCCCGTCTATGGCTTCCGCAAGTATCCACAATTTGAGGTATCTCTGGTGGTTTATCGATATATAAAGCGCAATCAATCGTGGGATTTGAACATAACTCGCTGCCAACACACTTTGCTCCAATTATTATTATTGACAAGGTCTACTTTATCGTAGGATCACACCACCTCATTCCTGCATATGGATTCAATGAAACCACCTAGCATTGATACTGAACATGGAGTAGTAGTATCGGCTTCTTGTTGGAACAAAGCTGAGGGAAAGTATCCCACTATTTGTTTCATGGATGTTTCATAAAGTGGCATCGGGAAAGTGTTGTATGCATGCAAAGATTTCATTTCCAGTCACCACTTGCCTTTGTCAGAGGCTTATGAAAACAAGTTTCATTTTTCGACTCGATGTTCAGCCAAGTGCACGGTATGGGGACTAGAAGAGACACATAATGGAATGGATCAACTGAAATGGGCGTTGGAGGTGGAACACATGATTTCATTAGATTAATCAAATCAATTGGTGAAACTGGCGGTTCTGAAACGACTGTCTTTGCTTCTTATTCTTAAACAATGGGTGGTGCACTTGACTCCTTAAAAATTTGATCGACCTCATTGTCTATAATTTCAACAATACGAGGTCCCTTCTTAGAAACTATCTTTGCGGCTACATCATCATTATCAAATGCAACCATAGCTTCTTTCAGACTGGAAAGGTTGTGAAAGTAGGTAAATCGTCCAATAATAATCTAAATTTCTCTTTAGTATTTGTGTGTAATTTTCCCTTATTCTACACAAGCAAGGTAGGACCATACGCACTCGCAACTTGTGGGCCTTTAAGGCATTATTTTATTATTCAAATATGGAAGTTTAGAAGTGATAATGTGAATCCATGGCAGTGAATATGAGACTGTAGATCTAGGATTATGGAGCTTGCGAGGACCAACATGCTGGTGCTACTGTCCTAAATGAAATTCTATGGTTTCTACTATTGTACTGGTACTGATAGTTTTAAATGAAATTATATGGTTTCTAATTAAATGAAATTCTATGGTTTATACTATTGCACTGGTACTGAGCAATATTGAGCAATATATTTTACTGGTACTGAGGAATATACACTCCCTGCTTGGCAGGGACTTGTTGGTTGCTTAGCAACGGTCCTTGTTTAACATCTAATCAAATTCATTTCCATAAGATAATTGAAAGGCTTGCTCCTTCAATTTTTCAATATACCATTTAGATATGTAGAGCCTTTGATTTTTAAAAATAAAAGCAGGCCTCATCAGCCTTTCGGAGTGAAAAAAATTGGATCTGATTTTGTCCATCATTCTTTTTAATTTCAACTTGAGGATGGATGCAGTGCCTATAAAATTGATTTGAGAGTTTCACTTCCTTTGATGGAATATTATTGTTGAACAATTTATTTTGGTGACAATTGGACAATTTATTTTCCCAACGCTTTTTTCACTGCCTTGGCCTCACTGTAACCCTTGGGAGAACTACCAACAAATATCAACAAGCGCCATGAGACTTTGCAAATCTAATGTTGTGTTGGAGTTCTTTTTTTTAATGTTTGACCTTTTAGCTAGGCTAGATTGTGCTACAACAATGTCAAACACATACAAAATGCATTGTCAATTGATAAGCCTATCTAAACTTGGAAATTTTGCAAATTAAGAAAAAAACACACCATATACATCAATATAATTGTAAAAAAGACTTAGTATATATGGGGGAATATGCTTGCCTAATAATATTTTAAAACATATGCTAAATGAATTTCTCTCTATGTAAGATTGGTATCTCCATAGCGTTGAGCTTCTTTGACTGATGTAGACACACCATACCATGATAACCTACCATTATTGGCTTCTTTGCATCGTTCAATCCATACTTCATCCAATAAATATTGTTTGCAATCAATAAATGTATTGCATCGCATTCTCGACCGATTGTATTAAAATAAAACAATTAACATATATATAATTAGTTACCATGTTATGCCTTCATAATAATGGACTATGCATGAAGACTTAAAATTAAATAAGTATATATATAAAAACAAAAAATTCAAATGTGATATAAATCTCCAATATCTACTTACATCTCACTTTCCTCATTCTACTTTTCCCTAATAAGCGTTCTCCTTCAAATTTGTTCATGAAGTTGACATCCCAAATGCGATCCAATACATTAATACATTTTCCTATTGCATGACTATATTGACGAATATAAACCATGGTTTGATATACCATATATCCCTCCACCATAGAAACCTTAGGACGCAATCTTTGTCTGACCAAAGCCTTCAGTGATTTCAAGTGCCTCTTTACCATCCACATTGATATTTTTTGTATATTTCCACACTTTTCAATCTCCTTGACTTGGTATAAGAGGCGGTGTTCTTGTGCATTGAAAAATGCCAGAGGTAAATACTTTTGCATTTCACACATTGGACAAGGAATTTGTTTCATCCGATACTTTATATATTTTTTTATCGATTTCTTTAGATGACAACCATCTACAAATGAAATAAGAAAATCACAGGTTTCAACAAAAAAGGTATATAGTACATGATGACAAGTAAAACACATGCAGCAACAAAAAATATGCGACACAAAAACTTATTGAACAAATTACAATTTACACATAAATCTCCACCCACCTCATGTATTTTCCAAGATCATATATAACTTGTCTGACATTGTTTCCAAAGTTTTATGGGATAGATAGAGGTAGAACATATTGTAACAAAAATAATGATTGATCATTTTTTTTCCCAAATTAGTAGGAGAAAAAAACACTAATTAATAAGATTTTTCACCAATGTATACATATATACACCAAAATAATTACCTTAATGAATGTATGCCAATCATAAGTTTTTACCCCACCTAATTCACCTTTCTTTGTTAGGATATTCTTTATTTTTGAAGAAAACCGGGTTGGAAATTTAAATTTTTCAATAAACTCTTTAATATCCTTGCTTTGTTGCTTTTTCAAGAACCATGGAAGGGAATTTATATTTTGGCCATCTCCAACACTATTTAAGTGAGTCACACTTTGCAATGCATGGTTGGCCTCCTTAATGTCATTACCAATCTTGACATTTTTTTCTTTATCTTTCCTTTCATCTAAGATTTTCCATAAGATTTTTTTTACATTCTTCCCGATGTGCATTGTATCAAACAAATGAATAATTTCTAGGCGCTCATAGTAGGGAAGTCTATTGAATTTATCAGGATAACTTTTCATTCCTTGTGTAAGTGCCATGTTATTAATGTCTTGAAGACCTACAACATGAATCATATTTAAAGTTATTATAACAACAATATAATTTGTCAAATAGTGTAGTGAAGAAAATGCCATAAAAATATAAAATAGTCCAAACATATAAGGTATATTGATACATAGAAAATTCGATCCATACCTTGAGAGACTCTATCGTATTACAACTTCCATACACGAGGTGTCATTCTCCATGGTCTTAATCCAGTCTCTTCTTTTCCATTGAAAATATGTTTTTCGGTACTTCGATACCTATGGTTCTTAGAAAGGAAGTGCATATATTCATCAAACACCTCATTTCCTAATATTCTTGAACGACAAGATTTCATCTTAGGACCACAAACTAGAAAAGCAAATTTACCCTTTGTTTGAAGATCTGAAGAGATGGAATAATTTTTATATCAATGTACAATGAACGTCGAACTATTTAAAAAACATACATGAAATGAACTTCATAAAATTAAACACTATTAAAGTGCAGGGCAACATTATAACATACCACATAAATGTGTTAGCCCTCAGGAATCATGAATCGTCAATACAAGTATTGCATGGAATTCAAATTCCATTTGTGCATCTACTGGTCTAGAGATATCATACATAGTGTCACCATTCCATAAATCCACTAACTCATTGATAAGAGGCTCGATATATACATTCATAACTTTGACTTGGTACTTACCTAATTGATTGGAGATATAAACATATTTACTACATATATGTGTAAATAAAAAAAATATAAGACATAATTATCAGGTATAATTGAAAATATATGATAAACAAAAAAATATAAGACATAATTATGAAGAAAAAAAGAAAATGAGATGTTATTGTGTTAAAAAAAATTATTCTAAACAAATTATTACCTGGAACAATCATTAACAACATTATGTGCTCCCTCTTTACTGACTTCCACTGAGGAATGTTATTGCAGATAACAAAAAATGGGCCACACCAAGTAAGTAGATCTAGGCTCTCCAAATGGATTTACATTGCCAGCTGCTAATGAAATCCTAAGATTACGAGGTTATGTTCTAAACTCTAGCCACTTTTACTCTATATTCCTCAATGCAGATGCATCTGCAGGCATTTGAAGAACACCACATTCACTTGTATTTGTTGCATGGTAATCCATAAGTTCTGATATGCTTTACACTTGAACAATTGTCATAGTCATGGAATTATGGGAATATAACGAAGAACCTTGTGAGACACCTTTTTTGTTACTTTATCAATTTGATATCTACTCTCATCACATTTTGGGCATTTGTATTTCGACAAATGTTCTTTATAATAGATAATATCATCATTAGGGCATGCATGAATAGCTTGATACTCCATTCCAATATCTTTCATAATGGCATGTAAATCTTGGTATGTATGAGGTAAAACATTTGACGATGGTAACAAAAATTCACCTAATAATATACAACATAAAAAAATCATTACTAGTTGATGTACTAAACAATATTAATCATACACATTGCATCAAAATGTTATAAATTAATTAAATTATTATAAACATACTAACATTAAAAATAATGGAAAAAATAATTTATTTATCATGTATATAGTACTAAATGTCACGAAATATATTACATACCTTAGGAGTTGTGTCACACATGTGTTTGACAAACCATTCACCACCTTTAAGTTGACAAACAACAATACATCATAGAGAATAAATGTTTTTGAGCCTTCATAAAGAGGTTTAATTGCCCTCTCAAGTATAGGTATATCAAAAACACGGTCATCATACTTGTTTACATCATCATCCATTCCATCATTATTAAATGTCTCCTGGATCAATCTATTTGTCCCATCTTCTTCAACTATGTTATCAACATAATTATATTCTTCCATAGAATCATTAGCTTGATCCTCAATATTAATCGCTCCATGTTATTTAACAAGTGTTTGTACTACAACCACCTCTTTCTTGTCGAGCAATAGCCTAGGGGGGTCATACTATACAATTATAATCAACAAAGTAATATTAGTATATATAAAAAATATTTAAACATCGATATAACAACCGTTTACAAATATAATATATAAGGAAAATAAAGACAACAAATCAATGATGATGCTTGTGAAATTTATCAAGATATTTAAGAATATGTTGAAAAAATATAAGAAATATGTTAATTTTGTTGATATGTAAGAAGTGATACACTTTCTGAGATATATAGTCACAACCATAATAAAAAACATATTGATATTTTTTTTCATTCATCATTATAATGTCATATTCTTTCTTAAGTTCACTTATAGAGAAAAAGTTTTAAGAGGATGGGTGAGCAACCATGCGCTTGGGTGAGAGAAAGAAACAAATACAATACATCAATGTGATCATGAAGCTTGTGCAATTTACCAAGATGTTTAAGATTATGTTAAAAAAATTTAGGAACAATCAACACATGTGAGCTGTAGGAATGTGTCTGACACATATTATAATGATATGTAAGAGTGTTTAATGCAGAGAAGTGAACCAAAACTAACTCTAGTAATCTACAAAGGTGTGACACATATAGGGGTGAACATACTTAAAGGAAACACCCACGATTGTAAGAAGACATGAAAACAACACTTGAACATGCAAACAAACTTGAAAGAGACACATGTCAGAGGGAATATAACATGAAAATGCCACTTATTAAAGTTAAATCGAGCCAAAACGACAACCAGGAATTTGAAAGTGATAGTTGTTAAAGAAAAAGTGTTCAAAAGACGACAATTGACTAAACTCACCAAAATAGAAGTACAAACACAACCAAAGTGAGGGAGGTTGTCAACAAAAGTGCACACTAACTGTCAATATAAGTTGAAAATTACACAAGAATTGTCTTGATGGACGGCGTTATGCTTGTTTAAGCTTGCATAAAGGAAGTGTGTTTTTTTCTTTAGGAAAGTGGTAGGGAAACCACCAAAGAATTTTTTTATAGGAAACCCTTTTTTACTAAGGCACAACATCAAATATCTCTTCTTATAAACAAAATGGGGCATTCTTTCTTTTTGAATACTTATTTGATTTGACCAAAATGTCAAAACCTCACTCCTTTGTACTTATTGGTAAGTGAATGTTATAGAATAAAAACATTGTGCCTACTTCAAAGGACATTCAAAATGAAATGTTCTACCTTGCATGAGTGATAATAAGTAAGATAAATTTGAAAAAAAAATTGTCATTGATGATTTTTCAAAAATTTCATTAATCTACCCTTTTGCTAGAACTATTATAGATTTGATATTACTTTAATTAGTTTTCTCGCAATTTACATCAAATTATACCCTTTACTTATCACAAAAAGAGACTTTGTTTAGAGATTTTTTCTCTCTATATCGGTTGAGCTTAAAAATTCCTTTGTCGCCTAAAACATTTTGAAAAACCAAGTGCAAGGCTTGTGTCCATACTTTTTTCCTTAAAAAATGAGAAAGTGTCTCTTTTATGAGAGAAATGGATTGTGGTCAGGAACATAAAATTTTAATAAATTATGTTTTATAAAAAAAAATTTGGATATAATATTTTTCATAAAAAAGCTTTTTATTAATTATCATCTTACCTAAATTAATAAAATGACTCCTTTTATCTTTATCCAAGCTTATTTTTCTATAATAATTTAATTTTTATTTAATTAAAATTTTAATGATATTTATATTTTATTATTTTGTCTTATAAAATTTTATGACAATATATTATATAATTATTTTCTTATTTCCTATAAAAATGTATTCACTATATCCATATTTTAAATTATGTGTGTAATATATTTTAAAAATTTACTAATAATGCTCCATAAAAACCCATGATTAAATTCTAAATCCTCTAGGTCTTATTTAATTCCTTAAACATACATTAACCCCTTAAGCCCTTAAACCCATTCCCTTAAGCTCTTAAATCCCTAATCCCTAACCCTTAAACCATTAAACAATAACCCCTTATCTGTAAGCCCATAAATTAATTAACCCCTAACTCGAATTAACCCTTTAATCGACCCTAACGAAAATAATCAAATAATTTCTTTATTCCACATCAACATTACAACATAGGTCAAACACCTCCCAAAAGAATATTATAAACTAAATTTACAATAGAAAGACAATACAATTGACAATACAAAGACATACAATCTAAAATACAATATACATATAAACAATTACAAAAACAATCTACAATACAAAGACATATAATTAATAGCTTACAAATGGATGATATTCATGTCCGCCTTCAGCGTGCCCATAGTCTCTACAATGATTTTTAGTTGATTTTATTAGAATTATCCATGGCCTCAAGCCCTTACAAATTCTACAAAAGCAATAACATCTTTGATCCTCAGAAACGCCTGATGTCGATCCCACGTAACTTTCAGTGATATTTTTGTTAAAAAATTAACCTCAAAATAAGCCTACAACCTTTCAAAATAGTGGCAACTAATATATATAGCAACTATGTCAAATTTATATGATGTTGGAGCATATATATATATATATATATATATATATATATATATATATATATATATATATATATATGGGAGCTTTGATTTTTTCATCGATTTTCTTCGGCCCCTACGACCCTTGAATCCTACGGTCTCCGCATGTGACCGCCCTTTTCTATCTGCGGGGTTGGGTAGTTTTTTTCCTAGGTCCTAGGTTTACCTTCTCCCTTTTTCGTCCGTACCACCACCACCCTTATTCCCGTTACACCATTGATGTCGTCCTCCGATCGCTCTCCCTCCCGCGAACAGTTGCTCCCCTATGTGTCATCATGAGCGAGGATGAGACTAATCTCATTTACATTCCTGAGTCCTGTCACGTACTCCTAGGTTAATACGATTTTATGCACGGGGCTAATCATTTTTTTGTTTGCTCCTCCCAAGGCACTTAGACAGATGATTATTTTCCTACCACCCTTCCTCCGCATCATGCCTCTCCTGTACTACATAACAGTGATCGCACCACCTCCACAGGTGATGATCCATCACAGGCAAGCAGTCCCAGACCAAAACGAGTCAAGAAAGGAGTACAAACTAAATATGGAAATGAAAAACTCATATTTGGTGTAGACATTTTGATCTCTGATGTGCCAGATTATCTGGACAATGCTCTCATGGGTCGTTTCTGTGAGCGTATGGTGTCAATTGAAGCAATATCTGCCTGGATTGATGAGCACTGGAAGCCCATGCTAGGTTATTCACCATATTTTCACCAGCTTGTTGGGTGCGGAGCCTGATTATCTTTTTTATTTTGTATCATAGTGTTGGACCCATGTACATTAAACGTTGCCTGGGGGGGTCCAGGGGGGGGCAGTTGTGACTTTATGGAGCCCCCCCCTGGTAGGGGGTTTCGGGGGCAGCGCCCCTGAAGCTAAAAAAAGATGTAAAATTTTCCTTGTAAAAGTATAGTAATTTCTAGTCAATCTGGTCCGTTGATTAGGCGGATGATCTGACATTAGAAGTTATGTTTAGTTTAGGGTTTTTTTCCCTAGAAGGCAACCCCTCACTTTCTATGAGGGTATTGTATTGCGGCTATGTATTGTATGTGTATTCTCATAGCGAGAAACAGATAGGGAGACTATGAGAGAGAACAAAGGATATTACAATGGATTTGCTGTAGGTTGTGTCTCTTCATTTTGCTGGATAATAGAAAGGAAGGATTGGATTTTCGGGGTGCATGTAGCCCAAAATGCGTGAACCACGCATATTTGTGTCTCTCTGGTTTTATGTGCTTGTGTTTTTCACATATTTTGTGTTGCATTGCTCTGTAATATATATAATTTTCAAACACATCTCTCGCGAGGATGGCTCCTCTTCAAAGTAATTTCGGCAGAAGAAAAACTTAAACTCACTAATTGGTGTGGAATTGGGGTCTTGCTGGCCTTTTTATTCAGAATTGGGACATGCACTTCAACGTTTAGCTCTCCCCTAAAAATTTACAAAGAGTATGGGTAATCCTTCCTGGGCTCCCTCAATTATTCTGGCAATGTTCCCTTCTTGAAGCAATTGGAAACAAAATAGGCACGTTCATTGCTCTAGAAGATGACAGGGATACGAAATTGGACTGAAGATGTGAAAAGATACAAGTAGAACTGGACATCCGCGAAGGTTTATATGAAGACAATGTTCTCAAAATGCATGAGAGCTCATGGACTCAGTTTAGACTACTGGAAATTTCCCTTCAGATGTTTCATGTGTAGACAGGTTGGCCACCTTACCCTGGACTATCTGCATCCTGATCTCTCAAGACCTAAATATAAAAAGGTGTGGAAGAAGAAAGACCCTCTCCTTAAGCCTCAGACTGGCACTCTTGTCCTTGAGTCAAGTGCTCCTGAGCTGAAAAAGGATGTGCCTCAGCAGGTCCTCGACGTCGCATCCTCTTCTTATAAAGGTATGACCACTATGGCCTCTCCCACTCCATTAATGTTTAATAATATTAATCCTCTTAAGTTTGAAAAATGTGGCACTTATCTTTCATCGTGCTCCTCCCTTATCTCCTCCCTATCTCCCCTTGTATCTCTGGGCCCTTCCTCTCTCATGCCCTCTTCCCCATCTTCCGCTAAGGTGGAGTCTCCTCTAGCTGTATCCCGAGAGCTTCCCCTTCCTCCTTCCTATCTTTATTACATATTGAAGATGAGATCTCACTCCTCTTATAATTCTGATAATGCTATAAAGGGAGGTTTGGTTGTTGATCCGCCGCCTAAAATCATTTTACGCCGCAAGGCCCACCTGTCTAAAGCACATAATCAGGCTTCAATGGATATCCATGTTGGAAAACAAAAAACTATTCAAAGGGCCCTTGGAGCAGTGAAAGGCCCAAAGAAGGGCCCCTCATGATCATCTTTTATCTGAATGTGCGGGGTCTTGGGGGCGTCCCCTCTCAGCTAGCCCTCAAACGGTTATTCTAAACTGTTTCCCCTGATGTCCTTTTCTTACAAGAGACAAAGTTAGTAGGATCTCGAGTTTTGAAATTTTTATCGAAATGGTTAAAAGATTGGACTTTCGCTACCAGTGATGTTGTGGGCCTAGCAGGGGTTTTGGTTACAGCCTGGAGCCCATCTATATTGGTCCTCTCTTATGAATGCCACCTGGCCTATATTAGGTCCTCCTGTGTTGACCAAAAAATGGGTTTTTCTTTCTCCTTACTAAATATTTATGGTCCCTGTACTGAAAAAAGATCCTTCTGGTCGTCCCTGTTCTCCTCAAAAGTTGCTCACTCTGATAACTTGATTATGGGGGGCAACCTAAATTTCACCCTGTCTCAACAGGAGGTTTGGCGGGTTTCGGCTAGATTTTACCCTTTGGCCCCTTTTATACAGTCTCTTTTGGAATCTCATAGGATGGTGGATGTTCAACCGCTGAAACTCGCCCCCACATGGAGGAACAACCGTAAAAATGAATAGGTCGTTGCAAAGAGGTTGGTTAGATTTCTTATATCAGACGGACTCTTGAATGGACATCTCACAATTCAGTCATGGGTGGAGTCTGGTGGATTATCAGACCACTGCCCAATTATTATGTCTCTAGAAGCTCCTGAACATAAACCCCCCTCCCCTCTAAAATTCAACCCAGTTTGGTTATTAGAGGAATATTATAGGTCTCTGATAACCAGCTCCTAGACCCATTTGTCCTCTGACCAATCCGAATCATATATGCAACAATTGGCAACAAACATTTCTCTTTCCAAAAAGGTGACAAAGGTGTGGGTTCATAATTTTCGGGCCAGACATCAAGAGATGTTAAAAAATACTAAAGTTGATATCGCCAACCTCTAAAAAATAAATAAAAAGGGTATCCTCTCTGAAGTTGAACTCGATACCCTAAAATCTCTGTAGCTTAAGCGTCATGACCTCCTCCTGAAGTAGGAACAATTATGGCGACTAAAGAGCCGTGCAATCTAGATTTAGGAAGGAGATAATAATAAAAAGTTTTTTCACAGGTTTGCGTCCCACAGACGCAACCAAAACACTATTCGGGAGATCCATAATTCTTATGGTGACAAAGTCAACTTTTTTAAAGAAAAAGCAGAAGATGGGGTAAAACATTTCAAGTCTGCTTTCTCAGCTCTGGAGATATTCCCGATTCAGGAAATTATTCAGTTTCTTCAAATTTTCCCTTGGATGATCTCGGAAGAGATGAATAAAACACTACAAAAAGAAGTGGATGATGTTGAACTAGAGCTTATTCTACGATATTTTCAGAAAGGTAAGAGCCCAGGTCCAGATGGTCTGACCATAGAATTCTATCTGGGTTTTTTTTATCTGTTGAAAGATGATATGCTTAAATTAGTCAGGGAATCACAACGATCTGGAAAATTCCCAGGCTCGATAAATTCGAATTTTATCGCACTAATCCCTAAGAGACAAAACCCCTCTTCCTTTGGGGATTTTCATCCTATCTCATGTTGCAATCTGATTTACAAATTGATCTCGAAAATCATTGCACAACGATTGAAACCCATCCTGAGCATCATTATCTTAGAAGAACAATTTGGATTTATTCATAAGAGACAGATTCATGATGTAGTCTCTCTGGCACAAGAAACTCTTCACTTTATTCATCTCAACAAAAAAAGTCTCCTTTGCCCTCAAATTAGATTTGTCTAAGGCATATGATAGGGTAAGCTGGAATTTTCTAAGGCTCTTATTAATACAGATTGGGGTGCCAGTGGAGGTTGTGGAATGGATCATGGGATGCATCTAATCGACATTCTTTGTAGTCCTTATAAATGGCTCCCCCTCTGATTTTTTTTGTCCTACAAGGGGTTTACGATAGGGATGCCCTCTGTCGCCTTTTTTGTTCCTTTTAATCGCAGAAGCCTTAAGTCGTCTTTGTAAAAAAGCACGAGAATCAGGGAATATTAAAGGAATCCACATTGCGGGTTTCGAATATCTCACTCATATTATTTTTGTATATGACATCCTCTTGTTTGGTGATGCCACAGGAGAAAATGCCATAAATTTAAAAAAGATTCTTGATCTCTATCAATAGGTAACAGGAATGCAGATAAACATTGATAAATCATCCTTGGTCCATAACATCACTTCGGATTTTTTGCTGACCGATCTCAGATCATCTTTTCCCTTTCCCCACTCAGATTGGGCGTCTAGTTTCAAATATTTAGGCTTTACACTAAAACCAAATTCTTATGTTTTCGGGGACTGGATTTAGCTTTATCAAAAGATTGAAAAAAGAATTATGCATTGAACAAATCATTGCTTGTCCAGAGGAGGTCATTTGGTGCTTCTGAAATTCGTTCTTCAGAGTATTCCAGTATATTGGGCCACTAATACTGCTATCCTAAAAGGAATTCTACACAAAATCTAGAAAAAATGTTTCCCTTTTCTTTGGACAGCCAGTAAAAATAATGAAGGAATATCGCTATCTAAGTGGACAACCCTATCTCTTCCAAAGGATCTAGGAGGCTGGGAATAAAAAATATTCCTATCTTTTGTATATCCTTAGCTGCAAAATCCTTATGGAGGCTTGCTGAGAATTCAGGCTCTTTGTGGGGTCAAATTATCTGTGAAAAATATTTTCCGAGATCTACTGTCTCGGCATGCTTCATAACTCAAAAAAAATCTCACAAAAATGGTTCAATCGGATGGAAGGCACTCGTTCAATCATTCCCGTTGATTGGAAATTGGACTGATTGGAATATTGGAAATGGGACTCAAGTTAGAATAGGACAGGATCCATCGGTTGGGGCAGGTGAAGATTAAAAACTTTCTGAGGGGATTAGGAATAATCTGCGAACAAAACATATTCACACTATTGCGGATGCAACAACTTCCTGCCCATAGGTATGGGGAACTTCTGGCTTGAAAATTGAAGCTTCTATGGGGCTAAATGAGGCAGAATCATAGGAATGGTCATCCTTTGTGCTCCTTATTTTAAATAATTTCATTCATCCAGACTAGGAGACTAAAGACTATTTGGTATGGACAAAAAACTCAACATCTGGTTCCTACACAACAATCAAAGGATACAAATCAATTACAAAGGAATCTATATCAGTGGAAAAAGAGGAATGGTGGAAACAATTATGGAAAGTACCTGGTCAATTAAAGGCAAAAATTTTGTTATGGTTGGTTCTTAACAATAGACTCCTAACTTAGGAGAACCTTCAACGTCGAGGCTGGGAAGGACCGAGCCGATGTCCTCTTTGTGGAATATATGTTGAAACTAGGCCTCACCTACTCCTTATATGTTCTTATGCAAATTCGGTATGGAACAAGTCGTCTTTCTCGTTCACATTAGCTCAGCGTGAAGAGGCAGATTGTGTTCTCTCTCGAATGAAATGATGGTGGAGCGATCCCGGGGTAAGCTCCTTTGCATATTTCCCTTCCTTCTTCACACATGGTATTTGGTGGGCAAGGAACCTGGCTATTTTTCATGAAAAATCCATTCCATAGGAACTGACTTTGGCTTTAATTGTACAGTGGACAAACGAACACAGGAGTCCACCCAAAGCACACAAATTTCGGATAATAGAGCCCCCATATATAAACCATGACGTGCCTTGGGATTTTTTCGATGGAGCCAGCCAAGGGTCTCCCACGCTCGCAGGTGCAGGAGCCACCCTCCATCTCAGTTGGGAAAATAAATTTTTGATCAAGTTTGCGCCCGGTCATGGCTCCAAAAATAAGGCCGAATTGGCAGTGCTATGGCCAGTTTTATATGTGGAAATCAAAAAAGTTATATCAAATTTATAGTTCTTTGGCGATTCGAAGGTGGTAGTGGACTGGGCTCTTCAGCGCTCTCAAATCCTAGCCCCCCATTTACAGGTGGTCTTACATTCCATTCAAAGTTTCTTCCCAAAGTTTAATCACCTATCATTCAAACATGTTTACAGAGAGCTGAATTCAGAGGCTGACGCTTTATCAAAACAAGCTCTGACTCTTATCCCATGATGCTTGACGATTGTGGATGCTTCCTCTACTACAAAGGAATTTATACATGTTTGAACAAAGTTTTTAATGATCTGCCTATGATATACTTTCCTATGAATCAGGAAGAGTCTTTTATATATGCGTTTCAAAAATCCGTCAAAGCACGATATATTCCACAAAGGATGAAATAAGGAAAAGAGTTTTCCTATTTTTTATTATGTTTCGGATTTTTTTCTATGGATCATATATATATAGATATATATATATATATATATATATATATATATATATATATATATGTTTGTGTGTGTGTGTGTGTTATAATAATATAATATTAATATATTATTGATATTAATATATATTAATTATATATAATTATAATATTAATTTTATATTTATTATAATTAGTTAAACTCAATATAAAGCAATCTTATATTAGACGTTGTCAACATAAAAAAACCATAAATGGTGGAATTGAGTGTTATGCATTGATTAATTGTCATTTGTCCGATATTGGACAACATATTTTCATATTGGATAAATCGTTGGATATTCGATTGTAAAAGAACTCATGTCAGATATTCGATGATAGTAGGGATTACCAAAAAAAAAAAAAAAAATGTTGGATAATTGACAAGAAAGTATCTTCCATCAGATATTCGACAGTTAACGAACTCTCGTTAGATATTCGATGGGCGTCAAGATTTAAAAAAAAGAAAAAAATACATTTAACTTCTAACACTTTTTTTATTTTATTCGTTCTATTAGATTCTGGCATCATAATTTCCACCCAAAAGTAGTAGTGATAGATCTCTAAAAATTTCACGGTCTAAAACATCCCAAAAAACAAGTCATAGTGAAAATACCAAATTGAACTATTTGAAACTTATTTCAAGATTATTTATAAACCTTAACTTCCAGAGAGAGTATCTCCTAAATTATAGCATACCAAAGTCGAAAATTACTACCTGAGGTACTTCTATATGCCTTCATAGGTATCCAAATTTTTTACAGTCTAAACATCTCAAAAACAAGTTATAGTAAAAAATTGAAACTGGCACATTTAAAATTGATTTTGGGACTATTTAGAAACCCTAAGGGTATATCTTCGAAATTATAGCAAACCTAAGTCTGAAAATTTTACCACATATACATGAAGGTCTCACTTCCATGTCTTCAAAATTTTATAGTTTGAAATATTCCAGAAGAAAAGTTACAGTGAAAATTCCAAGATGAGATGTTCACTCTGCAAATCACATTTTCTCTCCATCATTATTATACGAAGAGTATTGCCCTACTTTTCTTACGCACCCTAGATATCCTTTCTTATATGGTATTCAAGTGCACTCATATATCCTTTATTTTTAGTGTTTCTACATTCACATATGAGGCCAACCTGTAAAATTGGCTAGCCTAGCTTGTACTTTCTGACTGAGTCTACCTAATAGAATGTTTCATATCTCCTCATTCCTATGAAGTTAGAGAGAATTCTATATATTTTTGGACAGGTATAATAATAATATTTTCAACCGTATATCATATGCTCCCATTTGAGCTAGGTATTTAGAGTAAAAATACCTTCAAATATAGGGTATCCAAATTGGGCATAAAAATTTGGATATCCAAACAATATTTCCAATAATATTCATCTTGCAATATTTATCTTGGACATATGTAGTCTCCCCTTATCTTTGACATCAATGAAAAAAATATTCCTAACACACACACATACATATACATATATCTATATGTATATGTGTGTATATGTATGTGTGTGTGTACATGTCATTAGTCATTATTGGAGAGGAACATATCTTTTGGATTCGTGGATGTATTTGGATATTTGGAAGAGGTTTCACTATTTAAGAAGATATTGTGTAACTCAAATCTCTTATCTATTTCGTAGTTATGCTCCATACTCACCTCTTGTTGACATTATCTGTGTTTTGGTTTATTTCTCTATTAATAATTTTGTACATAACAATATCCAAATATAGAAAAATATAAACGATATCCAATCGTTAAAAGTAATGAAACCAACAAGGTACTTCCAATAAAGGAAAGAAGAAGTTCAAAGGAAAGGGTCAGAAGATAATATATGTTGCACATCAATAAAAATATCCAAGCAATTGATATAACCATTGTAATATATATGGTTATTTTGAAGATAAGTGTTGGAAGCTACGCCCAAATTTGAATCGAAAGAGCCACAAGGAGGCCAAGAAGAAGAATGTGCTAGCTAAGGATGTAAGTAATGAAGCAGAGAGTATATCAAATTCAGATAAGAAGAATGCCTACACTACATTGTAGAAGGAGGTGAACCTAAGTAGCTTCCACCCAAAGGGAGAGAAGGAGATGACTAAATTCTTCTAGGTCAAGTTCCAAGTTAAAAAATTTCCCTATTTGACTTTGCTTCATAATAAATAATATGACGCATGAAATTAGGTTAGAATTTCATGACCATCCGTACTCATACCCACTGGGATGGGTAAATAAGAATATAGAGCTTATACTTTCTAAGTATTTTAAGATCAAATTTTCCATAAGTGAAAAATACGTTGATGAACTGGAAGATGTAGTGGTACCACTAGATGTCTGTGGTGTATTATTTGGAAGCTCTTAATTGTACATAAGGGATATGATCTTCACTATGATAAGCTAGTACTTCTTGGCCAAGGATATGAATACCAAATACATGCAAGTTAAAATTGTCATTCTCATGATCCAAATTGTACAGGTAGTGTTGTTGATGTTCAAGGCAAGCAAGTGTTTGGAGTAATTTGGTGACATCTTGACAACCTTTATCCATTAATTTTAGTTTCATAATTATTTAGAACGTTTCATAAATTATCTCACATATACATCAATAATAATATTAGTTTCTTTCTCTTCTACCCTTACCCATTGACATTGATATTAGTTTTTTTTAATTGTAGAAACATTTAGTAAAACACAATTTTTTCATCTCCATAAAATTTATAATTTAGTTCACATCATATAATAGTAGATACATTGATACTTGGATATTAGGATCTAAGAATCGTATCAAATTTAATGTGTGGTAATAGTAGCTAGTTTTTTTTATAAAAATGATTATTTGTATATAATGGCTCCCATTTGTGGAAATATAGTGTACATCACCCATTGAAATTATATGTCATTTATTTTTGAAATTCGGGTTTTCAAAACATAATTATCTTGTCAATTTTCAACATTTTAGAATGTAACAAGAAAAAATAAACTAAGCATACAATAAGTGTAGTGATTAAAAAAACAAGTGCATAAAATTGGTGTACCACATTGTAAAATTTAGAAGAAATTAAACTAATGACATTGAGCAAAAAGTTTCTAGGCTTAGCCTGACACCTCTTCTCGCTAGTTGGGTGCAATGTTTCCCTCACAAAGGCTAGGTCCTAACACTTGGGAACATAATTGACTATGAATTCTATGAAAATATGAATAATTCATTTTTTTATATTATGATTTTGTCTACTGTGTCTACAACTTTAACCAGCACTACCAATTCCTTTAGAAGACCATCATATACTTTTCAAATTTCATTATCTATTCACTTTTCTTTCATCTATATGTTTGAATATCCATCCAAGTTTATAGTGAAATATTATGCACCAATTCCTCCATGAGTTGATTCCTTTTAGGAATCTAAATGCCTAGTACAAAGGAACTTGTTGGTTCTTCCTAAATGCTCCATTGTGAATCTAAATCATTCCTTTGATTTGGAAGGGGCTTCAAGTTGATGTTCCATTTTGAATCTAAATCATTCCTTTGATTTGGAAGGGGCTTCAAGTTGCACATTTGTTGATGTTAACAATTTTATAAACCCAAGCTCTCATATTAGCAGGCTTATTAAACCCAAACAACATAAATGTAGAAAAATCATAGAAAGGTGTCACAAAAAAATTTCATTTCCTTATCTGAAATGTATTGAGGAATACTTGTCGATCACAAAATATTTTGGATAGCACTCGAGGAATACTTGTCGATCTCCAAATATTTTGGGTAGCACTCCATTAATCTAGAGCATTGTCCCATCACCATAAGACAAAGATTTACTTGAGAACCTAGGTAATGCCTCCAATAGAGGTATATAGAGGGAAATGCACCATGTAAAAAATACACACATATCGTAACACCTTTGTGGTTGCAACAATGCACACCATCAAATGCATGTGTGCTAGTATGTATGATGTGCATTGTTAGATGTATAAACACTCATGCACTCAATGGCATAACCACAAAGGCATTGAAATACATGAATTTTTTGTGTCCAGTACATATTCCTCGCCACTCCTTCACCCAACTATCTTAACTCTTAACTATATAAAATCAACTTGTCAAATAGTTAGGAGTTGGTAGATCCTCTTACATGGATAAATATAAACTCCCTAAAAGCTAAATATCTCTTATATGCTATGCTATATAACTTTCTAACTCCCATAATGAACTTTAAAAACTTTCACTAGAAAAGTTGTGAACTTTCAAATCTTCCACTAAAAAAAATGGATCACTAATTTTGAATATCGAAATATTACTCCTTTGACATCAAGGCTAAAAATAATCTAATTCTAAAAATCATAACTTCATGGTCTTCTTTATTGATTTCACCATTTTCAAGTTCTACTTTATTAATTTCACCATTTCCTAGAAATTATAATTAATTCACATATAACTGATTCGTCAATAGAAATCTCTACCCTTAAGCTCTACTTTCTTTTCATCTTTTCCCAAAAATCTCCAGTGAGGAAATCTCTAACCCCCTCTTTCTCACCCCAACCCAACCTCCCGAGGAAGGTCCAAACCTACTTAAACCTACTTAATAAAATTATTTTCACCCTTTCCCAAAAATTGATAATCAATTCCAGTGAGGAAATCTCTAACCCCCTCTTTCTCACCCCAACCCAACCTCCTTAAGAAGGTCCAAACCTACTAAAACCTACTTAATAAATGGATCATTTAAGCTCTATCCATCATATTTTTTCCATAATTACTGGGCAACAATTCCATCATATTTTTTCCATTGTTACTGGGCATCAATTTGTTTTTCCATTAAAACAAAAAAAAGTCGTTTTTCCATTGAAAACAAAAAATTATTGCATTTATTAACCAAAATTTTGGGTGGCTCCCTATTCTTTCTCTTTTGTTAAAAGAGGAAAATTATAATCTACGTTGTCGCCATTGTTTTCCTTGTAGACAATGATAAAAAGTTGAAAACAAAATTTTGGGTGACTCTCTATTCTGTCTCTTTTTCTAAAAGAGGAAAATTATAATCTACATTGTCGCCATTGTTTTCCTTGTAGAAAATGGTAGAAAGCTGAAACATTAAGAATAATGGAACTCCTTGAATGCTTTAAATGGTGTTAATAAATACTTCTATTTTTAAATATAATAATTAATCTAAGTTTAAAATATAAATACACATTAAATATTGTTCAAGAATAGACTTTATAATATAAATGATTATCCTACGCTATCGACGTTTTCCTTGTAGAAAATGGAAGGAGAGTTACATAAGGTTGAAACCTTAAAGAATGCAACTCTCCAAAGCATTTGTTTTCCTTATAGAAAATGGAGAGGAGAGTTAAAGAATGAAACTCTCTAAATTCTTTTAATGTTATTAATAAATTAATTTATTTTAATTTATTTGAATATTATTTAAAAATAGACTTGATAATCTATAGATTATAAACTGTTATAAATACTACATAATTATAAATTTAAATTATTTTTGAAGTGTTGACAAGTTTATTTGTATGAGATTTAGTCATGTCAATCTCATGAAGAGAGTTTAAGAGTAAGAACCAATTGTGGGAATAACAAAACTATACCAGATTGTCCAAAAGAGTGTCCAAACCAAGTTCCATAAGTTCCATAAAATATAAACTGATTGATCTTAAACCGATTGATAAGTTCCATAAAATATAAACTGATTGATCTTAAACCGATTAATTTATGTGGGGTTCCAATTGATTTATGTGGGCTTTAGTCTTCAAATCTCATGGAGAGATGGAGAGAAGTTGAAGGTGAGGTTTGATTGTAAAGATGAGAGATTGTCCCAACCTGTCAAAAACAAGTGTCCAAACTCAATCAATCTTGATGACAACATCCCACAAGTCCACGAATGTGAGAAAACTCCGGTAGAAATGAGATTCTTAAAAATATATATATACAACTTTAGTGAGCCTAATAGATAAAATCATGTGTTTCTTCCCAAAATGTCACAAGTTCAATTTTCCACACATTCTTTTGCCACCATTTTAAAACACAAAAAAATGTTTAACTTAAAATTCAAATATCCAACTTTTGAAACCAACTAGACACATGCAGTTGCATTAGTAGAGAATCAATTTTCTGCATATATTGATGCATAATTTTTTCTTTTATTTTTATAAGAATATAATGGATGGCCAAAAGGCATTGGTACGTTAGTGAGGTCAATCTACTCTCATGCCATCTACCATGTTTTCGTTCTCATTGTGTTCTTCCTCATCCCATAATGGCATGTTACTAAGTGAGAAAGTAGGGTACAAGTCACATGAAAATTTGGTATCATATATACTGTTGGTGTCCAAGTGTGAATGAATATTCAAACCCTTTCCCACATTAATTATCAATACGGGTGTGTTGGTTATTGCAAGGCTAACGTGCACAATATATGTAGATGACAATAGCACAATTCTATATTAATCGTGGATTCGATATTAAGCAAAGCAAAAAACACTGTAACAGCAATAAAAGGAATGACAGTAATAAATTGTAAAATTTCTTATATATTAACAGCAATAAAAATATCAACAATTACGCTTACTGTCACAGCAATTGCAAATTATACAAAACAGGAAATAGAAATAAAAATATAAAGGAAATATGAAGCGCTTGATCGAAGAGTGGTCCCAACTCTCTAATCACGGCTGCGATATACTCACAAACTCACAGAAATAATAGGAATATGACTTGCATTAATCTGATAAAATAATGTTCTGTTACACAACTCAATTCCTTGTGTAGCCAACCCTCTATGTGTTATCTCCTCTTCTCTTTGATTTGTGTCCTTTTAAATATACAAAAAACAAAGGGAAATAAACTGATTACAAAATCTCAATAACCAAGATGAGATCTGAAAGATATTTCCATCATGATTCAGCTGACACAAGTCGAATCTGGCAATTACAATTGGGGAAATTTGGAAAACGGCCACAACAGAAAATCTGCAAATTTGTTCTTCAAAGAACCTTGCGTTTCTCTCAATCAAGACCGATTTGGGAAAAATTCTAAACAAAAAACTAATTTGATCTGTTCTGCACAAAACCCATGTCTCAAATTTTCAGGATTATTCTTCGTTTGCCCAAAAATTTTAATGCAAAATTCTCTCTTATTATCCTAGCGAATTTATGAGTTGGAATATTTAATTATCAGCTGAAGATCAAATCTGCAATCTGGGAGAGATCTTGGAGGCTAAAATAGTGAGTGATGCTATAAAGAATTCATTAATAAACCATCATTGACAAAATAATGCATAATAATCATTAATTTATTAAAATAAAGGAGAACAAGTATTATTTATCCAAAAGAACATAAATAATTATGAAATGGAATTATATACTAAATTATGATAAATAATGTGATAAAAGAACATTAGAAATGGATGTTAATAAGTGATAATAATAATACAAATTAGTGGCCCAACATTTCCCCCAAACTGAACATGTTGCATGTCCCCATGCACCCCAATGCCTTTGCATTAACCAAGTTGTAATACAATAATCAAAATGCTCACCCAAGCACATGATATTGATGAAAGAGAAGGCTTCTTACCCAAATGCTTCCTTAAAACAATTTTCATATTTATTTTCAACCATATGTATATGAAGTTGCAACAAAGTATAATACAAGTAAAAAAAAAATTCATTACAAACCGGATTTTGCTGAAATTTTGCAATAAAATTTATACTATATCAATGCTTCTCCAATCCGAAAATAAAATCAATGCAATGAACGAATTTCAATATATTAGGAAAATGGTTTTAGGTAATAATGCATGATTTTTTTAGAATTAAAAAATTGGTTTAGCTTGAATTTTTTTTGTTTAATGATACCTCTTTGTTGTCCAAAAATCACAAGAATCCAGTTGATAGTTTTAAGGATATACAAAAATGAGGAAGAAATGAGAAATCATTCATAATGCATAGCGACCCTTCCCCCAAACTAGAGAATTAGCATGCCCTCATGCTACACTAGAAGACAAATTGAGGTGGTTTCTATAATCATGGTTGAAATATTTTCTTGGTGTATAACAACATGGAATAAAGGAGATTTTGAGAATGAATAAGGAGATCGATAGATGATAAAGAATATTAATGGCATGTTCATGATAATGAAAGTAACACGCCCCCAAACTAAAATATTTTGTATCTCTGAAAAAATGTGAAGTGGTATAGAAGGGGAAATAATGGTTGAAAAATTTGAGTGAATAATGCTCAATGGTTTTTCATGATATTCTCCTAAACTTTTAATAACTCAAAACCTTATGCTATTTTACCTCAAGTTTTACCTCCATAAAAATGTGGAATGACATGTATGGATTGACATTTCTTGAAGCTGATGTAGGCTAAGCTGATGCTGAAAGTGATGTGGAAGGTGGAAGTCGTGCAAGCTGAAAAAAGTAATCAGAAAGTGTAGCAGAGTTTCCTTCCACCAAACTGATTAGTTTCCCTGTCATCTCCAAAACATCTCATGAGTATCCTTAATCAGTAATTCATCACCTCAATTACCTCATTACATATAAAAGTGACATAATCATATTGTGAATGGCATGGGATAATAATGGATAAGAATGGAAAATATGCATTCCCTATACCCATAAGCTTTGGTTGTTATGAGCACATAAATTATGAGAATTAATTATCTCAACCTTTGCTTCTCAAGGTCTGTCCAATTACCTGGGATTCAAAATCAAAATTAGGCCTCTTTATTCTACCTCAAAATAGTAGTGGTGTTGTTAAGCTATTAATAAATTGTGACTGATTGGGCAAAGAAACTATCTTTGGTTAAAGATATGATACTTGTAAAATAAAGGAATGATGGATTAGATGATACAAAATGTCAAATATCGAATATCCTAACAGTTTCATCCCTTACATGTAAATTAAATATTTATAACTCAATAATAGATATAAACCATAACCACCATCATCTAAGAACTGATTAAATATTACCCCTTGAACCATGAGTTCTGGAAAACCTTGTATATGAAATAGTCATCTTTATCGGAAATTAGCTTTGAGAAAAAAAGGTAACAAAGTAGATTATAGTATTAAATTAACTTCTATACCATAGGCATAGCCACTACTGCCAGCAGGCGTCCATAGCCTCGACAGGGATGCCTTTTTTAACCCATTGAGATGCCAGTGTCCCATCTATTAGAAATAAGTACATAGTTACAAAAGCCTTTCAATTTACTTATATGTCAACTGAAGATCATCGTTTTGGTGTGGTAACCAATTAATAACAATGCCATTCACGGGAGCTAACAAAAGTGAAAAATTCGTCTCGTGATGAGATCCCTTGTCCTTCATTTTTATGACTGAATTCCATTACCGTGGCTTGGTGACCAGTAGTGGTAATGTCACTTTATTAGGACCTATTATCATGGTAGGTAGGCTTGTGATGAGACCTCCTATCCTCTAGTTGACTATTTATGTTTAAAATTCAATTATGGTTATTGTTAATCAATAAAATATTACTTAATAGATGGGGTGGTAGGTCAGCTCTTAAAGAGCTACGGATGGCGTAAAAAGTTGTGTAGTAACTATTTTCAACTTTGATATTTTTGCTTCTCAAAAAATAATAACCTTCAAATGACTGCTGATAAATATATTTTTCAATGTTGAGATTGGGGTTAAGGAACAGTTCATTAGATAATGCGGGAAATATTTAAATACAATTTTGTGGTCATCATCATAAATTTTACAAGATCAGGGACTTGACCAATTAGGAAAGTTGAAAGCTGGCATGATGAAATCATCTTTACATAATTATTTCTTAAAAATAAGATTATGTTTATAGATAAACAAAGATAAATTGACTACTCAATCATTATGTCAAAGAGAGCCCATGCCATTAAAAGTATTTCTCATTCACCAAAGGGAAAAGAAAATCAGAAAGACTTACACATGTTGAATCCAACGTGAAAATTGGCCAACAAAAATAGTTGTGACTAAGGTAACAAGAACTATGACTTAGGTAATAACAGGGAAAGGGGAAAAAATAACTATGTTAGGAAGGTGACATGAAGGAGGATTAGTCACTTTACAAAATAATGAGGAATTAAGAGTGAATCATTCCTGACAAGACTTACCATAATAATCATCCTTATTACTAAATACGAAACATCCCCCCAAGTAAAGTATGTTTGTCATCGATCATATTTGGCCATGTCATAATTAAAATACCAATTAAATCCACAGAGTCAGTCAAGGACGTACTAGGCGACTTACCTTAGCGGAGTAACAACAATGGAGGAGTAACAGCACCAAGTACTTAGAAAAATATCACCATGGAGTAACATCACCAGAGGAGTAACAACATCAGAGGAGTAACAACACCGGACTCTTAGAAAATTTCCTAGAGTAACATCATCGGAGGAGTAACAACACTGAAGGAGTAACAACATTGGATACTTAGAAAATTTTTTGGAGTAACAATACCGGAGGAGTAACAACATTGGAGGAGTAACAACACTGAAGGAGTAACAACAGTGACAAAGTAACATCAGTGACAGAGTCATAGCAGTGGCAGAGTTACATCATCGACGGAGTAACAGCAGTGACAGAATCACAGCACCGACGGAGTAACAACATCCAACACTTCAAAAAAAATTCCGAAGTAACAGCAGTGGCAGATTCACAGCATCGTTGGAGTAACAGCATCCAACACTTAGAAAATTTTCCCGAAGTAACAACAGTGAAGGATTCAAAACACCAATGGAGTAACAACATTCAACACTTAGAAAAATTTTCTGGAGTAATAGCAATGACAGATTCACAGCACCGATGGAGTAACATCATCCAACACTTCGAAAAATTTTCTTAAGTAACAACAGTGACGGATTCACAGCACCGACAGAGTAACAACATCCAAGACTTAGAAAATTTTTTCAGAGCAATAGCAGTGAGGAATTCACAACACCGAAAAAGTAACAACATCCAACACTTAGAAAAAGATTTCATAGTAACAGTAGTGGTGGATTCACAGCACCGACGGAGTAACAGAAGTGGCAGATTCACAACACCGACGAAGTAACAACACCCAACACTTAGAAAAAATTTCGGAGTAACAATAGTGACGGATTCACAGCATCGACGGAGTAACAACATCCAACACTTAGAAAAAAAAATCAGAGTAACAGAAGTGGCGAATTCACAGCATCGACGGAGTAACAACATCCAACACTTAGAAAATTTTTCCGGAGTAACAACAATGAAACCTAAGAACTCACTCCTTTTATTTTGAGAACAAAACAAAAAAAATGTGACTTTGAAGTCAACAATACCTGAAGCATAAAAAACATAAGAGAAATAAAAAAATAAATGACTCTTTATTGAAAACCAATAAATAAATAAAAATCTTAAGTTACAACGGTTATGATTTTTGTTGCAGCAATGTCATTTGTGAATGGTGAATAAATGGGAAAATGCTTTTTCGGAAATTACTTGGATCTTCAAATAGAAATCAATTCCCCATTTCTCATGTCATAAATCCGTTAATTGATGAAAATTATTCATGTTGTTTTCTCTGTGTGAGGAAATGTCTTTGAAAATGTTTTTATTTCATTATCATTGCCTTCAAGAATCACTTGTTCATAAATTGACCTCATTTATTCTCTTGGGACCTGCAAAAAAACGAGTGTCTACCTGCAATAAAACATGAAATCATAGAAGAAGAGAGGTGATCGGGCTCTCCTAATCCAAGAAATATGTAAAAAAAAAAAAAAATAGTTACTCTATAAAACAAATACATGGAAAAAAAATAACAAAGTAAAATTAATTTATTACGTGCGGGAGAGTGGTGGTCAACTATACTAACTAACAGTGTTTCAATCATAACTTCTTTGATTTTCGTCCGATTTGAGTGATCCAAAGCCAAATGAAATTGAATTCAAAGATATTTCTCCAATAAAAACAGATTTTAAAAATTCAGTCTAATGGGATGTTAAATATTCTTAGAATAATAAGCATAACAGAGTCATTTTCGATTTTCCAGCTCAGACCAACAGTTGATATTTCAAGCATAACTTTTTCAATTGATGATGGATTGAACTGATTCAAATTGGAGTTTTAATTATATTCATGTAAATATCCCCAATAGTAACAATTTTTTAAGGAAAGAAGAATTGATGGGTCAAATATGCTAGTGAACAACCGGGAAAACAGAGTTTCAAGAGTGTTTATTTACGATAAACATTCAGTATTGTGGTCATAAATTTCTCATAAAATATCAAAACAAAGTTACTCAAATTGTGTTGTAAACTAGATTCATAGGGGAATATCCCATAGAAACAGGTTTCCAAAATCTAGTCATTTAGGCCTCCAAAAACTCACTGTCCCAACTCTGTTCTTGAACTGCATACTATACATCCTGTCATTGTTTTGGTCATAAATTTTTCGTTTCAAATCCAAATCGAGTGATTCAAATTGGGTTAGAAAGTAGAAATAAATGGCTACATAGGATAGAAACCGACCTTGAAAATATGCCCATTTGGTCCCTCAAAATATGACTGTCCCAATTGTTTTTCCATAATTTTCGTCAAGCCCGCAAACCATAAGATATGATAATCAAGGAATTTTTCCAAGAAAGTGATCAAAATGAATATGAGTGTTTGCAGTAATTTTATTTTCAATATAATACATCTACATACATAAATAAATTCGAATATTGATCACCGATGTTAATTTTCACAACCTGATGCAACAAAAACAACTATTTTTACCTCTAAAGAAATTTATTTATGTGTCTTTATTCATTCTATATTCTACACTACACTACTCTACTTTGAAATATAAAATATACTTACATATAAGAGTACTTTCAGTGAAGCTATTTTCGAAATAATGCCTCAAGTATGCACATACCCGTATTTGTAAAATGTATGCTAATAAATACACGGGTATGAGAGACCAACTTCCCTGTTAAGGATGGTGCCAAGAGTTGTTGAAGTATGGAGTGATGTTGCAAGCAAACAACAGAGTGAAACCGACCTTCAATATAGTCTTGATTTCCCATATTTTTCACATCTTGAAGCTCTTCAACTGAGTTCCAGATTGTGTTGATGCTTTCTTCCTTGACCTCATCCTATGAGTTTTGGGGGTCTTCCTCTACCTTTTTGTTTATATCTTTGTTCGTAGAACCAGAGGAAGGAAAAAAAAATTCAAACAAATATTAAAGCTTAGGACCTGGAGTAGGGTGAAACTTCCCTCCCCAGGACAAGAGATTGGGTGTTTAAACATAAAGAAAGAAAGTAAGAAAGCAAATCAAGAAATCTTAAGCTCGGGACCTGGAGCAGGGTAGGATTTCCTTCCCTAGGACGAGAGATTAGGCCCTAAGAAATCAACAGAAATAAAAGCAAAGAAAAATGACAGTGCTCAGGACCTAGAGCAGGGTAGCATTTCCCTCCCTAGGATGAGAGACCAATTCCTAAGAAATCAATCAAAAATAAGAAAAACAGAACAACTACGCTAAGGACCTAGAGCATGGTAGCATTTCCCTCCCTAGGACGAGAGATTGGTTCCTAATAAATCACTCAAAAAGAAAAATAGAACAACTACGCGTAGGACCTATAACAGGGTAGCATTTCCCTCCCTAAGATGAAAGATTGATCCTTAGATCAATATGAATCGTGTTATTGCACCTTTTTTAGCCTCCCTAGCAATAGTGCCAAAATGTTGGTGTACAAGTGTGAATGAATATTCAAACCCTTTCCCACATTAATTATCAATCTGGGTGCGTTGGTTATTGCAAGGCTAACGCGCACAGTATATGGAGATGACAATAGCACAATTCTATATTAATCGTGGATTCGATATTAGGCAAAGGAAAAATCATTGTAACGGCAATAAAAAAATGGCAATAATAAATTGTAAATTTTTGTACATGTTCTATGCTTGATGCAACTTTACTTTTTATCCCAATATCAGTCAGCAATCATATAAACAACAAAGTAAAATGCTAATAGAACATACCAGTGGATCGACAGAAGACAAGCCAAAAATATATAAGTGTGTTGGTGCATTATGACAATCAGCAAGATGCCTCAACCAGCAAAGTCTCAATATGGTCAGCAATGTCACACAACCCTCTAGGACAACTAAAATGGTCAACTCAAAAGTCAACCCAAAAGTCAACATTTTCAATCAATGGTCAACGCAACAAAGTCAAAGTCAATGTCTAGCCTCAGGATTAGTGCCAAAAAATACGGATTTGAAAGATCGAAATTTTGGGATAGTTTCAGGTCCGTTTGACCTTGCATTGACTAAAGTCAACGCTGGTCAAAGATGTTGCAGAAACCCTAGGCCAAAAACAGAGAAGAGTTGCTGCTGAAATTTCCCACGTGTGGAGAGAAGAGCCTCCAAGGTCATCGAACCAATTAGATGAGGAGGGAGAAATGTGTGAGGATGAGATGAGTGAAAATGTCCTCCAACTTTGACCAATTGATATCCATCAATGAGGTTGTGTGACACAACTGTTGGGGTATAAAACCTTAAGGCCAACCTGCACATATTTTGAATAAATTCAAAATAAATGTTCTGCTCATTGGATTAAGATGGTCTTTAGATCGATCTTGCACCTCTTCGAAAGAGGAGTCCAATAAAAATATTGGCATCTTCATCTGAGCATCACAACATGGATTTTGGACCTAGTAGTCCAAAATTAACACTCCCTCTCAACTAGGGAGAAATCCATCCACCTGTGCAATCCAAACATCTTGCGTCATCTCACCGTAACTTGCTTTGCTAGCTTCTTTATTTCATAACAGAAGTGGGTCAGTCACAAAGAAATCATTCCCAACTGACAGATTCAACCCAAGGGCCTGAAACCTCTATAGGACTCACAAAGAGTCTCATACCAACCCGAAGTTGGTTTACCTGACCTGAAGTCAGTTGGAGGTCTAAAACCTTACTATAATTGATCCCAGATCAAGTGGTTAGACTGTGCCATCCTAGATAGAGAGTACGGAAATCTCTGATGCATCCATCAGTATTTGCTACTAGTCTCTAGATTTTCCCACCTCAGTGGCCAAATAAATGAGAGGTACTTCCCATGAGCCCTGAACTCAATGGGTAGGATGCATACGGGGCACAGATAATGAGAGGTGAACTAAATCAATCATCACAACAGTGGGGAAGAAGCACACCAACAAGGTTCGGCAAGACTAGCCCTGCGGTTTCTTATAGCTCCGAGAAGTTATCCCCAAAGCCCCCCACAGCTCCCAGAGCTCATCGTCCAACAAGACCCTCAACATAGGGTCGTTCCACGATACCAAGATTTTCACGGAAGGTTAGGAACTTGACCTTCCCCAGGGGCTTTGTGAGAATATATGTGACCTGCTCATCAGTTCCTATATGATCGAGCCTTACGGCGCCTCGCTATACCGTATCCCAGATAAAGTGGTACCTGATATCAATATGCTTGGATCGATCGTGGAACACGGGATTCTCAGAAAACCGAATCCCACTCTGGTTATCATAGATTATCATGGTGGTATCTAACACATGCCCGAACAGCTCACTAAAGAGATTTCACAACCAAAATGCTTCACAACAAGCCATACTCACTGCAATGTATTCAGCCTTTGCGATGCTCAAAGCCACCGACTTCTGCTTCCTGCTCATCCATGATATCGAAGCAGAACCAAGTGTGAAGCAACATCCCGATGTCCTCTTACGATCCACCACACTGTCAGCCCAATAGACATCAGTATATCCATGGAGTTTCACGCTCTGGGCAGTGTATCACAGCCCACTGTTTATCGTGCCTCAAATATATCTCAACAGATTCTTCGCACCAACCCAGTGAATATGATGAGGCTCAATCATATGTTGACTCAAAGTGTTCACATCTGGACAGGTGTTCACTAAGAACATCAGGGCCTCTACGAGTTGATGATACTCAGTAGGATTTTCTATCACAGGCCCAGTAGCACTGCCACTCAACTTATTAAAGTTGAGCTCCATCGGTGTCGACATGGACTTACAGTCCACCATATCAAATCTTTCCAGAAGCTTCACAATGTATTTTCCTTGAGAAAGGAAAATCTCGCCAGGACTCTGCGAGACCTCCAAGCCTAAGAAGTATTGCATCAGTCCTAGGTCCTTCATATCGAACTCAGCAGCGATCTCCCTCTTGCACTGATGGATGAGAGTGTCAGCACCTGTCAGGAAGAGGTCGTCCACATACAGCACCACAATGAGAGGATTTTTTATATCAACCTTGAAGTAAAGGTTCGAATCAACATTACTACGAGTGAAGCCTAGCTTCATCAAGTAGCTATCTATCCTCTCGTACCAAGCTATGGGTGCTTGCTTCAACCCATAGAAGGCTTTCTTCAACCTGCAGACATGGGTGTCCCGACTCTGGACTTTGAACCCCAGAGGTTGCTCCACATACACCTCTTCCTTTTTCGTACCATGCAGAAATGCGGTCTTCACATCCATCTGATCAAGACTCCATCCTTGCGTAGCAACAAGGGATATGATATATCGGATGGTCGTATATCAGGCCACAGGTGCAAATATATCATCATAGTCTACGCCTTCTTTTTGAGAAAATACGTGGGCAACGAATCTTGCCTTGAACTTTTTAGCACTTCCATTAGATCCATGCTTGATCCTGTAGAGCCATTTCGAGGTGACAACTGCTTTGTCCTCCAGTTTTGGAGCCACATCCCAGACATCATTCTTCATTATGGACTCATACTCTTCATGCGTAGCATCCTTCCAGACTTGATGCTTTACGACTTCCTCAAAATATCCAAGCTCAGATTGTACAATAGTGCTCATGGTTGCTAGATACCCTTGGTATATATTCGGCTTCTTTATTTCATGGAATGTCCCCCTTGGGGCCATATGTCCCTCAGCATCCTCGAGAGTGTCCCGAAGCCATGATGGTCTCTTCCTTATCGAAGGAGGTGGATCAATCGGGTCCATTGGTCCTTCAACATCAAGCATCGTCTCATCCTTCAATTCTTCTTGATTTCCAGGCCTTGCTTCATGATCTTCCTCAGATCTCGGAAGATTCACTACTTTCATGAGGGAAGAATCTTCATCAAAGGTAACATCGTGGCATATCTCCACCTCCCATTGACCAGGCACATAGACCCTATAGGCCTTCGAAGTTTCGTTGTAGCCCACAAACATTCCCTTCTTCCCATAAGCGTCCAGCTTGCTCCTCTTCTCTTTCAGCACATGAAAATAAACAGGACATCCAAAAACTCTAAAATGTGAGACATTAGGTTTCTTACCAGAGAAAACCTCTTCGGGAGTTTTTGAGTCCAGAGCGGAATGCAGGCATCGGTTTTGTATGTACACAACAGTGTTCGCAGCTTCTCCTCACAAAAACTTCGGTAAACCCTGGTCACATAGCATGGCATGGGCATCTTCCACAATCGTCCTATTATTTCATTTAGCAAGGTCATTCTGCTCAGGAGTATAGACAGTTGTGGTCTCCCTCTTGATGCCATCTTCTCTACAAAAGTTCTTGAACTCGTTTTTCTTATACTCAGTGCCATTATCTGTCCTCAGTATCTTGATCTTCTTCCCTGTCAGATTTTCCACCAAGTCTTTGAAGGTACGGAACCACATGAAAGCCTCATCCTTCTTCTTCAAGTAGTATATCCAGGTTTTGTGAGAGAAGTCATCTATGAATGTCATATAATAATAACATCCTCCCATGGATGTCATGGGCAGCATACCAGACAGATTAGAATGTATCAATTACAAGACATCAAATGTCTTTATGTTGCTTGAGGGGAAATGTCACCTTGTTGTTGGTCGCTTTAATTGTTTTCACAATTCAAGCTCCACATAAATTGTCAACCCGAGGAAGTCTTTTTATTCCAAAGACAATCACGCACTGGATATGCTCAATTTCAAAAGCAAAAACAATGTTGTAGTAAAAACCACACAATTATCAATCACACAAATCTAATTATTCACACTCTGTTTAATCAAAGCTGAAGTTAATTATGTTATAGCAGAAGTAATTCCTAGGTTGCAGTTTAGAATTTAAATAGAGGGAAATCAATCTGCAGGAAAGGAAACCAATCAACCATAACAGGAACAGGACCCTATTCCTTAATTAGGAACTTCAGCACCTGCTGCCTGACACTAATCACTCTGTAGCAAAGATAACTCAAGAGACCAAGACCCTATTCCCATGAACAGGAACCTTCAACACTTGTCTCCTGTTTCTAATCACACTGCAGGAAAAGAAAGGCAATTAGTGGGAGCAGGACCCTATTCCTTTGTACAGGAACTTTCAGCACCTGCTTCCCAGCATTATACATTCAAACATATAACAGAAATAGATTTATCAACTTCTTAAGAATGAATGTACTGAACACATGCAGCGTTAAGGAAACAGAATATTCAATAAACTACGAAACTGTGTAACTGGTGTCTCAACAACAGAATTAAAGTAAAGTGAAAACAGCATAAAGAAATTAAACAAACTACAGGGACAGAAGGGTGAATCTTGTGAGGAAGGCGGGCCCTTTCCCTCTCACAAGATTCCCCAGGGAAAGAATTAAATTGGAGCGCTCAAAAGAATATTTTATTCATCTGTCAAAAGAAATGATACATTACAGATGGAGTCTAGCTCCAGTCTCTCAAATACAATGTTCTCCTGTAGCTTTCAAACTCGAACTCCCTTCTAATGATGATGTCTCCTCTTTTTAAAGAGGAGACATCTCTTACAATTACATGAGAGCGAATCTGTGTTTATCCCAATTTTGTTCTTCTTTCTTAAAACAGGACTATTCTGTTCTTCCATAAAAAGATATTGTTACAACAGATACAACAAGAATGCTATCTTCAGAATAATCCGTGTAACCATGTCTTCATGCTGTTGCCATTGTTCCACAAAATACTCTTCCAGAATCGCAAATTACGAGTGACGGAATTTGCGTGCTTGCTGGCTGTTTCAGCAACGAAGTCAACTGTTTCAGCAACGGAGTCGGCTGTTTCAACAACGAAGTTTGACTGTTTCAGCAACGGCCAATTGTTCCAGCACAACATATAACTTATCTGCGATCTTTTAGACTTATGTTAGCAACAATCTACTTCGATTAATGATAAAATATAAGAGTAATATGGAATTATATGTAAACAGATTAAACATATAATAAAGAAGAGGATTTTATATACCTTGGGATAAAGTAAATGAAAATGATGATGGAATCCTTTTTAGACATTGTTATAAAAGTAAGGTGGTGTCAAAGTATATAGTAAAAATGATACATAGTGGAGTCCTAACATCCCCCCCAGCTGAAAATGTTGCATGTCCTCAGGCAACTCCTAGTCTGAGTCAGAGTCTGAGTACTGACTCTGTGCATGCAAGTTGCTCAAGCAGTAGCTGGAGAAGGTGGCATCTGTCGGAGCTCGGAATCCTCTATTGTTCTGCAATTGTTGCCATGCTACAGCTTCATCTCTGTCAGCCAATTGATAGTGACACTGATATTTCTCTGAAGGCATCCATAGAATTGGAAAATGAAAATGGTAACCAATCCAATTTGCTCCACAATGTCGAATGCATCTGATGTAATTAGGTACCCTGGAAAGTGCAGCTTGAAGATTGTCAAGGTTAAAAGGGTGATAGTTTTGTCTTTCTTTACATGACTGCTGCCAAAACATAGTGTTGGCCTTCAATGCAGCAGCCTCCTTTACTCTGATTTGCTGTTGACACTTCAAAAGTGTTGAAGCCTGTAGTTGTTGCATGTACCTATGCATTCCTGGCTTCTGTAAGAATTGGTGATATTGTGCTATAAACATGGCTGGACTTAAAGGTTCCGGTCTAATCCAAAGGAGCCTATTCTCCTCATTATGACTACTTGCAATAAATGCAGTTTTCCAGGTGAGCTGATTGGCCAAAAATGAAACAAATTCCCTTATTTGTATATCACCTGCAATTGGAATGAGATTGACTCTTCTATTCTCGGGAATGGCCTCATTATGGAGGTAAAGTTCGCACAGCAAATGCTGGTCACTTTCAGGGGCCTCAGCAAAAGTCTCAAAAAATTGTTCTGAAGTAAGCAATTCATGAGGTCTGCCATCCTTTATTGCCTTCAATTGAAAATAAACTAAACGTTCAGAAAGGAAGAGAGAGTAATTTACAGAGGGTTTGCGGGTAGCCATCAACTTTTGCACTAATGAAAACATCAAAACCATCTTTTCCTTTGATTCCTTGACTTCCTTCTTGGAATCCCTGAGCTGTTGCAACGTCTGTTCCCAACTATCCCAGTTGGCATACATGTGATTCTGCCATGCTAACTTGTGCTGCTGTAATATTGTATCTTGTTCTTCAGCATATTGTTTCTTCCATTTGTTCATTAGTTCTAATTGATTCCATGGCAGGGTCTGTGTCCTGGCATTAGAAGTACTGGGTTGGGACATTGTTTGAGTGGCTGCACTGACTAACTCAGGGCAAGATACCTGTGGTTGTGGTACTGTCTGAGTGGCTGAGCTGACTAGCTCAGGACAAGATATCTGTGGTTGTGTTTCTGTCTGAGTGGCTGCACTAACTAGCACAGGGCGAGATATCTGAGGTTGTGGTACTGTCTGAGTGGCTACACTAACTAGCACAGGGCGGGATATCTGAGGTTTAGTTTCTTTTTCTACACTTTTTGAGAGCCCTACTGGTTCTTGTGGAGCAGTAGGGCATTCCTCTTTTATTGCAGCTGATGTAGATACCTTAGATACTTGAATTTTGACTACTTTGTAGCCTGCCTGCTGGTAAATATTACCACACTCATGGCACATGTATTCCCTGCATGGATCCCTATTTTGTGATGATGTTGTGTGTGCTAGCATATAGAGATTCAATTCTCTATCAAAGGCTTCTCGTGCCACGATTAATTCATTCTTATAGGCTTCTAGCTCAGACTTCAAAAACTCATTTTCTTCCAATAAAGATGCCATATTATGTGAACCCTGTGTGCTAGTTGATTCTACTGGAGTTGTCTGCTGATCCATAGCTGTAGCTGGTTCTTGTGGAGCAGCTACAGCTAGTTTCCCTGTATCATCATGCTTGGTGTATGATTTTTGTACAACAGTGGCTGGTTCTTGTGTTTCAGCCTCTGGGTAAGTGACTGGTTCTTGTGTGACAGTCACTGTTTGAGCCATAAACGATGTCGTATTATCCCAGGGCACTGGTTCTTGTGTGGCAGTGCCACCGGACGAGACGGGTTGGGGGATTTGAAATGGGGGTGAAGATTGAAGTTTCAACAGAATAGTGGCGGGGTCAGGGGAAATGGGAGTAACTCATGTTTCAACAGTCATCTTCATTTTCCTTTTTGGTAGGAAAGCAGAGAAGTCATTGTCTTTCCTTTTCTCTGTAGGGGAAGGTTCTTTTCTGGGGGAAGGGCTTTCGGAAGAAGTGTAAATTTGGAATTTGGCCCTTGTTCGTCGTTTTGAGACAGAGACTGTTGGGGTTCTTTTCTTCCTTTTATGAGTAGGTGGGGACGGGGGTGTTGGAGAGTCATCGCTAGGGATAGAAATAGTGGGAATGGTTGATTCTACTAAGTGGGACGAACTTGGGGTTGGGTCAACTGGCTCTGAGGATGGAATTACTGGGGAGTCTGGGATATCGTCCAGTTGCCCTTCATAAGGAATCTCAGGAGTTTCTTGGGAACTTTCGGCTTGTTGGGGGATTTGGGCCTGCTGAGGAATTTCAGCCTGTTGGGGAATAAGGAGTGGATTATTCAGAGGGGGGTTTTGCTGAGAAAAACCCCTCTGAATTAAAAATTGGCATAAACGATGATGGGTGAGGGATAACAATGGGAATTTAGCCCGTCTGCAATAATAGGACATGTTTTTTATACAACCAAGCAGATAATAGGGAATATTAACTAATCGACCATTCCTTAAATGATTCATCAAAACGAAGTCGTGTTGGTAGACTACCTGGTAACGCCCTTCGCATGTCAAGTAGTGTTTGATGAATTCTGCTACTGTTGGCCATGGTCGAGGAAGTGAATGCAGACTTACACCGTGGCCTTTAAGTTCAACTGGTTCATCTGGATGAAGAAAATCTTGCTGTGCATTTAAAATTACTTGCTTCCTACTGAACCAGCGAGTCCCAATAGCCGGAAAACCTGAAACTTGAACTATGTCCTCCTCTGTAACTAAAATGCGGACCGCTTGAACTACTAAATAATTCCCCTGAATATTTTGGGCAAACTCTAAAACTTGTTCCTGATCAAATTCTCCCAACCTTTCAAAATACGCTGTCCATCTTGCTTGTTGGAAAATTTGATAGGCTTCCGGGAACATTTGAAGAAGATTTATCGAACCAGGCTCGTGTCTGATAGCCGACCCTCCCATGGCTACTAGCTTGAGTTACATGCAGAGGCACAGAAGACAGGAACACAGGCTTTGGTCAAGCTAATTGTTGCAACAGAGGATGCGGAGTCTCAATGACGGCGGAGATGGAATGAAGAATGACGGAGGATTGGTTAATGTGAAATGATTATTCAGTTTTCGAAATCCCCCCCCCCCTACGTATGGTGCAATGATGATTGGGCGTGTGGAGATTGCAACCATTATGAGCGAGATCCTCTCCTTAATATAATTTAACTGCATTACATTAAAACCACATACCTTACATTTTTACCTTTGGTTTAATAATTCGAAGTGTAGAGTGCTTCAGAATGGCTTAATATACATGGAAGAATTTGTAGATTTCTCTGAAATTTAGAACAGGAGTGTAACAGGATCTGCTCAGTACTGAATAATTTTCACCCAAAGGATCTGAAGCGTAAAAGTGGAGAACTAAAAAGCTTGTATAGCGGCGGAAAGAAATGATGTTTTAATGATGACAGGTTGCTGAAACTGGTGTTTCAGCAACGGAAAAATGAACGACATGTTGTTGAAACTGGTGTTTCAGCAACGGGAAAAATCAGGAAAATGGGATAAATGACTTGGGTTTGAAACAAGTGGGGGAAGTATTTGATAAGGGATAATTTCAGCAGTAAGGGATGGGAAATACTAGCTGAAGGATGATATTTCAGGAATGGTAGAAGTGGGAAGAATGGGAAAAAGGGCAATAATGTAGAAATGGGGATGAAGGGATATTGCTAGGAAATGAGGTAAAATGAAGGGAACAAGCTTTTGTGATTGAAGCTTCATATCTTCTTATGATGAATCTGTCCTCCTTAATGAGCTTTTCCAGAATCTGCAAAATTCAATTGTAATATGCCAACCCTTGACAGGGATTATTAGTTCTAAATCTAATCTAATACTAAAAATACAGTGCAGAAAATTAAATGCTGTGAGGAGCAGAAGACTCCCCTAGAAAAAGATAATGAATATCAGTCATGCAAGCAGTCTTGAAATCCTCTTTAGAAATAGGGCACTGGTATAGACGGAGCCTATGACCATTGACTGTTAGAGGTGTTTTAGAATCATCAATTGTTAAAAGTCTTACCGTTCCATTAGGAAAAACAGCATCTACCTCATATGGTCCAAGCCAACGTGTACGTAGCTTACCCTGAAAATTTTCAAACCGAGAGTCATACAACAAGGCCCAATTACCTTTTTGGAACTGCTTGTGTTTGATAATTTTGTCATGCCACTTCATTCTTTGTTGTTGTATCATGGTTGTTTGGTGAATGGCATCTAATCTCTTTTCGTCCAATTCAAGAAGCTGCTGCAACCTAGCTGTCTGCACATCAGTCAAGTCAAGATTAACAGCTAAAGCAGTTCTTAGAGTCTTAATCTCAAATTCCACGGGAAAAACAGCATTTTTACCATAAACCAATTCATAGGGAGAAAAACCTGTAGTGTTTCTCCAAGTAGTTCTGTAAGCCCATAATGCTTCAGGGAGCCTTTGAGACCAATCCTTCCGGTTGTCCTTCACTGTTTTAGTTAGAATGGCTTCTAATACTTTATTTGTGCTTTCCACCTACCCATTGTCTTGGGGGTGGTATGGTGTAGTCATTCTATGGTGAATATGATATTTCTGAAGGGTAGACTTAAAACCATGAGAATTGAATGGAGGTCCTCCATCTGTAACTAGCTCTCTAGGAATTCCAAATCTAGTGAAGATTTCTTCAAATAAGAAAGCTAGGACAACCTCTTCATTGGCTCTAATAAGTGCTTTGGCCTCCACCCATTTAGTCATATAGTATGTACAGACTAATATATAAGTTCTTTGATTGGATGGAGGATTAATGGGTCCTATGAAATCCAAGGCCCATCTTTCAAATGGTTCGGAAACTACCTGGGGGTTTAATGGCATTTGATCTCTATGATTGGGTTGACCCATTCTCTGGTAGCTGTCACAAGCCCTTACATATTTCTTTGCATCCTTAAATAATGAGGGCCAATAGTAACCCATCCTCAAAATTTTGTGTGTTGTTCTCTTATCAGCAAAATGCCCTCCACAAGGGCCATCATGACAAGCTTTCAATATGTCATACACTTCATCTTCCCTAATGCATCTTCGGATTTCCTGATCAAGCCCTGTGTAGAAAAGACACCCACTTATCCAGCTATACCTAGCACTTTGTTGAACAATTCTTCTCTTTTCTCTGTATGACAGGTGTGATGGTAATTTTCCTGCAACCAAATAATTGGCAATATCTGCATACCATGGAGAGTGAGCAGAAACTGCAAACAAATACTCATCGGGAAAAGAATCATCTACTGGAATATTATTATCAGTTTTTAACCGTGAAAGGAAATCAGCCACCACATTTTCTTTACCAGGCCGATCTACAATTGTGATATCAAATTCCTGCAGTAATAATAGCCATATGGTAACTCTAGCATTTGTAACAGATTTGTTCATTAAATACTTGATAGCTGAGTGGTCAGTGTGCACAAAAGTAGAATAACCAGTGATATAGTGTCGAAATTTATTAATGGCATAAATTACTGCAAGAAATTCCTTTTCGGTAACTGTGTAATTAAGCTCAGCAGGGGTCATATTCTTACTAATAAAGTAGATAGCATAAGGAAGATGATTTTCCTCTTGTCCCAAGACGGCTCCAATTGCAGTGTCTGAAGCATCAGAAGATATATGAAAAGGGAGGGCCCAATCAGGCCCCCTCAAAATAGGAGCAGTAGACAACTGATGCTTGAGTTCTTCAAAAGCTTTTTGACAAGAATTAGTCCACTTAAATTCAACATTTTTCATAAGCAACACAAATAATGGAGAAGCTATCTTAGAAAAATCTTTAATAAATCTTCTGTAGTATCCAGCATGTCCTAGAAAACTTCTCACATCGGTTTGTGTTTTAGGAACAGGAAGATTCTGAATGACCATTATTTTAGATGGGTCTACCTGAATACCTTGAGATGAAATAAAATGTCCAAGCACTACTCCTTCACTCATCATCATATGACATTTTTCAGTACTTAGGGAGAGGTGAGCTTGGATACAACGTTTAAGTACCTTCTCAATATTTTGTAATGCATCTTCAAAAGACACACCATAAGGAGTAAAATCATCCATAAATATTTCCATAGAGTCATTCAGCATATCAGAAAAAATTCCTATGACAGCCCTCTGAAAAGTTGCTGGTGCATTACATAGCCCAAATGGAAGAAATCTATAAGCAAAAGTCCCCCAAGGGCTAGTGAAAGTGGTCTTGTCTTGGTCTTGGGGTGCAATTCTTATCTGATTATACCCACTGAATCCATCTAGAAAAGAAAAGAATTTCTTCCCTGCCAGACTATCCAACACCTGATCAATGAAGGGTAAAGGAAAGTGATCCTTTTGAGTAGCTTTGCTCAAGGCTCTGTAGTCAACACATACTCTCCATTTCCCGTTTTTCTTAGGGACAATTACCAATGGGGAAACCCATTCACTGTCAGATATAGGGTATATAAATCCTGCATTAAGCAATTTCTGAAGTTCTTCTTTAACAATTTCTCGTAAGTTAGGATTCATTCGTCTTTGGGGTTGACAAACAGGCCGACATCCCTCTTTAATGTAAATTCGATGAGTACATAATTCAGAAGAAATACCTTTCATATCCGTGTAATCCCATGCAAATGCTTCCTTATATTCATGCAATAACTTCATTAATTGTTGTGTTTCAGCATCTGTTAGATCAGGATTTATGTTTAATGTCTTGCCGGGTTCAATTTCAACTGTTATGCTTTTAGATGAGATGGTGGTTAATGTCTGAGATGAGTCTTCAGATTCAATCTTTTCTTGTGTATCAGTTTCAAAAATTGCAGTTAATTGATTGTGTGTTTCAGCAATTACAGAAGAAGGTTCACAAATAAAATTATTAATTATCTCATCTTTTGTATTGTCTTTAAGAGTTAAAGCTTGTCCAATAGTTAGAATAGGCTGAACAACATTATCATCATAATCCATCCATATAGAATCTTCATTATTAATTATTGGTGTAGCATGAGGATAAAGAGTAAGCTGTTTTGTTTCATAACCATTATAAATTGTCATTGAACCGGATCTGCAACTGATAAAAGCATCAGCTGTGGCCAGCCATGGCCTTCCTAGAATTAAGGGATGTCCCCCAAGCTTTGTTTTAGTCTGCAATACAACAAAATCAGCTGGGTATTTCCAGGATTCAACTGAAATAAGTAGATCCTCAACAACTCCTTCAGGTTTAATTGTAGAACGATCAACCAACTCTAGAATGGTGGGTGTATCTCTGATTGTGTTATTCAGCTGTAACAATTGTGAAGTTTCAAGAGTCATTATGTTTATTGCAGCACCTAAATCTACCAGAACTTGAGGAATCATTGTTTTACCAATCTGAACTATCACGGTAGAATGGCCGGGATCACCATATTTCACGGGAGGGGTCTTTCCGTACATTAATGCAGATAAGTCACCCATCACATGTACTGTAAGAGGATCTTTAGTTTTCCTACCAGGTTTCTTAACACAAATATCCCTTATTGTTCTGGCATAAATTGGTACATCTCTTAATGCTTGTAAAAGTGGAATTTTAACATACAAATTTTGCAATTCCCCTAAAATATTAAAAGCAGGTGTTTCAGGCGTTCTGGTTAAAACCAAACGCTTGGGGAATGGTGGTTCTGTTATTTCAACACTCTTGTTAGAAGGTGGTTGTGCTTTCTTATGTTTCTCAGTTTCATCTTTATCAGAATCAGAAGAAGTTATGTCATCAATAATAGGCTCTACTATTTTCCCCGATCTTAAATGAATATCATTACATTGCATAATAGGAAATATAGACTGATTCTGAATATCAATGACTTGCACAACTTTATTATTGGGGTTAGGATTTGGTTGCACAGGTAGCTGGGGTCTCATTTGGTTATTTGGCGGAACATTTGATGGTAGAGGAAGTGGTTGTTGGAATTGAGGCAATTGATTTGGATACGGGAGTTGTTGGCTTCTCCAATTTGAATTCCAAGGGTTAAAAGAAGATGGCTGCTGTGGGGGCCAAGGAGTCCACATTGAAGGATCAACAAAGGGAGGGTTTGATTGCTGCATGGGTGGGAAATTCATTTGATTGAAGGGTGGGTATTGCATTTGATTATAGGGGGGGTAATTTGTTTGACTGAAAGCAGAATAATTGTTCCAACGATTAAATGGCATACTAGAGTTCATACATTGTCCTTTTGGTTGCCATTGTCTTCTTTGAGTTAGCAGGTAAACTGCTTCAGCTTCTTCTTCCGTTGGCTGTAATGCTGCCTTTATTCCTGGTAGAGATGGACATTGTTTTGTTTCATGATCTTTCTCACAAAGGGTGCAAATTGGTATTTTGTCCATTGGGCATTCCCTTAGTGGATGTTTGTCTCTGCACTTCGGGCAAAAGACAGCCAGAGTTGCTTCTGATTCAGCCTGCTTCTTCTTAACCTGCAAAGTGTCAATTTGTGAAGCAAAAGAACTTAACATCTCAGTTTTAAATTCTTCAAGTAAATTACCTATTTCAGCTCTTGTTGCTCCTCCACTGGCTGATTTCTGCTCTCTTGAATAGGTGGAATCTCTATTACTTACTCTATTCCTTGCAGCTCCCCTTGAACACCTCTTAGAAATTTCAACAATCTCATCATATGATTCTTTAGATATATCTCCCTTGCCAAGCATGTTTAACATATCTAAAAAATCATCCCTTAAACCTCTAAGTAATATTGTTTTGTGAATTTCCTTACTTATATTCGGATGATCAGATCTCTGTATATTGTACTGCAGCCTTTCTACATAGTCCTCCAGATTCTCGTTCGGCTTTTGTGCCATATTGAATAGTTCATCCTTCTTTTCTCTCGTCCGGCAATAGTCTTGATATTTAAGCAGAAATTTCTGTTTCATCTGCTCCCAAGTTGTGATTACCTGACTTCCAAGGCTCATGAACCATCTTAAAGCATTTCCTTTTAAGGTTGCTGGAAACAATTTCAACTTTTGAGCATTAGTAACATAATCATAACTTCTGCATAATATATCAAATTCAAAAATAAATTCATCCGGATCTTCAGAGGATAAACCATGAAAGTTAGGTAAAGCAGACAATGGAATGTTTTTCATAGGAGTTGTTCCTGCAGGGAGATCACTGATAGGAAATCCCAAGGTAGAGAGAGAATTTTCATCCTTTCCTTCTCCTTCAGGATCTACATGTCCTCCACCAAAGAAGCCTTCATTGTTTCCTTCCATTGTCGGTTCTCCTACTTCACTTGCTCGATTGTCAAGACCTTCTAATGGCTCTTCAATGTTTTCCACTGGTCGTCCAACACTCTCTATTATTTCCTCAATGTGCTCTGCTGATTTGCTAACACTTTCTTCTGACTCTCCAGCACTGACTGCTGGTTCTTTAATCACTGGCTCCTCTATATTTTCAGGACCCACAACTTCCTCTGTTTTGTAATATAATTGAGGGGAGTGCTGAAGTTTTGGTCTTCGAGAACTTAATCTCTGTGATGATTCAGCCTTTGATACAATCTCGTCAATAAAAGTCTTTCTTCCTCCCCTTCCTTTGCCTTCGCCACCTGTGGGGTTATTTTTCTTCTGGTTTTCGCGTCCTCTCATACAATCTGCACATTTAAAAAGAAAAGATTAATGCTTTTGAAATCTATAATTGCCTTCCCCGGCAACGGCGCCAAAATGTTGGTCGCTTTAATTGTTTTCACAATTCAAGCTCCACATAAATTGTCAACCCGAGGAAGTCTTTTTATTCCAAATAAAATCACGCACTGGATATGCTCAATTTCAAAAGCAAAAACAATGTTGTAGTAAAAAGCCACACAATTATCAATCACACAAATCTAATTATTCACACTCTGTTTAATCAAAGCTGAAGTCAATTATGTTATAGCAGAAGTAATTCCTAGGTTGTAGTTTAGAATCCAAATAAAGGGAAATCAATCTGCAGGAAAGGAAACCAATCAACCATAACAGGAACAGGACCCTATTCCTTTAAATAGGAACTTCAGCACCTGCTGCCTGACACTAATCACTCTGTAGAAAAGATAACTCAAGAGACCAAGACCCTATTCCCATGAACAGGAACCTTCAGCACTTGTCTCCTGTTTCTAATCACACTACAGGAAAAGAAAGGAAATTAGTGGGAGCAGGACCCTATTCCTTTGTACAGGAACCTTCAACACCTGCTTCCCAACATCATACATTCAAACATATAACAGAAATATATTTCTCAACTTCTTAAGAATGAATGTACTGAACACATGCAGCGTTAAGGAAACAGAATATTCAATAAACTATAGAACTGTGTAACTAGTGTCTCAGCAACAGAATTGAAGTAAAGTGCAAACAGCAGAAAGAAATTAAACAAAATACAGGGACAGAAGGGTGAATCTTGTGAGGAAGGCGGGCCCTTTCCCTCTCACAAGATTCCCCAGGGAAAGAATTAAATTGGAGTGCTCAAAAGAAGATTTTATTCATCTGTCAAAAGAAATGATACATTACAGATGGAGTCTAGCTCCAGTCTCGCAAATACAATGTTCTCCTGTGGCTTTCAAACTCGAACCCCCCTCTAATGATGATGTCTCCTCTTTTTAAAGAGGAGACATCTCTTACAATTACATGAGAGCAAATCTGTGTTTATCCCAATTCTGTTCTTCTTTCTTAAAACAGGACTATTCTGTTCTTCCATAAAAAGATATTGTTACAACAGATACAACAAGAATGCTATCTTCAGAATAATCCGTGTAACCACGTCTTCATGCTGTTGCCATTGTTCCACAAAATACTCTTCCAGAATCACAAATTACGAGTGACGGAATTTGCGTGCTTGCTGGCTGTTTCAGCAACGAAGTCAACTGTTTCAGCAACGGAGTCGGCTGTTTCAGCAACGAAGTTTGACTATTTCAGTAACGGCCAATTGCTCCAGCACAGCACATATATTATCTGCGATCTTTTAGACTTATGTTAGCAACAAGCTACTTCAATTAATGATAAAATATAAGAGTAATATGGAATTATATGTAAACAGATTAAACATATAATAAAGAAGAGGATTTTATATACCTTGGGATAAAGTAAATGAAAATGATGATGGAATCCTTTTTAGACATGGTTATAAAAGTAAGGTGGTGTCAAAGTATATAGTAAAAATGATACATAGTGGAGTCCTAACACTTGTATGCTTTCCTTCGACACAACCCTCACATACACCTTCATGATTATTTGAGAACTTGGGCATCCCCATCACCACCTTCCTTTCTTCGGGAAGGGCTTTGTATTGAAGGTGTCCAAACCTCCGGTGCCATAGTTCCATCTGTCAAATAGTATCACACGTCATAGCTCCTAGTGGACTTCCTCCAACCTGGTAGAGTGTATCAACTCTAAACCCAATCGTGATAGCTTCTTTGAAACTCTTCTTCCACATACACACCTTTCAATCAATGAATGCTACATTGAAACCTTTGTCTTCCATGGCCAATATAGACACAAGGTTCTTCTTCAAATGAGGTACATAGATTACATCCTATAAGCGGGGGACTTTACCTTGAAACAAGTGGAGGGTCACAGTCCCTGTCCCTTTCATGGGATATGTGGCATTATCTCCAAGGATAATTTTCAGATTAGTATCCTTCTCAACCATATCAAAAAATTCTTCCTTGAACCTAGTGATGTGCCTTGAGGCACCACTATCTAGCAACCATATATCCATAGTGTCGGGTGGAGATGCAAAAAGAGAGGGCAGATACAAGAATGAATTCATTTATTTTATCAACAACATTTGATTCCTCATACCAGAAATTTCTCGACCTTTTGAAAGGTTGACCATTTCCGCTGGAGGGAGCCTTCCTCTTCGCCTTGAACCTATTGTTCCTTTGATTTCCATTCCTCTGGTTGTTGTTGTTGTAATCATCATTGGGAGAATCCTTCTTGAAAAATCATTCTCTAGCATAGTGAGATGGCTTGTGACAAGTGTAACACTTGCCCTTCTTTCCTTGGGCCCGTGCTCTTCCTTTGTTCCTTGGACCACCAAAGTTCTTCTTTCTAGAATGAGCAGTGAAGGCAACATTTCCTTCATTTTCATATTCCTTCATCCTTGTCTCTTCTTGTACGTCTCTCAATAGTACTTTATCAAAGTCAAGTATGACATTGTTATTGAGAATGGTAGTGTTGAACACATGTCATTGGGATGAGAGACATCCAAGTGCGGTGAGGACCATCTCTCGATCAGATATTATCTCCCCAATAGCCAACAGATTATTCCTGATCTCGATCAGCTTCAGAAAGTATGATTGAATAGACTCATCCATGCCTTTCTTCAGATTCTTCAATTGATTCTTGAAGAATAGGACTTGCTTCGCATTGTTGGCCTTGAACATGTTGACCAACTTATCGTACATCTCCTTGGATGTACCCAACTCAGAGATGTAGGCAACCAAACCCTTATGAATTGAGTCCCTGATCATCATCTTTTCTTTGATTTCTCCCTTCTTGTACTTTGTTTTGGTAGCAACAGTTGCAATGGATGGAGGCTCTTGGATTTTACCCTGCACATAGTCCATGACATCTTGGTCTTCCAAATTAAGATCCAATGTCATCTTCCAAGCATGGAAGTCATCCTTCCCATTCGTTTTTTCATCAGCCTTAAAACCATTATAGTTTGAGGAACCCATCCTTTTCTTCGTTGATTGCTACAAACTAGGGCTCTGTCTTCAGCTCACCTCTGATACCATGTAAATTTTTGTAGATGTTCTATGCTTGATGCAAATTTACTTTTTATCCCAATATCAGTCTGCAATCACATAAACAACAAAGTAAAATGCCGATAGAACATATCAGTGGATCGACAGAAGACAAGCCAAAAATATATAAGTGCGTTGGCGCGTTACGACGATCATTAGGATGCTGCAACTAGAAAAGTCTCAATATGGTCAACCAACCAACAATGTCACACAACCCTCTAGGACAGCCAAAACAGTCAACTCAAAATTCAATGTTGTCAGTCAATGGTCAACGCAAACAACAGCAACAGTTAGGTCAAAGCAGCAAAGTCAAAGTCAACGTCTAGCCTCGGGAATAGTGCCAAAAAAATGTGGATTTGAAAGATCGAAATTTTGGGAAAGTTTCAGGTCCGTTTGACCTTGCGTTAACCAAATTCAACACTGGTCAAAGCTGATGCAGAAACCCTAGGCCGAAAAAAAAAAGAGCTACTGATGAAATTTCCCACGTGTGAAGAGAAGGGCCTCCAAGGTCATCGAACTAATCAGATGAGGCGAGAGAAATGTGTGAGGATGAGATGAGTGAAAATGTCCTCCAACGTTGACCAATTTATATCCATCAGTGAGGGTGTGTGACACAACTGTTGGGGCACAAAACCTTAAGGCCGACCTACACATATTTTGAATAAATTCAAAATAAATGTTCTTCTCATCGGATTAAGATGATCTTTAGATCGATCTTGCATCTCTCCGAAAGACGAGTCCAATAAAAATATTGGCATCTTCATTTGAGCATCAAAACATGGAGTTTGGACCTAGTTTTCCAAAATTAACTTAAATTGTAAAGCTTCTAATGTATTCATAACAATAAGAATATCAAAAATTACGTCTACTGTCACAACAATTGCAAATTATACAAAACAAGAAATAGAAATAACAATATACATGAAATACACAGCACCTAATCAGAGAGTGGGCCTAACTCTCTGATTAAGGCTGCGATATACTCACAAAATCACAGAAATAACAGGACGATGACTTGCATTAATCTGGAAAAATAATGTTCTGTTACACAACTCAATTCCTTGCATAGCCAACCCTCTATGCATTATCTCCTCTTCTCTTTGATTTGAGTACTTTTAAATATACAAACAAAAAAGAGAAATAAACTAATTAAAAAATCTCAATAACCAAGATGAGGTCTAAAAGATCTTTCCATCATGATTCAGCTAGCACAAGTCGAATCTGGCAATTACAATTGGGGCAATTTGGAAAACGGCCACAACAGAAAATCTGCAAATCCATCCTTCGAATATCCTTGATTTTCTCTCAATCAAGATCGAATTTGGGAAAACTTCTCATGAAAAAACTAATTTGGTTCGTTCTGCACAAAACCCATGTCTCGTATTTTCAGGATTCTTCTTCGTTTTCCCAAAACGTTCAACGCAAAACTGTCTCTTGCTATCCCATCGAATTTCTGAGTTGGAATATTTAATTATCAGCTGAAGATTAAATCTGCAATCTGGAAGAGATCTTGGAGGCTAAAATAGTGAGTGATGTTATAACGAATTATTAATAAACCATCATTGGCAAAATAATGTATAATAATAATTAATTTATTAAAATAAAGGAGAAAAAGTATTATTTATCCAAAAGAGCATAAATAATTAAGAAGTGGAATTATATAATAAACTATGATAAATAATGTGATAAAATAACATTAAAAATGGATGAAATAGATGTTAAGAAGTGATAATAATAATACAAATTAGTGGCCAAACATATACCCCTTCAAACCTGGCACTTAAGACGGAGGTTCACAGTGCCAGACCAACGCTGCAACATGGTTCTTGAATCAACTTCCCCAACCCCCTTATTAGCAAATGAAGCAAGAATCACTACATTTCTATTAGGGACTTGAGATGTAATTTGCATCCTTAACATGTTAAAAATTTAAATTCATGATACCATGAATGGTAAATACAATGACTGAAATAAAAGTAGCAATAGCTTTTAGACTTGAAATAAAAAATTGTGGACATCATAAATTCCACAGTCAAATAGGGATGCGGTTTGGTAGTTGCCGCAATCAGTCGCAGTAGTTCCAGAGCCATACTAGACTCCTTGCCATCAGAAAATGTTTGTTAATAGGTAGGACTGATATAAGTATGCTAGTTAAGAAGAAAAATAATACGTAATAATAATGAACTAAATTCCAAATAACATCTCATGATTTTTGAATTTTCGTGACATGAGGTCAATTATTATTAAATGCCTCTGAACAAAATTACAAGGCAAGTTGTTGAAAATCAATAATCAATGTACAAAATTCCCCGAGAAAACTGGAAGATGCACTATATAGTTGATACATGAAAGATATCTCAAACTACGTGATATTTGTGATTGTAACAGGAGGTTACAAAAGCTATAATAGTATATGGGGACATAGCCTTTGTTGATATTCAATAACAAGGTCAGGAGAAAAGTGACCAGCTAGTCCTCTCATACATTTGTGATAAGAGAAGTCCTCTATTAATCCATCCTTCCGCTCCACAACAAAGCATCTTGATTGTGGGAATGCTGGGTTGAAACCAATCTGCCAACCATGAAAAATAATTCAAGTTATACTTGATTTTACTGCCAAAATAGAATTGAATACAAAACTAAAATTAAAGTCTCAGAGCACGAACATATCTACCCTATACAAAAATTCAGTCAACTTCCAATGCAAACATACTATTAGCAACGTCCATTAAATGTGTGCAATAAAGTGTAAATCACTAAATTCAATATAGTGAAGCTGCATCCTTGTCCCAACAAATTTCGGTTGACATTGTCCCTTGTAACTTGCCCATTAAATGTGTGCAATAAAGTGTAAATCACTAAATTCAATATATCAAAGCTGCATCCTTGTCCCAGTTTTTTTATCCCACCAAACTTGGGTTGACGTTGTCCCTCATAACTTATTGAACGGGGAGGGGGAATGTACTTGGAACGGCTACAACACACCCAAAATTAATAATGGATGAAGGGTTGGATATATATACACACCAATAATAATATTAGTTTATTTCTCAGTCTACCCTTACCCATTGACATTAATATTAGTTTTTTTAATTGTAGAAATATTAAGTAAAACACATTTTTTCATCTCGATAACATTTATAATTTTGTTCACATCATATAATAGTAGATACATTGATACTTGGATATAAACATATTCACATTTAATGTGTGGTAATAGTAGCTAGTTTTTTTTTTTTTAAACAATTATTTATATATAATGGCCCCCATTTGTGGAGATCTCGTGTACATCACCCATTGCAATTATATGTCATTTCTTTTTGAAATTCATGTTTTCACATTGATACTTGGATATTAGGATCTAACAATCGTATTCACGTTTAAGTGTGGTAATAGTAGCTAGTTTTTTCATAAAAATAGTTATTTATATATAATGGCTCCCATTTGTGGAAATCTTGTGTACATCACCCATTGCAATTATATGTCATTTATTTTTTAAAGTCAGGTTTTCAAAACATAATTGTCCCTTCAATTTTCAAATTTTTAGACTGTAACAAGAAAAAATAAACTAAGCATACAAGAAGCATAGAGATTGAAAAAACAAGTACATAGAACTGGTGTACCACATTGTAAAATTTAGAATAAATTCAACTAATGACATTGAGAAAAAAAGTTTCTAGGCTTAGCGTGACACCTTTTCTCGCTAGTTGGGTGCAATGTTTCCCTCACAAAGGCTAGGTCCTAACACTTGGGAACATAATTGACTAGGAATTCTATGAAAATATGAATAATTCATTTTTTCACATTATGCTTTTGTCTATTGTGTCTACAGCTTTAACGAGCACTACCAATTTCTCTAGCAAGACCACCATCTTCTTTTCAATTTTCATTATCTATTCACTTTTCTCTCATCTATATGTTTGAATCTCCATCCAAGTTTATAGTGCAATATTATACACCAATTCCTCCATGAGTTGATTCCTTTTAGGAATCTAAATGCCTAGTACCAAAGAACTTGTTGGTTAATCCTAAATGTGCCATTGTGAATCTAAATCATTCCTTTGATTTGGAAGGGGCTTCAAGTTGCATGTTTGTTGATGTTAACAATTTTATAAACCCAAGCTCTCATATTAGTAAGCTTATTAAACCCAAATGCCATAAATGTATAAAAATCATAGAGAAAGATGGCACAAAAAATGTTTATTTCCTTATGTGAAATGTATTGAGAGATACTTTTCGATCACAAAATATTTTGGATAGCACTCCAGGAATACTTGCCAGTCACCAAAAATTTTGGGTATCACTCCATTAATCTAGAGCATTGTCCCATCACCATAGGAGGAAGAGTTACTTGAGTACCTAGGTAATGCCTCCAATAGAGGTATATAGAGGGAAATGCACCATGTAAAAAGTACACACATATCATAACACCTTTGTGGCTGCAACAATGTACACCATCAAATGCATGTGTGCTAGTATGTATGATGCGCATTGTTAGATGTATAAACACACATGCACTCAATGACATAACCACAAAGGCATTGAAATACATGATTTTTTTTCGTCTAGTACATATTTCTCACCACTCCTTCACCCAAGTAGCTTAACTATATAGAATCAAATTGTCAACTACTTAGGAGCTGGTAGATCCTCTTACATGGATAAATCTAATCTCCCCAACTAGCTTAACTGTATAGAATCAACTTGTCAAGTAGTTAGGAGTTGGTATATCCTCTTACATGGATAAATCTAAACTCCCCAAAATCTTGAATATCTCTTATATGCTATGCTATATAACTTTCTAACTCCCATAATGAACTTTCAAAACTTTCACTAAAGTCAATCACTAATTTTTAATCCCATGGTGAACTTTCAGATCTTCCACTAAAAAAAAATAGATCACTAAGTTTGAATCTCAAAATATTATTCCTTTGACATCAAGGCTAAAAATCATCTAATTCTAAAAACCATAACTTCATGCTCTTCTTTATTGATTTCACCATTTTCAAGTTCTATTTTATTATTTGCACCATTTCCTAAAATGTATAATCAATTCAATTGATACATCAATAGAAATCTACTCTTAACCTCTACTTTATATTCACCCTTTCCCAAAAATTGATAATAATCAATTCAACTGATACTTCAATAGAAATCTCTACCCTTAAGCTCTACTTATTTTCACCCTTTCCCAAAAATTGATAATCAATTCCACTGAGGAAATCTCTAACCCCCTCTTTCTCACCCCAACCCAACCTCCTTGAAGTAGGTCCAAACCTACTTAAACCTACTTAATAAATGGATCATTTAAGTGCTATCCATATCTTTAATAAACAAATCATTTAAGCTCTATCCATATCTTTTTTCCATAATTACTGGGAAAAAATTCCATCATCTTTTTTCCATTGTTAATGGACATCAATTCATTTTTCCATTAAAAACAAAAAAATTGTCATTTCTCCATTGAAAACAAAAAAAATTGCATTTATTAGCCAAAATTTTGGGTGGCTCTCTATTCTTTCTCTTTTATTAAAACAAGACGCTATTGTTTTCCTTGTAGACAATGGTAGAAAGTTGAAACCTTAATCTATGATGTCGCCATTGTTTTCCTTTAGACAATGGTAGAAAGTTGAAAACCTTAATCTATGTTGTCATTGTTTTCCTTGTAGACAATGGTAGAAAGTTGGAACATTAAGAAAAGTGGAACTCCCCAAATGCTTTAAATGGTGTTAATAAATAATTCTATTTTAAATTTTGAATAATTAATCTAAGTTTAAAATTTAAATACACATTAAATATTGTTCAAAAATAGACTTTATAATCTAAATGATTATATCTTACGCTATCAGCGTTTTCCTTGTAGAAAATGGAAAGGAGAGCTACATAAGGAAAATTTCCTTGTAGAAAATGAAAGGGAGAGTTACATAAGGTTGAAAGCTTAAAGAATGCAACTCTCCAAAGAATTTGTTTTTGATGCAGGAGCATTAGGCTCAGAAAATCCTTTGTATTTTAATAGACATAGGGATCTAGTGTTTTCAAAGACTATTGGTTCATTAATGTAATTATTAATGTTTTGAGTGATTTAGAATAAGAATTAATTAAATATTGAGAGGAATTTTGTAAATGTTCCCGAATTATTGGAGAACATGAGAGAATTAGGATAGTTGAGATTTCATAGGGATTGAGAGATTTAGGAATTAATTGTAAATCTTAAATTAGAATTGGTTTCATGATTTATGAGATTAAAGAGGATTCTTAGGAATTTGTTTAAGAAATAGAGGATCTGAAACCATAATTGGGTTCAAAAACATTTTTATATATTGTAAGCCTCAAAGGCATAGTGGAAAGGAAGGTAGAGGAGAGGAGTGATTCTGTTTTTAGACAGATAGAGTTTGTAAGCCTACGGGAAAATTAAAGGAAAGACCATTTATCAGAAAATCAGACCTGAGAGAAGAATAAACATGTGTAAATATATGTTTATATATAAAGAGATTGTTTTCTTAGTTATTAATTTTGTGTAGAGAAATGAATTCATAATTTCATGTTATGAATCAGAGTTTGGCACAGTACATGTATGTATAGGGTTTGAAATGGTGGTTCTGCATACCATTGAAAAGTTTGATGTAAATGTCGAGACAGGGTATAATGTCAATATTATGACTAAGCTGAAGTGCATAAAGGGTTTACATATACCTTGAGAAGACTGGATGAGTTTGCGTTTTGTTAAATTCAGTCATCAATCAGTGAAAGGATCGATGACACAGAAGAGGAACTGAACTTTCAATTCAGCATTTGGATACATTGGACCATATGTATCAGAAGTACGTCCGATCGAACAGTGAATGCAGATCAGGACTGGAACAAAGGAACAACAGAAACAAAGATCAGAAGGGATGAAGAGGAACAAAGAATTTTTCGTACAGCTTTTAAATGAGAAGTGGTGAACCTGAATGAACCTGTCGAAAGAAGAAACTTTAATTCATGGCACAGTGGACTAGAGAAAGAAGAATTGCGAAGTAGATAAATTTTATTTGTGTGGAGATATAACGGAACCAGAAGTTTGGAAAGGATAAGTGAGAGGAACCTTCATCAACGGAGTGTGGAACAATGAATCAATAGAAAATACGGAACAGTGAAGGTGGGTTCAAAAACCAACTAGTGGTTTTTGCGTAGTTTTTAAATGGTAAGTGGTAAACCTTTAAATGAACGCGATAGCGTTTAGGAAGTGACACGTGGAAATAAAAAACCAGCTATTTCACGTAAGTTTGAAACGTTAAATGGTGGGAATCCTTGTTACCCGATAGTCGTCGGATTGGGAAACGTAATGCGATAACCGTCCGATTAATGAAGGGTAGATGCAGATGTTTGGAAGGAAAGTTTGGAATGATCGACGGTCGAGATTAGAACGTCTAAGGGTACGTTGTGGGGCCCATATATGGTTAGCGGTATGTTTTGTAAGCCACAGTATTGTCGACAGTCATTGGATCAGACAAAGATCAAGGGCGAAGATTGAAGTTAAGTGAAGCATTGATAAATGTGTTGTGGGTGCCGAATGGTAAGTTCTAAATATTTGTGTTTAATTTCTATTATGAAATTATTATAATAGACATAAGCGGAATAAAGGGAGATTAAACCATAGTTTTTGATAAAGTTTCCAAAAGAATATAAAAGGACTTCTGTTTAGTAATTTAATTAAATATTGTGAAAGGTTCTGATGGAAAAGGTTCAATAAAGTTTTAAACCTTGGATTGAAGAAAGAATAATGCTTTCGCCTATAAAGTTTGTTGTTTGGGTTTTGAACCAAAGTCAAAGTCAGAAATATGAAATGTCAAGGTGGGTATTTTTATTATGGTTGATAACCATAGGCTATGAAAATGGGAACAACTTCTGATAATGAGGTTACCTCTATCTGAGGTCTATTTGAGATGTTTAATTTGGAAACACATTTTTTATGTGTAGATGTGGGTTTTTGCTGCTATGGCAGCATCAGTTTTCCTTACCGAAAATGTTTTGTTTTACTTATAGAAAATGGAAAAGAGAGTTAAAGGATGAAACTCTCTAAATGCTTTTAATGTTATTAACAAATAATCATATTTTAATGTTATTAATAAATAATCTTATTTTAGTTTGTTTGAATATTATTCAAAAATAGACTTCTAAATGTTTTTAATGCTATTAATAAATAATTTTATTTTAATTTGTTTGAATATTATTTAAAAATTAATTTGTTTGAATATTATTTAAAAATAGACTTCATAATCTATAGATTATAAATTTTTATAAATACTATATAATTATAAATTTGTTTTCCTTATAGAAAATGGAAAGGAGAGTTAAAGAATGAAACTATCTAAATGATTTTAATGTTATTAATAAATAGTTTTATTGTAATTTGTTTGAATATTATTTAAAAGTAGACATCATAATCTATAGATTATAAACTATTATAAATACTATATAATTATAAATTTAAAATTATTTATGAAGTGTTGACAAGATTATTTGTATGAGATTTAGTCATGTCAAGGTTTAAATTCAGATTCAAATGTCAATGCTTAGATTCAAATCGGTCTTAGATCCAGATTCAAATCTCGGGGCTTAGATTCAAATCTCAGAAAGAGAGTTTAAGAGTAGGAACCAATTGTGGGAATGATAAAGCTATACCAAACTGTCCAAAGAGTGTTCAGACCAAGTTCCATAAGATATAAACCGATTGATTTAGGTGGGGTTTAGTCTTCAAATTTAATGAAGAGAAATTGACGGCGAGGGCTTATTGTAAAGATGAGAAATTGTCCCAACTTGTTGGAAAGAGTGTCCAAACTCAATCAATCTTGATGACAACATCCCACAAGTCCACGCATGTGAGAAATATCCTATAGAAATGAGATTCATGGAGAGAAGTTGAAGGTAAGGGTTGATTGTAAAGATGAGAAATTGTCCCAACTTGTCGGAAAGAGTGTCCAAACTCAATCAATCTTGATGACATCCCACAATTCCACGCATGTGAGAAAGCTCAAGTAGAAATTAGATTCTTAGAATATATATATACAACTTTAGTGAGCCTAATAGTTAAGAGCATGTGTGCTCCCAAAATGGCACACAACAGGTTCAAAGCCAAAAAAGAGTAAAGTATATATGTCTTCATAGACTTTAGTAGTCAAATTGCCACACATTCTTTTTCCATTATAATAATTTAAAAAAAAAAAAAAAAAAAAAAAAAAAAAAAAAAAAAAAAAAAAAAAAAAAAAACTTAAAAATTCAAATATCCAACTTTTGAAACCGACTAGACACATGCAGTTGCATTCATTATTAGAGAATCAATTTTTTCCTTTATTTTTATAAGAATATAATGGATGGCCAAAAGGCCTTGGTAGGTTAGTGAGGTCAATCTATTGTCAAGCCATCTACCATGTTGTCGTTCTCATTGTGTTCTTCCCATCCCGAAATGGCATGTTACTAAGTGACAAGGCAGGTTACAAGTCACAGGAAAATTTAGTATCATATACACCCCTTCAAACTTGGCACCTAAGACGAAGGTCCGCAATGTCGGACCAACGCGACAACATGGTTCTTGAATCAACTTCCGAAACCCCCCTATGAGCAGATGAAGCAAGAATCACTACATTTCTTATTAGGGACTTGAGATGTAATTTGCATTCTTAACATGTTCAAAATTTAAATTCATAATACCATGAATGGTAAATACAATGCCTGAAACAGAAGTAGCACCAACTTTTAGACTTGAAATAAAAATTTGTGGACGTCATAAATTCCATAATCAAATAGGGATGTGGTTTGGTAATCACCGCAATCAGTCACAGTAGTTCTAGAACCATACCAGACTTCTTGCCATCAGAAAAAGTTTATTAATAGGCAGGACTGATATAAAGTATGCTAGTTAAGAAGAAAAATAATATGTAATAAGAATGAACTAAATTTCAAATAACATCTCATGATTTTTGGCTTTTCGTGACACAAGGTTGACGATTATTAAATGACTGTGAACAAAATTACAAGGCAAGTTGTTTAAAATCAATAATCAATGTACAATATTCCCCGAGCAAATTGGAGGATGCACTGTACAGTTGAGACAGGAAATATATCTCAAACTACGTGATATTTGTGATTGTAATAGGAGGCTATAGAAGCTAGAATCGTATATGGGGACATAGCCTTTGTTGATATTCAATAGCAAGGTCAAGAGAAAAGTGACCAGCTAGTCCTCTCAGACATTTGTGATAAGAGAAGTCCTCTATTGATCCATCCTTCCGCTCTGCAATAAAGCATCTTGATTGTGGGAATGCTTGGTTGAAACCAATCTGCCAACCATAAAATATAACTCAAGTTATACTTGATTTTACTGCCAAAATAGAATTGAATACAACACTGAAATTAAAGTCTCACAACACAAACAGATCTACCATATACAAAATTTCAGAAAACTTCCAATGCAAACATACTATTAGCAATGCCCATTAAATGTGTGCAATAAAGTGTAAATCACCAAATTCAATATAGTGAAGTTGCATCCTTGTCCCAACAAACTTGGTTTGACGCTGTCCCTCATAACTTATTGAACAGGGAGGGGGTATGTACTTGGAACGACTACAACACAAAATTAATAATGAATAAAGGGTTGGATATATATATACACCAATAATAATATTAGTTTATTTCTCTTCTACCCTTACCCATTGACATTAATATTAGTTTTTTTAATTGTAGAAACATTACGTAAAACACATTTTTTCATCTCCATAACATTTATAATTTAGTTCATGTCATATAATAGTAGATACATTAATACTTGGAAATTAGGATCTAACAATCATATTAAGATTTAATGTGTGGTAGTAGTAGCTAGTTTTTTTTATAAAAATAATTATTTATATATAATGGCTTCCATTTGTGGAAATCTCATGTACATCACCCATTGCAATTATATGTCATTTCTTTTTTAAAGTTAGGTTTTCACATTGATACTTGGATATTAGGATCTAACAATCATATTCACATTTAATATGTGGCAATAGTAGCTAGTTTTTTTATAAAAATAATTATTTATATATAATGGCCCCCATTTGTGGAAATCTCGTGTACATCACCCATTCCAATTATATGTCATTTCTTTTTGAAAGTCAAGTTTTCAAAACATGATTGTCCCTTCAATTTATTTTAGACTGTAAGAAGAAAAAATAATCTAAGCATACAATAAGCATAGAGATTAAAACAAAAAGTACATAGAACTAGTGTACCACATTATAAAATTTAACTAATGACATTGAGAAAAAAGTTTCTAGCCTTAGCGTGACACCTCTTCTCGCTAGTTGGGTGAAATGTTTCCCTCACAAAGGCTAGGTCCTAACACTTGGGAACATTATTGACTAGGAATTCTATGAGAATATGAATAATTCATTTTTGCACATTATGATTTTGTCTACTGTGTCTACAACTTTAACGAGCACTACCAATTTCTCTAGCAAGACTGCCATCTTCTTTCCAATTTCATTATCTATTCACTTTTCTTTCATCTATATGTTTGAATCTCCATCCAAGTTTATAGTGCAATATTATACACCAATTCCTCCATGAGTTGATTATTTTAGGGATCTAAATGCCTAGTACCAAGGAACTTGTTGGTTCTTCCTAAATGTGCCATTGTGAATCTAAATCATTCCTTTGATTTGGAAGGGGCTTCAAGTTGCACGTTTGTTGATGTTAAAAATTTTATAAACCCAATCTCTCATATTAGCAGGCTTATTAAACCCAAATGCCATAAATGTATAAAAATCATAGAGAAATGTGGCACAAAAAAAAATTATTTCCTTATGTGAAATGAATTGAGGAATACTTGTCGATCACAAAATATTTTGGATAGCACTCCAAGAATACTTGTCAGTCACCAAATATTTTGGGTAGCACTCCATTAATCTAGAGCATTGTCCCATCACCATAGGAGGAAAAGTTACTTGAGTACCTAGGTAATGCCTCCAATAGAGGTATCTAGAGGGAAATGCACCGTGTAAAAAGTACACACATATCATAACACCTTTATGGTTGCAACAATGTACACCATAAAATGCATGTGTGATAGTATGTATGATGTGCTTTGTTAAATGTTTAAACACACATGCACTCAATGGCGTAACCACAAAGGCATTGAAATACATGATTTTTTTTTCGTCCAGTACATATTCCTCGCCACTCCTTCACCCAACTAGCTTAACTATATAGAATCAACTTGTGAACTAGTTAGGAGTTGGTAGATCCTCTTACATGGATAAATCTAAACTCCCCAACTAGCTTAACTATATAGAATCAACTTTTCAACTAGTTAGGAGTTGGTAGATCCTCTTACATGGATAAATATAAAATCCCCAAAAGCTTGAATATCTCTTATATGCTATGCTATATAACTTTCTAACTCCCATAATGAACTTTCAAAACTTTCAATAAAAAAGTCAATCACTAATTTTGAAGCCCATGGTGAACCTTCAAATATTCCAATAAAAAAAAGTAGATCACTAATTTTGAATCTCAAATATTATTCCTTTGACATCAAGGCTAAAAATCATCTAATTCTAAAAACCATAACTTCATGCTCTTCTTTATTGATTGCACCATTTTCAAGTTCTACTTTATTATTTTCACCATTTCCTAAAAAGTATAATCAATTCAACTGATACATCAATAGGAATCTACCCTTAAGCTTTACTTTATATTCACCCTTTCCCAAAAATTGAGTATAATCAATTCAATTAATACTTCAATAGAAACCTCTACCCTTAAGCTCTACTTTATTATCACCCTTTCCCGAAAATTGATAATCAATTCCACTGAGGAAATCTCTAACCCCTTCTTTCTCATCCCAACCCAACCTCCCTGAAGAAGGTCCAAACCTACTTAAACCTACTTAATAAATGGATCATTTAACCTTTATCCATATCTTTAATAAATGGATAATTTAAGCTCTATCCATATATTTTTTCCATAATTACTGGGAAACAATTCCATCATATTTTTTCCATTGTTACTCAACATCAATTTGTTTTTCCATTAAAAAAAAATGTCGTTTCTCCATTGAAAACAAAAAAAAATGTATTTATTAGCCAAAATTTTGGTTGACTCTCTATTCTTTCTCTTTTATTAAAAGAGGATGCCATTTTTTTCCTTGTAGACAATGGTAGAAAGTTGAAACCTTAATCTACATTGTTGCCATCGTTTTCTTATAGACAATGGTAGAAAGTTGAAACCTTAATCTACGTTGTTGCCATTGTTTTCCTTGTAGACAATGGTCGAAAGTTGAAAACCTTAATCTACGTTGTCACCATTTTTTACCTTGTAGACAATGGTAGAAAGTGAAACCTTAAGAATAATGGAACTCCCCAAATTCTTTAAATGGTGTTAATAAATAATTATATTTTTAGTTTTAATAATTAATCTAAGTTTAAAATTTAAATACACATTAAATATTGTTCAAGAAAAGACTTTATAATCTAAATGATTATATCCTACGCTATTGGCATTTTCCTTGTAGAAAATGGAAAAGAGAGCTACATAAGGAAAATTTCCTTGTAGAAAATGGAAAGGAGAGTTACATAAGGTTGTTGAAACCTTAAAGAATGCAACTCTCCAAAGAATTTGTTTTCCTTATCGAAAATGATTTGTTTTCCTTATAGAAAATGGAAAGCAAAGTTACAGAATGAAACTCTCTAAATGCTTTTAATGTTATCAATAAATAATTTTATTTTAGTTTGTTTTAATATTATTAAAAAATAGAATTCTAAATGTTTTTAATGTTATTAATAAATTATTTTATTTTAATTTGTTTGAATATTATATAAAAATAGACTTCATAATCTAGAGATTATAAACTGTTATAAATACTATATAATTATAAATTTGTTTTCCTGATAAAAAATGCTTTGTTTTCATTATAGAAAAAGGAAAGGAGAGTTAAAGAATTGAAACTCTCTAAATGATTTTAGAGTTATTAATAGATAATTATATTTTAATTTGTTTGAATACTATTTAAAAATAGACATCATAATCTATAGATTATAAACTGTTATAAATAATATATAATTTAAAATTTAAAATTATTTATGAAGTGTTGACAAGTTTATTTGTATGAGATTTAGTCGATCCGGGCAATGAAAGGATAGGAAAGCAGAGCATTAGATCAATAGGCCACATTATAAGGGGAATTTTTTGGAGGGTAAGTCTAGGGAGGTAGCGTTAAGCGGGCTCGACAACAGGAGAGGAAAAAACACCCTATAAAAGAGAACTATTTAAGTGATGGCAGCTCATGCATAAACTGTACAACAATGCCAGGTAGGAGCTGTATTACCTTAGCTGCTCACATTACTCCTATAAAAGAAATGGAATCTGTACTACTCTATCCTATTAGTATCAGGTTAGTTAAGGCAAGTGAGCCTTTGCCTTCATTAAGTTTATTCTCTCTGATGGGTGGGTATGCCCTTGCACCCCCCCCTTCAAAGACTAGCTGAGAAGTCTTGACAAATAATGGATGTCAGATTTTGACTCATATTTCGGGTAGGATTCGACGTAATTCCGTACGAATACTACCAGGAGATAAGGTCAAGGTCGAAAAAGTTCGGATCCAATTCCTACAGTTATGGATATAAGCGCAATCCAAATTCCTGGAGAGTGATACATTTGTGTATCTATAAGATCATTTACTATTTCTTGAAGCTCAGCTCAATCTTTCCCCTGGGATCCCCCCTCCACTCACTCCATGCTCCCAGGGTTAAGGCAATACTAAAAAGAAGGGTTAGGTTGTTGTACCCCATCCCACCCCCTATCCCTATTCTTCCTATAATCCCGCTGCTTTTATAACCTCTTGCTTGTCAAGGTTTAGATTCATATTCAAATGTTAGGGTTTAGATTCAAATAGGGCTTAGATTCAGATTCAAATGTCAGTTCTTAGATTCAAATCTCAGGAAGAGAGTTTAAGAGTAGAAACCAATTGTAGGAATGATAAAATTATACCAAACTGTCCAAAAGAGTTTCCAAATCAAGTTCCATAAGGTATAAACCGATTTATTTATGTGGGGTTTAGTCTTCAAATTTAATGGAGAGAAGTTGAAGGCGAGGGTTGATTGTAAAGATGAGAAATTGTCCCAACCTGTTGGAAAGAGTGTTCAAACTCAATCAATCTTGATGACAACATCCCACAAGTCCACGCATGTGAGAAAGTTCATGTAGAAATGAGATTCATGGAGAGAATTTGAAGGTAAGCGCTGATTGTAAAGATGAGAAATTGTCCCAACTTGTCGGAAAGAGTGTCCAAACTCAATCAATGTTGATGACATCCCACAAGTCCAGGCATGTGAGAAAGCTCGAGTAGAAATGAGATTCTTAGAATATATATACAACTTTAGTGAGCCTAATATTTAAGAGCATGTGTCCTCCCAAAATGACACACAGCAGGTTCAAAGCCAAAAAAGAGTAAAGTATATATGCCTTCATAGACTTTAGTAGCCAAATTGCCGCACATTCTTTTTCCATTATAAAAAATAGAAAAATGTTTAACTTAAAATTCAAATATCCAACTTTTGAAACCAACTAGACACATGCAGTTGCATTCATTAGTAGAGAATCAATTTTTTCCTTTATTTTTATAAGAATATAAAGGATGGCCAAAAGGCATTGGTAGGTTATTGAGGTCAATCTACTGTCAAGCCATCTACCATGTTGTCGTTCTCATTGTGTTCTTCCCCATCCCAAAATGGCATATTACTAAGTGACAAGGCAGGGTACAAGTCACAGGAAAAATTGGTATAATATACACCCCTTCAAACCTGGCACCTAAGACGGAGGTCCGCAGTGCCGGACCAACGCGGCAACATGGTTCTTGAATCAACTTCACCAACCCCCCTATGAGCATATAAAGAAAGAATCACTACATTTCCTATTAGGGACTTGAGATGTAATTTGCATTCTTAACATGTTCAAAATTTAAATTCATAATACCATATATGGTAAATACAATGGCAACATGGTTCTTGAATCAACTTCACCAACCCCCCTATGAGCATATAAAGAAAGAATCACTACATTTCCTATTAGGGACTTGAGATGTAATTTGCATTCTTAACATGTTCAAAATTTAAATTCATAATACCATAAATGGTAAATACAATGCCTGAAACAAAAGCAGCACCGGCTTTTAGAATTGAAATAAAAATTTGTGGACATCATAAATTCCATAATCAAATAGGAATGTGGTTTGGTAATCGCCGCAACCAGTCGCAGTAGTTCCAGAACCATACCAGACTCCTTGCCATCAGAAAAAGATTGTTAATAGGCAGGACTGATGTAAAGTATGCTAGTTAATAAGAAAAATAATATGTAATAAGAATGAACTAAATTTCAAATAACATCTCATGATTTTTGGCTTTTCGTGACACAAAGTCGATGATTATTAAATGCCCGTGAACAAAATTACAAGGCAGGGTGTTTAAAATCAATAATCAATGTACAAAATTCCTCGAGAAAATTGGAGGATGCACTGTACAGTTGAAACAGGAAAGATATCTCAAACTACGTGATATTTGTGATTGTAACAGGAGGTTACAGAAGCTAGAATCGTATATGGGGACATAGCCTTTGTTGATATTCAATAGCAAGGTCAGGAGAAAAGTGACCAGCTAGTCCTCTCAGACATTTGTGATAAGAGAAGTCCTCTATTGATCCATCCTTCCGCTCCACAACAAAGCATCTTGATTGTGGGAATGCTTGGTTGAAACCAATCTGCAAACCATGAAATATAATTCAAGTTATACTTGATTTTACTTCCAAAATATAATTGAATACAAAACTAAAATTAAAGTCTCATAGCACGAAAAGATCTACCCTATACAAAAATTCAGCAAACTTCCAATGCAAACATACTATTAGCAATGCCCATTAAATGTGTGCAATAAAGTGTAAATCACTAAATTCAATATAGTGAAGCTGCATCCTTGTCCCAACAAACTTGGCTTGACGTTGTCCCTCATGTCTTATTGAACGGGGAGGGGGAATGTACTTGGAATGGCTACAACACACCCCAAAATTAATATGGATGAAGGGTTGGATATATATATACACCAATAATAATATTAGTTTCTTTCTCTTCTACCCTTACCCATTGACATTAATATTAGTTTTTTTAATTGTAGAAACATTAAGTAAAACACATTTTTTCATCTCCATAACATTTATAATTTAGTTCAAATCATATAATAGTAGATACATTGATACTTGGATCCTAGGATCTAATAATCATATTCACATTTAATGTGTGGTAATAGTAGCTATATTTTTGTATAAAAATAATTATTCATATATAATGGCCCCCATTTGTGGAAATCTCGTGTACATCACCCATTGCAATTATATGCCATTTATTTTTGAAAGTCAGGTTTTCACATTGATACTTGGATATTAGGATCGTATTCACATTTAATGTGTGGTAATAGTAGCTTGTTTTTTTATAAAAATAATTATTTATATATAATGGCTCCCATTTGTGGAAATATCGTGTCCATCACCCATTGCAATTATATGTCATTTCTTTTTGAAAGTCGTGTTTTCAAAACATAATTATCCCTTCAATTTTCAAATTTTTAGATTGTAACAAGAAAAAATAAACTAAGCATACAATAAGTATAGAGATTAAAAAACAAGTACATAAAACTGATGTACCACATCATAAAATTTAGAAGAAATTCAACTAATGACATTGAGAAAAAAGTTTCTAGGCTTAGCGCAACACCTCTTCTCGCTAGTTGTGTGCAATGTTTCCCTCACAAAGGCTAGGTCCTAACACTTGGGAACATAAAACTTGGGAACACAATTGACTAGGAATTCTATGAAAATATGAATAATTCATTTTTGCACATTATGTTTTTCTCTATTGTGTCTACAACTTTAACGAGCACTACCAATTTCTCTAGCAAGACCGCCATCTTCTTTTCAATTTTCATTATCTATTCACTTTTCTTTCATCTATATGTTTGAATCTCCATCCAAGTTTATAGTGCAATATTATACACCAATTCCTCCATGAGTTGATTCCTTTTAGGAATATAAATGCCTAGTACCAAGGATCTTGTTGGTTCATTCTAAATGTGCCATTGTGAATCTAAATCATTCCTTTGATTTGGAAGGGGCTTCAAGTTGCATGTTTGTTGATGTTAACAATTTTATAAACACAAGCTCTCATATAAGCAGGCTTATTAAACCCAAACGCCATAAATGTATAAAAATCATGGAGAAAGGTGGCACAAAAAAATTCATTTCCTTATGGGAAATGTATTGAGGAATACTTGTCGATGAGAAAATATTTTGGATAGCACTCCAGGAATACTTGTTGATCACCAAATATTTTGGGTAGCACTCCACTAATCTAGAGCATTGTCCCATCACCATAGGAGGAAGAGTTACTTGAGTACCTAGGTAATGCCTCCAATAGAGGTATATAGAGAGAAATGCACCGTGTAAAAAGTACACACATATCATAACACCTTTGTGGTTGCAACAATGTACACCATCAAATGCATGTGTGCTAGTATGTATGATGTGCATTGTTAGATGTATAAACACACATGCACTCAATAGCATAACCACAAAGGCATTGAAATCCATGATTTTTTTCCTCCAGTAAATATTCCTCGCCACTCCTTCACCCAACTAGCTTAAGTATATAGAATCAACTTGTCAAATAGTTAGGAGTTGGTAGATCCTCTTACATGGATAAATATAAAATCCCCAACTAGCTTAACTATATAGAATCAACTTGTCAACTAGTTAGGAGTTGGTAGATCCTCTTAAATGGATAAATCTAAACTCCCCAAAAGCTTGAATATCTCTTATATGCTATGCTATATAACTTTCTAACTCCCATAATGAACTTTCAAAACTTTCACTAAAAAATTCAATCACTTATTTTGAATCCCATGGTGAACTTTCAAATCTTTCACTAAAAAAAGTAGATCACTAATTTTGAATCTCAAAATATTATTCCTTTGACATCAAGGCTAAAAATCATCTAATTCTAAAAACCATAACTTCATGCTCTTCTTTATTGATTTCACCATTTTCAAGTTCTACTTTATTATTTTCACCATTTCCTAAAAAGTATAATCAATTCAACTGATACAACAGAAATCTATCCTTAAGCTCTACTTTATATTCACCCTTTCCCAAAAATTGATTATAATCAATTCAATTGATACTTCAATAGAAATCTCTACCCTTAAGCTCTACTTTATTTTCACCCTATCCCAAAAATTGATAATCAATTCCACTGAGGAAATCTCTAACCCCCTCTTTCTCACCCCAACCCAACCTCCTTGAAGAAGGTCGAAACCTACTTAAACGTACTTAATAAATGGATCATTTAAGCTCTATCCATATCTTTTTTCCATAATTACTGGGCAACAATTCCATCATCTTTTTTCCATTGTTGTTGGGCATCAATTCATTTTTCCATTAAAAACAAAAAAAATTGTTGTTTCTCCACTGAAATAAAAAAAAATTGCATTTATTAGCCAAAATTTTGGGTGGCTCTCTATTCTTTCTCGTTTATTAAAAGAAGATGTCATTTTTTTCCTTGTAGAAAATGGTAGAAAGTTGAAACGTTATTCTACACTGTCACCATTGTTTTCCTTGTAGACACTGGTAGAAATTTGAAAACCTTAATCTACGATGTCACCATTGTTTTCCTTGTAGAAAATGGTAGAAAATTGAAACCTTAAGAATAATGAAACTCCCCAAATGCTTTAAATGATGTTAATAAATAATTATATTTTTAATTTTAATAATTAATCTAAGTTTAAAGTTTAAATACACATTAAATATTGTTCAGAAATAGACTTTATAATCTAAAAGATTATATCGGCATTTTCCTTGTAGAAAATGGAAAGGAGAGCTACATAAGGAAAAATTCCTTGTAGAAAATGGAAAGGAGAGTTATGTAAGGTTGAAACCTTAAAAATGGAAAGGAGAGTAAAGAATGAAAGTCTTTTCCTTATAGAAAATGCTTTGTTTTCCTTATAGAAAATGGAAAGGAGAGTAAAGAATGAAACTCTCTAAATGCTTTTAATGTTATTAATAAATAATTTTATTTTAGTTTGTTTGAATATTATTTAAAAATAGACTTCATGTTTTTAATGTTTTTAATTTTATTTTAATTTGTTTGAATATTATTTAAAAATAAACTTCATAATCTATAGATTATAAACTGTTATAAATACTATATAATTATAAACTTGTTGTCCTTTGTTTTTCTTATAGAAAATCGAAATGAGAGTTAAAGAATGAAACTCTCTAAATGATTTTAATGTTGTTAATAAATAATTTTATTTTAATTGTTTGAATATTATTTAAAAATGGACATTATATTAAATTGTTATAAATACTATATAATTATAAATTTAAAATTATTTATGAAGTTTTGACAAGTTTATTTGTATGATATTTAGTCATGTCAAGGTTTAGATTCAAATTCAAATGTTAGGGCTTAGATTCAAATCGGGCCTAGATTCAAATTCAAATGTCAGGGCCTAGATTCAAATTCAAATGTCAAAGGCTTAAATTCAAATCTCAGGAAGAGAGTTTAAGAGTAGGAACCAATTGTGGGAATGATAAAACTATAACAAACTGCCCAAAAGAGTGTCCAGACCAAGTTCCATAAAATATAAACCAATTTATTTATGTGGGGTTTAGATGAGAAATTTTCCCAACCTATTGGAAAGAGTGTCCAAACTCGATCAATCTTGATGGCAACATCCCACAAGTCCACGCATGTGAGAAAGCTCCTGTAGAAATGAGATTCATGGAGAGAAGTTGAAGGTAAGCACTGATTGTAAAGATGAGAAATTGTCCCAACTTGTCGAACAGAGTGTCCAAACTCAATAAATATTGATGACATCCCACAAGTCCATGCATGTGAGAAAGCTCAGGTAGAAATGAGATTCTTAGAATATATATACAACTTATTGAGCCTAATAGTTACGAGCATGTGTCCTCCTAAAATGACACACAACAGGTTCAAAGCCAAAAAAGAGTAAAGTAATTGCCACACATTCTTTTGCCATTATAAAAAACAGAAAAAATGTTTAACTTAAAATTCAAATATCCAACTTTTGAAACCAACTAGACACATGCATTTGCATTCATTAGTAAAGAATCAATTTCTTCCTTTATTTTTATAAGAATATAACGGATAGCCAAAAGGCCTTGGTAGGTTAGTGAGGTCAATCTACTGTCAAGCCATCTACCATGTTGTCGTTCTCATTGTGTTCTTCCCCATCCCGGAATGGCATGTTACTAAGAGACAAGTCAGGGTACAAGTCACAGGAAAATTTGGTATCATATATACCCCTTCAAACACAGCACCTAAGACAGAGGTCTGCAATGTCGGACCAACGCGACAACATGGTTCTTGAATCAACTTCCCCAACCCCCCTATGAATTCTCCATATGAATTCTCTAACCTAATGTCAAAGTAGTACCATTTTTATAGTGCATAGTGCACAAATAGTTATATGGTTGCAACCAACTATGTAACTTTATTTAGTGTCGTCTAAAGAGGTTCCATCCTCTCAACCATACAAACTTCTCAACCATTTTTTAACCCAACTGGAAAGCAACAGTGTGAGGGGCATATAACATTTCCTGAAAAAACAAGGGATGTAGGGATGGTCCCCAAGCCCTTCAAAGTCCCCAAACATTTTTGGAATAACGTTTCCCGAAAAACCAAGGGATGCAGGGATGGTCCCCTAGCCCTTTAAAGTCCCCAAGTCCTGATGCAATCCCCAAGCATTTTTGGAATAACGTTTCCCGAAAAACCAAGGGATGCAGGGATGGTCTCGTAAAGTTCCTTGGAAAGTGGGAATGAGCCCTTCAAAGTCCCCAAGTCCCGATGGAGTCCCCAAGGATTTTTGGAATGTTAAGATAGAGTTATGAAGTCCTTGAAACATCAGAACATCTGGAATGTGGCTTTGAATGGTGGGGATGGGTCCTTGACAACTTGAACTTAAAATTTTCTTTAATCATCATCACCAAAAGTAGAGGGAAACTTCACACTTACTCTGATATCATTGTGATGGGCTGAAATTCCATGTAACTTTTGAATCCCTTAAAATGAGGAGTATGTAATAAATGAGAGAAAGAATGTACATATGAATGGATGGGAAATGAGGGTAACTTCCTAGGGTACAAGTACTAGTCCATAATAATTCCAGAAAATATTGATTAGGTACTGGGCTAGCCCCCTAGTCCATAACAATTCTAGAAAATATTGACTAGGTACTGGGTTGGCCCCCTATAATAGTATGCAGTTCAACATAACTTAAGTGATATGGTGTTGACACGTACTTCGAATAGGTCCATCCTCATAGATTCATCTATACACATCAATTTTAATGTTTTATATTTCTTCCCTTTTTCTTATAGCAATATTTAGCTATGTTGCACGAGTTTCCGGTACAAGGGTACTTCTGGTACGTAGAAACGAGTATCAGGCACGGCTAGAAGTTTTGCCCAAATTTATAGGAATCGTCAAGTTGGGAGCGATAATAATATAATATATTAAAATTTAATAGATATTAAAAATAAATAAATAAAAATATTTAATTTATTTTCATCCAAATCTTTCCAATCAGGATTGGGCATGTGCTTCATCTTCATTTGGATAGAAGGGCTTTCCATAAACCCTTTTTTTTTTTGCTTAGTTCCAGACCCATATACAGATCTAGACCCAGCGGCATACCCATCCCTTTGCACAGTTTAATCAGTCTAAGTAGCACGCAAGCTGGCAGTGTCAAATACACCCAAGTTTGCATTTATTCATTGCAATGAAGCTCCCGAAACATCAAAAATATGTTGCAGTGAAGCTCCCAAAAAGCTCCAAAGTATTCATTGAAGGTCCCAACAGTTTTGGAGCGTTTCCTTCTAGCTCCCAAGCTCCCATGAGCAAGGAGCTTGGGGTACGTGCTCTCCAATGCCTGGGAGCAGTACCCGTGTAACTATAATATTTAGTCTTTTCTTCAGCCTGCCCTTCTTTTATTAATGATGCAACTTACTATTTTATTAACTATCATTATTTATGCATGTGTTGGTTTATGTTCATCCATAACGAAAGACTAAAGCTCTCCAATGCCTGGGGGTGATACTCGTGTAACTATGATATTTAGTCTTTTCCTCAACCTGCCCTTCTTTTATTAATGATACAACTTACTTATTAACTATCATTATTTATGCATGTGTTGGTTTATGTTCATCCATAACGAAAGACTAAACAAAATTATAGCTATTTTCCTCAAAAAGGTACTTAAACTGTGCATTCTATTGGTAGAGAGGATCATGAGGATCATTATTAGAGTTCACAACTTCTTAATAGAGAAGTTGAAATGTATCAAATGATACATATGCATTAAAAATTCATTCTACTGGTAGAGATCCTAATCATAGAGAGGACCATAAGGATCATTATTAGAGTTCACAACTTCTTAATAGAGAAGTTGAAATGTATCAATGATACATATGCATTAAAAATTCATTTTTTTTCTAGAAAACCCTTGTGGAAAACCTCTTGAATATTTCTCATGATTTATGGATGGTAAATAGTGTAAACTGTTAGCTCTAAGTATAAAGTCTAAACTCGAAGAGTTAAGCCCGTGACCTCCAAACCTTTTGAATATTTCTCATGATTTATGGATGTTAAATGGAGTAAACAATTAGCTCTAATTATAAAGTCTAAACTCGAAGAGTCAAGCCTGTGACCTCCCCAACATTGGGGGAGATATGAAGTTTCATGACCACTTTAGCTAACCCTCAGGCTATATGCATGAAAATTTCTATGAAACCAGAAGTACATATTTATCCCCATCTCCAATTGATATTAAAAAAAAGTGCTAATGGAATCCAAACCCTGCATTTAGATACTTTTTCTTTTCCTTTATTTATTTATTTCTATATACCCTCTCATGTTGTCTGCAGTGAGTTGTATGTTTCGTGGAATTTGAACTCTACAAACAACCATGTCAGTTTATGTACGAACGTAGATAGCAAGATTACAAGTGTCTACCAAACTATCTATGCTTTACCCAAAATCATCCCCTTATTACGGTTCAGAGGCATATAGTAACGATGAGCTTTGTAACTGGCATTATATATCTCACATAAACCTTTATGTGAGATATAGAATGCCAATTACAAAGCTTACAAAATCAGTTACAAAGGTTTATGTGAGATACAAAATGTGAGTTACAAATCTCACCATTACTTGCTAACATCATTGGTTCTATATTTTTTCCTTTTCAGACCATGTTTGGGGTGATGCCCTTTTTATGCAGTTGTCACCTCTAAAAGTGCACCATTAATTGCTAAAATCAAGCCATGTTTGGGGTGATGTCCTTTTTATGCAGTTATCACCTCTAAAAGTGCACCATTAATTCCTAAAATCATTGGTTCTATACTTTTCCTTTTCAGACCACGTTTTGGGCGATGTCCTTTTTATGTAGTTGTCACCTATACTATATTTCTTTGAAAGTTCTTAGGTTCCATAATACCTTTTTATGTTGTTGTGACCTATACTATGTTTCTTTGAAAGTTCTTAGGTTCCATAATACATTCATTTGGGTTTGATGCTTCTGCAATATTCCTTTATAGAAACCACCAAGTTTAGAATTTCCTTCTACAATCTTCTATTACTGGTCCATAAATTCCACCATTCTTTATGCATTGTCTTTTATATTGAAAATGTGAACTTGTTACCGTCTCCATCTGTAAACTATTGGTCCCTAATAAGTTAACCTATTAAAAAAAGGCGGGGAAAAGTATTTTCCATCCGTTGTACCAATTGACCACTTCTTGATATTCTACTACTTTATATAGCCTAGTGGCTAGTGCTATGGTCCAATTTACATATTGTTCGACCAATTCATACAACCTTCAATATTCTTCAGTTATTTCCCAAGTTAAACAACTCGAAATTTAATTTCTAAAAGAAAAATTTGAGGTAACACATGGTAACTTATCGGAATCTCTCATACAGACTGGTCCATGGGAAAAGTAGCCCAAACCGGTGTCTTCACTGGACTGAGAGCTAGATAAAAACATCACTTGATACATAAATACATAACTCAGTAATCTTCGTTTTAATACACTCAGCCCCTCATTAGGGGAATTTTGAGGTCTAAAATGGGCCTCCTAAATAAACAAAAAAATAATAGCTAAACCAATAAAATAATATTTATGAATTTGCAATTCACTTTTTACACAAAAATCCATGTAACCATGGTTAAATTCAATTCAAAAGTTGTACCAAAATAAAATTAATAAACAATTGTATTGATGTGACTATAAATAAGAATGAACTTTTCAAGAAAAAATTATTATCATTGCACAACTAATGCATTTGTCCTTTGTACTTAAATAAATTAAAATAAAATATAAATACAAATTCATTAATTCTTAATTATAGAATATACTATTAATTAAGATTTATATTATTTAAATTACATAATCACATGTAATTAATATACTATATATAAATAATATAATATAATATCTTGTTTTATGTATGAATTTTATATTACATATTGAATTGATTTGATTTATAAATAAATATTTGAAAATATACAAATATAATATTTATTGAAAAATGTGTAAATATATGAAGATAGTGTAAGGATATGCATTGTTCTTTCAAAAAATATGAAATGAAAATAATAATATTTTATTCAAAAAGTGTGAAATGACATTTATTATGAGTACTTTACTTTATGACTTTAAAAGTACTTTGAGCACTACCATGGTTAACCATGAGTTTTTATCCATCATGGAAAATGTGACAAGTAAGTACCTTTAACTCGAGCAATGCCACCTCAACCATTAGGGATGATGTCATCCCCTAAAATGTGATTTGTTCTCATAAAGTGAATTTTGATTGTACATTTTCCTTAGGAGGCCAATTTTTACCCCTATTTTAAAGTTTTAGTGTCACACAACAATAAATTTAAGGGTACATTCTCAAGAAAAGCAAAGAGTACGAGAAACAACAATGGTAGTGATAGGTGCCTCAAACACAATGGTTGTTGTTGGCTCAATAATGGTAAGGAATAATACGAAGAAATTGTAAATGGCGTTGACACTAGATCTACAACCTTTGAAATATTTTCCTTCCCTTCTGAAGTCTCTTCCACCCTTAAAGGAAGCATCTTCAAATTATTGGTTATTACTACAAGTTTCCATAACTACCCACTTATTCGTATAAGATTTTATAGAAGCACCCTTGAAGGAAGCATCTTCAAATTATTGGTTATTACTACAAGTTTCCATAACTACCCACTTATTCGTATAAGATTTTATAGAAGCATCTTCAAATTCTTTGTTATTGCTACAAGTTTCCATAACTTTCCACTTATTAATATAATATTTTCTAGAGAATAAACTACTGCAACAAGTTTCCATAACTTCCCACTTATTAATATAAGAGAAGATTTTCTGGAGAATAAATTATGTCAAATACAATCTTTATAATCTTTTCCTTCCCTTCTTAGGTCTCTTCCACCTCTAAAAGAAGCATATTCAAATTATTTGTTAGTGCTACAAGTTTCCAATGTGAAAATTACAAACAGTTGCAGCGATAGATTTATTTATCCTACTTATTATTTCAATAAGTTATTATTCAGAAATCTTCTGGAAAATATTGAAATAAATACTACTGCAACATTCACAAATATATATGCAGAGAAATAAATAGTAGAGAACATAAGCACAAGAATCAATCACATGTACACAATTATTTTTGGACAATCGTCGCTGGAAAAACCCAATGTGGGAAAACCGATGCAACATATGAGGGTTTTATTAATTCTTCAGCAAATTGTATCTTTACAGGGAAAATATACAGCAGATAAATGTTGAAACACCTGAGACTGAATTCCCGGCTTACTCGGACAATTCTCTGACACTTAAGGCAACCCCTGCATGCCCCCGTGTCTCTCTGTGTGATTCACTTCGCAATCACAGCGCTGGACTGCGTGACTCTGTGTGGAGACTGTGTGGGTTCTCTCCGCTGAAGCCTCAAGCTGCCTCTAGTGACTCATTGCTTCCCTCTGACCCTTATCTTGATCACCACTGACCTCCTCCTTCTGCTTCTGCAACTTCTCACCCTGCAACTCTCCCACTGAGATCGAATTCTACATCAGAATGGATCTCCTTCGGGTACTGAGTGTATGCCCGGCTTATTTTCCAAGTGACCCTCAAGCCTTCTTTTATAATCTTCTTGTTGGAGACCTAACGGCCTAGATTAAAAGATTAATCAATGGCTAAGATTAAATCTTGACTTGATCCAGTTTTCTAGAAGATTCACTCTGACTTATTAATAACCTTTAATTATTTCATTTCCCTAAGTTTAGACCTAGGGTCTTCATTAAAATAATTAATTATTTTAATAAGTCATGAACTGAGGGGAATTTCCACACTGTTTCTGGGTTCTTTGGAATGTTGTTGTCCAAGCCTTCCTGCAAATTTTGAGACTTGGAACACTTCCGGATGCTCAACATCCAAAACTACCCACTTATTAATGTAAGATTTTCTCAACTATGCCAGTATATTCTCCATAAAATCTTACATTAATATGATGAACTGTGAAAGTATATACTCTCAAATACTCACTTATTTTCATATCTTCCTCTAGCTCACATGTAAGCTGGCCATTAATGTAATTTTCCAAAATAGAACACCTTCCACTCATTCTTTCTCACTTTTCAGCACTTGGAGATTTTTCATTGAATTTCCTCCAAATTTTTATAGAAATTTTCTGGTAGGAATACCATAGCCATAGTCTCACGAGGAATTATTTTTGCCTGAAAATTAACGGAAATTCCGGCACAATTTTGATAAAATCCAACATAAATTTTGAAAATTTGGGTTACAGTTGTCAAGCTTCAAGATTTTGGGTGTCCTAGGCGTTTTTGATGTACTGAATTCATTGCCACGTTTTTGATGTACTTAATCCATTTCCACCATCAATAACATGATTCAAGCACTCTTATCATCATTTTTTTTGAAGAAAAAATGACCGGATTCCAGCAATTTTTGGCTATCCAAGCAAAATTGACACCTTGATAGACAAGGCCAAAACAATATTTCTATTACTAATGTCATAATGATGTCAACCAACAAGCATCAACATGGTATTGGCCTAGTGTTGGGTTGTTGATGTTAGAAGGTCATACGGCAGCGAAGCGGTTGGCATATGTCATAATTATCGGAGACTAAACTAATGTGGAAATTTATTGGATTCTACAAAGTGCGTGTTAAGGACCAAATAAGTTCACTGTATTGATCCGGATTTATGCAAGAACACAATGAAATAGAAAAATACACATAAAATCAGAGATGCAGCATAAATAAAACTTCATTTCATTAATAACAAATAACTGAAATATGCTTATAGACAGAATGAAAATAAACTAGTTAGGGCATTGGTAGCTTATCTCTGAGAAGAGATGTGGAGGCTAAGGGCCTCTGAACTGCATTACAATGAGGCTCGAGGGCCTATTTATTATTGAGAAACAATGGAAAACCCTAAACATCCAAAAATGTAACCCTAGGAGATGAAGCGCCAAAACTATGGGCCTTGTTTGAGTAAATTGGTACATCAATCTTCCCGGGGACGTAAATTTGGCATACGATCTCTATTTTACATATACAATACCTCGTTAGAAAGATCTATCCAAGGGCTACAAATTTTGATGTGAGCAACATCGAAAGAACTATCTTGTTTGTCCCGATTTTTTTTCCAAAAAACATCGTTTAGGGCCTCAAAACGGCTCCGGAAGTTTAGGACCCGAAAAATTGATAAAAATACTAAACTGTGCTACAATTAAGGAAACTAAAAAATTGAAAGAAACAATGGTGGGAGCCAGGAGCCCCTTACAACCACCAGATATCTCGATGTGCCATTTTCCCCACCACTTGAGTCAGCCATGTGGTCCCTCGATTACTTGTCATGAATGTATGTTTGAAGGTGGGCCTTACAACCCCAAAGGTATATTTGAAGGTGGACCTTACAACCCCAAAGGTATGGCTTTTCATTGGTATAGTTGAGTAATTTTCCTTACTTGTCATAGGCACTTTGGGACATGGATTGATAGGGGGGATTCAACGGAAAGAGTGGGTTAGGCTTGTATTATTGTCTCTAATACTCGATTTCATGGTTACCCTTCTATCCTAGTCTTGTGGGATCTCCGTAGTGACCATTTGGCTTTAGGGTTGGCACTATATGGGAAATATTGATTTTGGTTGTGTGGTCCCGCTTCCCGATACCACTTACATTACTCCCTTTCCACTCATTTTATCCCCATTCATCTCTTTTCCCATCTGGGTCCACCTGTGTCCACTAGGTCCACATAGGGTCAACATTCCCCCTTCCCTTGTCCACACCTTGGGTCAGGCTTGAACGATGCCCCAGAAGTTGATGCAGCTAAAAAGAAAAGAAAAAACATAATTTGGCCACTCTCAATCGGAAATGTACCACAAAATGCAAAATATGGCTGGGACATACAAACTTAGCATGTGAGAAAAATCCAAACATGATCTCTACCCCTTATCCATGGCCATCACCATGGTTCCTATGGGCCCTAGGTGAGCCCTCTCTATCATTAAAGATTCCATGATTGTCCCAACCCATCATGGGCGATGAACTGCCCCACCTTAAGGGGGTATTCACTGCTACATATTACACATCATGCTCTCATCCCCTGGAGACCCGAGCAATTATGAAGAAAAATCAATAAAAGGAAAAAGGCATATGAAGAAGGGTGGAAAAACAAAGGTCGGTGTAACTAGTGTACCACGATTTGCTCCCTCCTACACTCATATACCCAGGTGTGGGCTTCCCTTATTTTCGCTACCCCAGCTCCTTAACATGTGGTCTAGATTTTTTCCGTAATCCCCACTCAGTTCCATCACTATATCATTTTCCACCTACCATTTGAGAGATGTACCACGGACATGTCACCCCCTCTAGAGGTTGAAACCACCTAATAGGGTCCTTGGCTAACCCCTTATTGAGCTTGGAAACACGTACATACCAAAGGTCACTATGGAAGGGCATGCCACCATGAAATGTCCCATTGATTCCATGACTTGTAAGCTCATTTACATGATTATTCTAATGATTTGTTGTATTGGAAGGCAAGGGGACATATTCTATCTTATGCAAGATTGCAAGTGAGTTCCCATTTGGGGCTTGGTCTCCCTATATGGGGTCCTAGCCCTCTGAGGGCCACATTAGCATTTGTAGGGTGAGCGTTGAGAGCCATGGGCCTCCACCATAGTCGAGATTACTTCATGGATCCCCAACAATGTTTGTTGATTGCTCATATTCCACCTTTTGGATGAGGATGATGCACTTGTTTCACCATGCCCAACCGGCTCCACAGACGCACCATACACTTGGTAGATGTTCCAGGGTCCATAGTATTGTTCTCTGTTGCAGAGGAAGGACTTATGTCATCATTCCAGCCTTTACAGATGGTCTACAGGAACTTTCGATCCATTTAGAGACCCATGAGAATGACCTTGTGCCCCCACACCCATTTGGGAGCACCACAGGGTTTTGCTTGAAGAACAAGGGGCCAACCCCTTGTCCATTATGATGGGAATCCATTTCTTCATTATGGCACCCTTTGGACTTCATTAGGCCTCCTCAAAGGCCCAACGACTTACTTTGTTGATCATTTGACCCTCTTCAAAGGCATATTCATGTATTATTGAGCTATTTGGTGGGCTTGTCACCAAAAGTTATTGTTATTATGCACAATATTTTATTCTAGGGGCTAAAGTAGGGCTAATTAGCTAAATAAAATTGATTAGGAAGTGTATAAATAGAAGTGAGGTGAATCATTTGTATCATCATCAGTTGGATTGGATCATTCTCTCTTGTGAGATTTTCTCTATTCTTTTTCGAGGACAAAATTGAATGGATGGATGAATTTTGATGTTTGGATCTCCTCATTTTTGTCTTGGAGCTTCTATATTGGCATATAATGATGATTGGATATACTTGTCTCACATGTAAGTGTTTTTCATGCTATTTTGTCACTCTTTTTATGTCACATTCATGTTCCTAGGTATTTTCGCTATACTAGGCTGAAATTTGTTGCTTTTCTTGTGTGAAATGGTAGAAATTTGTCTCTTTATAGCGTTGAATAATGTCATGGGACATGTTTGAATAAGTGAATGTACCTAGAGATATTTCGTTGAAATTTTATCTTGATAATTCATCACATGTTTCATATTGAAGTATAAATACCTTGAAGCAATTGTCCATGCCCTAATTTCCATGCGAAATTGTTTTATAGGTCTCCTTGACTAAGTGAATCTATTCCAATCATTGAAATATCCTTGAATCCATTTCCCCTAAGGGATTAGGCATTGGTCCTCCATAGGTGATCACTTTAAAGAATATTTTTCTCACCTTCTCTCTTTCTTTCTAGGCCTAGCCTACATAGGTCACCTAGTGGATCACTTATCTCACAATCTAGCCATCCAAATACTTCTATTTTTCGTCCACAACTATGTTCGAGTTTTCTTTAGAGGCCCTCCAAATTTGAGGAAAATACGACATTGGGATCTCGATATATTGCAAGCCCTGGCTTGAGGACCGTTTCTTGCCCTAGGTTTCCCTTGGCTAGTGACCTCATTGGGATTATTGCATCAAATTCAAAGAAAATTTCTCCTTTAATCCATTTCTCCCCATCAATTAGGTCAAGCACACCCTTGGTTGATCAATTCCATCCCCTTGACCGCATTCTGAGTCCACTTGGTCCCATGTGGTCCCCCAATTTTTTGAAGATAACTCCACAAAGACCACTTGGAATCCAAGTTTCCACAAGGATTTTAGGGTCTATGAATCTCCTTGACAATTCATACACTCAAACCCTAGGCCTTGGAATTATCCTAAGCCCTTCTTAGAGTCTTTCATCTTGCTTTATTTTGAGCCTCAAGACTGTCTTTATTTTGACATCTATTTCACCACTTCTCCTTCCCTTTTGAATTATCTCTCTTTCATATTCTAACGTTTCTTATTATTTGAATGAATTTTGTATTTAGCTACAAAATTCATGCAATTTTGTAGCTAATCTCCGTTTATGCAGCTACCGACATTGTTTGACAAGTTCTGAAGATGAAGAAGAGGAGCGAAGCATATGGGTAGTTTTGAAATGATCCATGCATGGATTTTGTCCTACTCACCTGTCCAAAATCGAGAGGAATCACGCCTAAGATCACGGTCAAAGCATTAGTCAAATGGAAGGCCGAGACAACGGAAGAGAAGTTGGAAGCTTCACGATTTGCTCTCCACGTAGCAAATCGTGAAAGCTATGAAAACCACAGTCCTGTTTAGAATTCTACTTCTCAGTTTCGTTAATATCTTTGAGCGAAATCATCTCAAAAAAGTTGAATTTAATTTATTATAAATACTGGATTGTTTTGAACTGAAAACAAGTTCAATAGTTGTAATATTGCTACATAGCGAAACTATGTTTTATTAATACAAGGAGAAGGCGAAGTTTAAGACCATTAATGCGTAATTAGTCTCACATAGTTCTTCAAGTCGTTCTGTTGCAGTGGGCCCCTGCACAGAAAAGGTTTCGTAGCATAATTTTTGTTGCTTTCTAGTTTAATTTTCCATTACTACATAGATTAATTCTTGAGTTTTTCATTAGTTAAATGTTGAGTTTTCATAAAATGAATGTCGTGTCTTTCACATAAGTTTAATGCTTTAATGTTTCGATTTCCCAAATTGTATTGATGCCATAATCATGTTAACATATGGAATGAATCTCTGTTTCGCGTTTGTTTACACAGTAAGCATACAACTCAGAATAAACAAGCATTTTACCTTTGCGCAATAGGGATAATACTTAGTTTTTCTCCATAGATCAATTAGCCTTTTCAATTTCCACAACATAGTCATTTAGATAGGATCTTTAGAAGTTTCATACTTTTTCATAGAATTTAGAATATAATATTTCATTTCAGTAGTAAATAGAATTAGAGATTAGTTTAATACTTTGTTTTTCATAGGATTAATTTGATAGTTTTCATTTGATAAGTAGAGAAAAGTTTTCGATTACATGATAGGATTGATCATAGTTTGTATTGATGCTTTGTTCAAATGTAGAAGAAATCTAAGTAGATAATATCCTTCTTTAATTAATATAATTGCCGGCATAGGATAATCTAACATAGAGTTAAACATGGTTTCTTTTTATGCAATTTAGACTTGTTGTAGATCAATTTTCTTTCTTAATTTTACATTTCCTTTTCTTCCTTCTTGTAATTTTCATTTTCTAGTTATTAGAATATTTTCTTTAGAATAATTCATAATTAATATTAAACATTTCATTTTCTTCCTTCTTAAATTTTTCAGGCATTAAAATTCTTTTAGATTCAATTACTTTCTTTCTTTTAGATTTCATTCATATAAAATCTCTAAAAACACAAAAAATACTGAAGTTTCTTTTCTAGTTCTTTTAAAATCAATTGTTCCTCTTAATTTTCATCATACACTTTTAATTAAGTTTAGATTTCACTCCTTAGATCAGTTCTTAGTTTAAACATTGAACATAAAACATAAAACCCCCTAAAACCAACATATAAAATCTACACAACGAAGTAAGAAAGATAGGCTTCTAGCGTATATAGTGCACATGCACTTCACAAGATTACTAACTCTGATCGATAATTTATGATAGCAATTTAAGACATTAAATTGACTAAACATTTTGGCACCATTTCTGGGGAAATGTAATTATGAGCCTTATCTCTTAAATCTAAAAAAATATAGAAACAAAAAAAAACAAAAACATGATATGCGTAGAGAAAGAGATTCTAGGGGTAGATTTGTAGCTAAAGGTAGAAGTTTGATCCCAACAACGCCAATCACCCCACCAAGACCTCGTAGTGCCACACCACGATCTCAAACTCATATTCCATTCTTAAAACATAGACTCCATGAAGTCTTAAGGTTAGAAATTCAGCCTAGAGACTCTCCAACTTCATCAACTGAAGCAGTCATAGAAGAAGAAGAAGATTCTAGATCTCCAACAACAGGAGTAGTCTTTTTAACCTCCACTGGAGAACAAATCTCAGCACAAGAGCTAGAAGTCCCTAGTGAAGAGGAGAAACAAATCTTCTTCAACATACCATTGATAGAAGAAGCAGAGGAAGAACAAATAACTCCAAGAATAGAATCATATATTAGTTCTGAGGAATCTATGATGGCAGGAGAAGGAGAAGGAGAAGTACACAATTTGAATGGAGAAAACTTAAGAATAGGAGGAGGAAGAAGAGGTGGAGGAAATAGAGGTGGACGAGATGGAGGAGGAGGTAGAGGAAGAGGAAGAGGGGGAGAGAATAGAGATGACAATAGAGAAGACCCTGTTGGATTTCCTATTTATGATGAGGATAAAACTGCTACAATGAAAAATATCTCACCTTACATCCTTCCCAGTTTTCATGGACTAAGAAATGAAGATCCTAAAACATTTCTATTTGAATTTGAGGTTTTATGTAGATCTTATGACTACTTACAGGATTCTCAAAAATTGAAATTGTTTCCTGCAACACTTAAGGCTACAACATTAAAAATGGTTCATGGGTTTGATAACACATTCTATTGGGACATGGGAGGATATGAAAGAGACATTCTTGCAAAAATATCAGGATTATTGCATACCTCATAGTCGGAAAGATGAAGTTTTTAAGATCATGCAAAGAGAGGATGAAACTTAGATGACCTAATTGAGAGATTCAGTTACAACTTAAAAAGAGCTAAAATGGAAAACTTGGATCAAGATACTTTACAACTTAAAAAGAGCTAAAATGGAAAACTTGGATCAAGATACTTTAAAATATCTCCTGTTGAAAGCGATTAGAGATGAATGGGTAGATATTCTTAATATGATGGGAAAATGAGAGATTTTTCAATTACCATTACTTGATATCTCTGAATTATGCATACATCTATTAAGAGGGAAATCAAGAATTGGAAAAAATTCAAGAGATCCCGCTCTCTCTAGAGTGAATAAATCTGTAGCTGGAACAGTAAGTAGGGCAGAAATAGGAAATTTGCTTGATGAAATCAAAACAAATATTTTAGGGAGTCTTAGTCAACAAATAGACACCCTAAAATTACAAAACAAGAAAAAAACTGAAAGTGATGCCTTATCTATCTTCTGTCCTAAGTGCAGAAAGAAACATGCCTCAAGAGAATGTTCTCTTGATTTAAAAGTCATAGAGACCTGTGTTATATGTACATAAAATCATGAAACAAAGAAATGTCCTTCTATACCAGGTCTTAAAGTTGTCTTCCAAGAAGAAATAGCCCCACATCCAGTAGATCCTCTCTTTTTTTGTCTCTAGAAGATCATGGCAAGGGCCACAAAATCAAGGTTTTAATACTCAGATGTATACTCAGCCCCCACAGAATAATTGGAATTCATCAATGTCATGGCAGGAACATTGGTCTCAACCTCAACCTTGGGCAAAAGGAATGAAAAATCTCTATGGAAGATATTCTCAATATCACCAATATCCACAATCTTATCTGAACTATCCTCCACAACATTTTCCTCAACCTAGTCAACAACCTCAATTCCCAAATCATAATCCACAACTTTCATTACCATTTCCACAAAGGCCAAACCAACTACCTGCTCAGCCACTCCCAAATCCAAATAATAAGAACGCACAACCTATCTATAACATAGAGGGACAAAATTTTCAGACTTATATGATAAGTCCACTAGAACTTAACAATGTTCAACTTAGATCTGGTATAATACTAGAAAATAAAAAGCCCTTTGTTTTTATTCAAGAGAAATTTCAGCACTTTGATGATGTAGTTTCTCCTCAAAATGAAAATCTTCAAAACAAAAATAATCATTCTGAAGAAGGGACATCTCTTCATCAGAATCAAAATTCTCAAAATCAAACACAAAAAGATCCAATAAACACAACTCCTATCACAGAGCAACCATTGGTATCTATATCTAAACCCCCTTTTCTTGAAAGATTACAAATTGATAGAGGGGTAGAAAAACAATTTTTGTTGCCTAACTATGATATATTAGATGCGCTGAAAAATGGCTGTATCAAAATTCTTTTGTTACAAGCCATTAAGGAAATCTCAATCCTTACAAAAACAATAAAAGGGTTGAGTATAAAGAAACCAGGAAGAAAAACAAAAGAAGTGAAAAGAATCCAATTAGTGGGAAAATTTGCAGATATCATGATGGGAAAAACAACCATACAAAAATATTTGGATCCAGGAAGTCTCATTGTAAAAACTCACATCAATAGTATTGAGATTTCAAATACATTGATTGAATTAGGAGCAACAATAACCATCATGAGTAAACAAACCATGGAACAACTAAAGCTTCCAAACCTTTAGTATACAACAACATTACTACAATTAGCAGATAGATCAGTAATCAAGCCAGATGGTGTATTAGAAGACATTTATGTATAGACTCTTGGGAATATCCAGTTGACTTTATGATCTTGACTCCCAAGAACAAATTAAGGGGACCTCCATTGATATTAGGAAGACCTTGGTTAGCTACAGTTGATTCTTTCATCAATTGTAGATCTGGTGATATGTTTATTTCTGATGGAAATTCAACAAAGGAATTCACTCTATATCTTCCAACAAAAACAATGATAGAAGTAGAAAATGAAGAATGGATGGATGATGATAATGATATACAACCTATTTTTACTATTTCCCACATTAGTGAAGAAACTCAAATTCTAATTTCAATATAAAATTATGAATCATCTTCACAATGTGAGAATAGTCAAAATTTTCAAGAACAATGTAATATCGAATACTTATCATCCAGACAAATGTCTTTATATTATATGGAAGAATTTGGTAATTCTTCAATTGAGATATTTCCAGGTTAAACATTAAACATAAACAAAAACCTAAAATAACTCAAAAAGAGGAATTAATCAAAACATTGCAAAAACATTCTTCTGCATGTGCATGGGAGTACACTGACATGAAAGTAATTAATCCTGAGACTTGCATATATCATATCTATATTGAGGAAAATTCTAGACCAATCAGACAACCTCAAAGAAGAATGAATCCAAATCTTAGAGAAATTGTAAAGGAAGAACTACAGAAACTACTGAATGTAAACTTTATTTATCCAATATACGACAGTCAGTGGGTTTCACTGTTAGTAATTATCCCTAAGAATAATGGCAAATGGAGGGTGTGTATTGACTATAGGGAGTTGAATAAGGCTACTTTAAAAGATCATTTTCCATTACCTTTCATAGATTAAGTTTTGGATACATTAATAGGGAAGAAATATTTTTCATTTTCGGACGGGTTCAGTGGGTACAATCAAATTCAAGTAGCACCTGAAGACCAAGACAAAACCACATTTACCTGTCCTTGGGGAACCTATGCTTATCGAGCACTTCCTTTTGGATTGTGCAATGCACCTGCAAAATTCCAAAGAGCAGTACTAGGAATTTTCTCTAACTTAATACATGATTGTGTGGGAGTGTATATGGATGACTTCACAGTTTATGGAAATTCTTTTGAAGAAGCTCTTGCAAATTTGGGAAAAAATCTCTTAAGATGTAAAGAAGCAAATATCTCACTAAGTCATGAAAATGATTTATGATGTTCACTGAAGGAATTGTTTTAGGACACCATATTTCAGGAAATGGAATTAAGGAAGACTCATCTAAAGTTGAAGTTATTTCCAAATTAGCAATCCCAAATTGTCAAAAATATGTTAGGAGTTTTCTTGGTTTTACAGGTTACTATAGAAGATTTATAGAAAACTTCACAAAAATTGCATCTCAACTCTTCAAATTTCTCACTAAATATTGTGAGTTTAGCTGGAATCTTGAGTGCCAAATGGAATTTGAAACTTTGAAAGCAAAGATGTCTAAAGCACCCATCTTAAGAGGACCAAATTGGAAATTACATTTTCACATCTCAACTGATGCTTCAAATACAGCCCTGGGAACTGTGTTAGGACAAAAAATATTTGACCCCTTATGCCATCTACTATTGACTCCTATTGAGTTAAATTACACTGTTACTGAAAAAGAGTTTCTAGCTTTTGTCCATGTTATTAACAAGTTTAGACATTACATCACTGGCTATGAAACTTTCATTCATACAGATCATTCTGCAATTAGATATTTAATAAATAAATCTATCACTAATGGCATAATCACAAGATGGTTACTACTCTTGCAAGAATTTAACATCGCCATTCTAGATCGACCTGGAAAACCAAAACACAATTGCTAACTTTTTATCTAGAATTCAAAATGATAACAATGATACACCAGTAGAGGATAATTTTCCTAATGAATATCTTTTTGCAATATCTACTCAATCTACATGGTTTGCAGACATTGCCAATTACTTGGCCATGGGAAAACTACCATCGTATTTGTTTCCTAAAGAAAAGAGAAGGATAATTCAAACAAGTGCATCATATTCATGGGTAAATGATGAATTATACAAGACAGGTCCAGATCTCATCATTAGAATATGTGTTCGAAAAGATGAGATACCTGAAATACTAAAGGCATTCCAATGATGAACCATGTGGAAGACACTTTGCTGATAAAATGACTGCTTATAAACTCCTTCTTTTAGGATATTATTGGTCTTCCCTTTTTAAGAATGCCAAGGAGTATGTTAAAAGGTGTGACAGTTGTCAGAGAATGGAGAAACATGTTCCTACAGATGAAATTTCCATACAACCAAAGGTACTCATCGAACCCTTTGAAAAATGGGCCCTGGACTTTGTTGGACTAATCAATCCACCATCAAGACAAAAGAGGTACATTCTTGCATGCACTGAATATGTCACTAAATGGGTAGAGGCTAATGCACTTTCCTTTCCTAATGAAAATGTTGTAGTTTCATTTCTCTTGGAGGATATTTTTACACGTTTTGGTGTCCCAGGGAAAATTGTGACAGATCAAGGAACTCAGTTTACATCCAGAATGGTGCAAAAGATTGTGGAAGAATATAAAATCAAGCAAAGAAAGTCTATTCCATACCATCCACAGGCAAATGGACAAGTGGAGTCCACCAATAAAGTGATTGAAGCAATCCTCACAAAGATTGTACATCTACATAGGAAGGATTGGGCAGAAAGGCTTCCTGAAGCTTTATGGGCCTACCGGACTACATGGAGGAATACAACATGACATACTCCCTATGAACTTGTTTATGGGAAGCAAGTATTGTTTCCAATAGAGTTCCAAATCAGAACCTTAAAAACAATAGTCAAATTGGGACTTGACTTATCAGAAGCTCAAAAGCATAGAATGGAGCAACTCAATGAGCTTGATGAAATAAGGCAAGATACAGTTCAAAAGAACAGTCTAGTTCAGCAACAAAGATCCAGATGGCATGATAAGTACATAAAAGAAAGAAAATTTCAGGCAGAAGATTGGGCACTTTTATTTGATTCAAAGTTCAAAGGCTTCCAAGGGAAATTTCAATCTCACTAGTTTGGGCCATATGAGATTGAAAGAGTCTTTGATAATGGCGTAGTCAGGATAAGGACTATTGATGAAGAAAAGGTTCCTCTTCTTGTGAATGGGCATCGAATAAAGGTCTATCATAAACCACTAACAAAGGAAGAATTTGTCAAAAAAATTCAAGACAATGCTAATATGAAGTTGGTGAAGAAGAATCATTTTTCTTCTCCAACTTAGTCTTCTTTTTACTATATATATTATTCAAAATAATAATAATAATAATAATAAATTTGTATAAGTATGAAAACCAATCATTGATTGACATCCTCATACAGGAAATACAAGGTGAAAATCAGAGTTTATTTCTGACATCTTATATTTTCTTTACTCACATTCTAGAAATCCCAAATTCTTTGCATTTCCCTTTCTTTTCAGAAAAATAAAGATTAGCTACAGAATTGTTGCATTTCTGCATCTGTTATTATGACATTCTGCAGCTCTTACACATCTCTACAACACAAATGAACGACAGAAGCAGTTGAAGACAAGATTGAAGATCACACTGAAGAATGTACTCAAGGACACCTAGGAATCAAGAACAAAGAAAAAAAATAAGGTTAGTTATATCCAAGGTATGACACAAATTTGTTTAAATAATAAGGTTCAAAACATTTATATATATAAATTAGATGATCATATATTTGCCAACTCAAAAATATCATCATTAAAACTAATTGAGCTGAACCAAAATCTAAATCTCATGATTTGCCACCTAGCCCACATCATAATCTCCTTAATGATCAATTTGATCTCATTCATTAATGATTTAACGGTCATGTCTCATGCCGAAACATCACTTATACCAAAACCTCACTCACGTTCCTAAACCCTCGCTCATTCACTTCACTTGTTACCTGCACGTCTCCACCATTTTATGACATAGCTCCTCAACATTTCCAAGCATAGATTAAAACCCTCAATTTATCCAATCAGGTAGAGACAACCTTTAAGGCAAAATCTCTCGGCGAAGAGATGTGTTTGATCGTAAGACCAGAGCCCGTATGCAAGAAATTCATGGAGAGATATCTGAAGCTAAAGGAGACACTGGAGAAGGCACAGTGGCTTAATTTCATAGAGAAATTTGACGGGTTTCACAAGGACGTTACAAAATCTTTTGCCAGAGCCTTCGATGGAGTTGAGGTAGAAATTGGTGACATCAAAATTGCAGCCACAGAATCTTTAGTGGCGGAGGCAACTGGACTTCCAAAAATAGGTGAAAGGTGGTTCAAAAACAGAGGAATCGGTGGAGAGGAATGGAAAGTCTTCTTGAAAAACCCAGGTATGGACACAACTATTTTTAAGAAAGGAATTCCCAGCACAACCCTTAAGATTAAATGGAGGAACATGTTTTTGATAATTCAGAAATTTATTACATGTGAAGGAAGATGTGGTTGCATGTTTTTCTATCATGCTAGGTTACTAATGAATTTTCTAGAGGATAAAGAAATAAACCTTCCTTATTTTTTGCTGAATAGTCTAAGGAAGATGGCAAGGATGGTTCAAAAGAGGACTCAATTTATAGATAACACAATGCACCATCATGCATTAATAAAAATCCTCAATGAATTTCATTTAAAGAGCAGACGAGATACTTGGGATGATTTCCTAACCAGAAATCATTTTCAAAATAAAGAAGAAAAGTAGCCTAGTGATAACAAAAAGGGAAAGAGGAAGAAAGAAAAAAACTGAAAATCTTGCAGAAGATGAACAGTCACCTCAACCACAATCAGAAGATGAAATTCCTATTGCACAGATATTTGGAAAGGCTAAGTAAAAATCAGTAAAAAGAGAAGGGTTAGCATAAAAGGAAAAGGCAAAGTTATACATACGGAAAAATCAGAAACTCAGAACGTTCCACAATCAATAAGAAGAAGCTCAAGACTTTGCAAAGTAGCCAAAAATCCACTCCCTGAAGTTACAAAACCTATTGATCTAGAAGAAAGCCTTGAGGTACGATCACCTATCATTTCCTCTCCCATATAGGATGCAAATAGAAGAAATCCAGATATTGTCCCTATCCAGCAAGAGATCTATGATTATATTGAATCTTTGGAAAAAAGAAATACAGAGAAGACATCAATTCATGATGAACAACATTCTAGTCCACAAGAACCTCTAGTGAATACTCTAAAGCAAGAAATTTTTGAGCTAGAGACACTAAATAGGCATATAAAGCTGGAAAATGAAGATCTGAAGATTCAAAACCAAATTGAAAAAAACATCAATGACAACACTCTTCTACATCTGGGGTTATGGTTCAAAAAGAACAAGAAATTGAAAAAGAGGAACAGATACTTGAACAGATAGATCATAAATTTGAAGTACAAACTTCTGATGAAGAAACCAAGAGTAGCAGTAACTTCAAAGAGGGGAAAGAAACTGAAATTGGATGTCTTAGCAGAGGTGTCAGAACATATGCAGGAATGAGGTGAAGACTCACGAATTTGAAATTGCACGAGGACATGCAATGGTCTCTTAGTGGGGGTATGTTGAGCCTCAAGACTGTCTTTATTTTGACATCTATTTCACCACTTCTCCTTCCCTTTTGATATAATTCACAAACCCAATCAGTGTTTATATTTTCAATCTGAAAAGCCATTTAAATTATCTCTCTTTTATATTCTAATGTTTCATATTATTTGAATGAATTTTTTATTTAACAACAAAATTCATGCAATTTTGTAGCTAATCTATGTTTCTGCAACTATCTGCAGCTACCGACATTGTTTGACAGGTTTCGAATATGAAGGAGAGTGAAACAAATGGGTAGTTTTGAAATGATTCATACATGGATTTTTCCTACTCACTTGTCCAAAATCGAGAGAAATCACGCCTAAGATCATGGTCATGGAATTATTCAAATGGAAGGCCGAGACAATGGACGAGAAGTTGGAAGCTTCACGATTTGCTCTCCACGTAGCAAATCGTGAAAGCTATGAAGACCACAGTCCTATTTAGAATTCTACTTCTCAATTTCGTTAATATCTTTAGGCGAGATCATCTCAAAACAATTGAATTTAACTTATTATAAATACCAGGTTGTTTTGAACCAAAAACAAGTTTAATTTCTATAATATTGCTACATAGTGAAACTCCTTTTTATTAATGCAAGAAGCAGGCGAAATTCAAGACCATTGATGCATAATTAGTCTCACATAATTCTTCAAGACGTTCTATTGCAGTGGGCCCCTCCACAGAAAAGGTTTCATAGCATAATTTCTATTTCTTTCTAGTTTAATTTTCCATTACCGCATAGATTAATTGCTGAGTTTTTCATTAGTTAAATGTTGAGTTTTCATAAAATGAATGTTGTGTCTTTCACATAAGTTTAATGCTTTAATGTTTCGATTTCCTGAATTGTATTGATGCCATAATCGTGTTAACATATGGAATGAATCTATGTTTCGCATTTGTTTACACGGTAAGCATACAACTCAAAATAAACAAGCATTTTACCTTTGCGCGGTAGGGATAATACTCTATTTTTCTCCTTAGATAAATTATCATTTTCAATTTCCACAGCGTAGTCATTTAGATAGGATATTTAGAAGTTTAATACTTTTTCATAGAATTTAGAATAGAATATTTCGTTTCAGTAGTAAATAGAATTAGAGATTACTTTAATACTTTGTTTTTCATAGGATTAATTTGATAGTTTTCATTTGATAAGTAAAGAAAAGTTTTCAATTACATGATAGGATTTTATCGTAGTTTGTATTGATGCTTTGTTCAGATTTAGAAGAAATTTAAGTAGATAATCTCCTTTTTTAATTAAGATAATTGTTGGTATAGGATAATCTAACATAGAGTTAAACATGGTTTCTTTTTATGCAATTTAAATTGTTTTCTTTTTATGCAATTTAGACTAGTTTTAGATCAGCTTTCTTTCTTAATTTTACATTTCCTTTTCTTCCTTCTTGTAATTTTTATTTTCTAGTTATTAGAATATTTTCTTTGGAATAATTCATAAATCAATTTCCTTCTTAGATTAATATTAAACATTTCATTTTCTTCCTTCTTAAATTTATTTTTCAAGCATTAAAATTCTTTTAGATTCAATTACTTTCTTGCTTTTAGATTTCATTCATATAAAATCTCTAAAAACAAAGACTGAAGTTTCTTTTCTAGTTCTTTTAAAATCAATTGTTCTTCTTAATTTTCATCATACGCTTTTAATTAAGTTTAGATTTCACTCCTTAGATCAATTCTCAGTTTAAACATTGAAGATAAAACATAAAACCCACTAAAAACAACATATAAAATCTACACAACGATGTAAGAAAGATAGGCTTCTAACATATATAGTGCACCTGTACTTCACAATATTACTAACTCCAGTCGATAATTTATGATAGCAATTTAAGACATTAAATTGACTAAACACTTTGCAAGCAAGCAAGCCATATATTTGAGCCTCTCTTTTGAATAGGCATCCATGACCAAATTTCATCCTATCATTGATCCATTCATCTATGTGATCCTTATTATACCAGGTTTCCTCCCATCGGTGAAAGTTTGTAAAGATCCAGGAGCCTTAGCTCAGGTCACAGTGAGCTATCACTCCATTGTTGCCCTTGACCTAGTAGTTTCCTTATAGGACCCACCCTCCTAGGATCCCTTCTGGTTTGAGTGGTAGCATTTTGGCATTGGTGTCGGGGACATGAGACGTGTGTTTTTTTCCTCGTACGACATATTGACATATCATTGTTGGTGACTCCATTGGAGGAACAAAGTCCTAGTTCCTCATTGAAATTCAAATTCAATGCTTGTAGGGTGAAGCAATCATTTGTGAAGGCATTTTTAATTTACCCCGGCGACTCCATTTTGGCATTATATGCAAGATCATGAAAAATGGCTAAAGAAAGTGTCCATGACATTAGCCCCGATGAAGAACAATACCTATAGGAAAGATTGGATTTGTGTTCTGAGCTTTGTGATCATCTGATAGAGCATGAGAACGTGGAATCCATACTCAATTTTTATAACAGGAGCAAGTCAAACCTCGACAACATAAGACAGGAATATGAAGAAGGGCCCATAGATTATCTTTCCTTGGAGCTTGCCTATTATACTAGTGCATTTAATTTCTTATCTCACAAGATCAAAGAAAAATATGGCTCATTACCAGATGAGGATTTGGATGACCAAGATGACCAAGAAAATGAGGATGATGAGAAAATATAAGTTATGGAATTGGGGGCCAATAACAATGAAGTGAAAGACATCTCCTTTGAGGATGACATAGAGTTGGATCTTGAAAGCGTCCAAATAAAACAAGAAAGAATGGATGAATATAGTAGGTCATGTTGGGGGTTAGTAAGGGAATGTAATTCTAATGAAGTGTTCGTCCATTTACACGAAGAAGAGGTGAAGCTTCATAAAATGAAATGTGAATATAAAGAGAACCCCACTAATGCTCTCATCCTAGAAGCATTTTACCAAAATCATGTAACAAATACATTAGTCATTGTTCTTCAAGAGAAATGGACAAAAGAGAAGTCCCGCTTGTTGACCAATGAAGATGAAGAAGTTGAAGAAGGCTTTGAGAATCTAAATGATGAGCAAGAAGTTGATTCCTCCTTGGGTCCACATGATGAAAAGGATGACTTTGAGAACACATGTATTGGGAAGGATGAGCCTATGGAAGGTGAAGTTAAGACAAACATTACCTTTCTCAAGGATATTACTCCTAATGTATCTTCTTTTAAGAACCTTGAGGAAAGTGATCCCATTAGCCCCTTGGAAGATGATATTGGAGATCACTTCCACATTGAAAAGGAGAAATGGGAGATTGTTGGTCCTCAATTTGATTGTGCTCCCATTTAAGGCACCAACAAGGAGGATGAGGCTGAGATTAGTCTTCTCTCTCTCTCGGGCATTATTTATGATGACATACCCATTGATACCCTTCGGAAGAAGAATTATTATTTTCCCTTTCATGAAGAGGGGCAGTTGGAAGTAATTGATTCTTCTTTTAGGGGAGATCCAATCTTCCATACTAAGGAAATCGATAAGGCTCCCACATATCCTCAGTATGATTCTCTATTCAAATCACTTGAGCCTTTAGATTATGATTATGGGGAAGAGAAACTCGTTGAATATAATACTACACCCTCCCTTTTGCCTTTTCCTATTGTTCATAATCTTGAGTCTTCCTCAAGTGACACCCTCACCCCTTGTCATATGATCTCAAATGACCATGATCCCTTTCCCCCTTCCGAGTATAGTGTCGAGAAAGAACCCCTCATTGATTATACCTTATCTCCTTGGATGCACCCTCAGGGTTTTTATCACTCCATTACCTTCCTCCTCCAACGCAACCATCACCTTGAGCAACCTAGTTGTTACACTCCTTTCCCTCACCCTTCATTCCCCTCTCATCACAACCTTGTGGCATCTACAAAGCACAATATTATGAGCAATGATTGTGATGAGAAGTTCTTACAGATAATCATTCATTTCACCATTATGTACTTAGAGGGAAGGTCCCGCATTTCTAAATTGACTCATGTTCCTTCTCTTAGGGATTCCTCTTACCTCACATGGAAACTATATTTTCCCACCTCCCACATGCATTATCCTCTATGTGTTTGGGTTCGCATTCGCTTTGGATTTGTTGCATGAGTAATCTGTTGATTTTTATATCTTGGTAGGTACTCCAAGGCTTGTGGATCGATGGTTTGGAGGAAGGAGATCCACAAGTAGCATTGTGGCTGGGAACGCAAGCTTGGGGGTTTGCACCCATTGGGATTTGGGCCAAAACCATGAAGAATTTGAGCATGAGAAAATTTGAGGTTATAGAGTTTGGCATGGCGATTCAAACGCTTCAAAAATCACTCAATCAGAGATCTAGAATTTGAGTTATGAAGTTTTGAAGGTATCAATAATATTTGGACTGTCAAGTCATGTATGCTTTAGGAGAATTCGTCCAATAGAAATGACCCTTCATGAATTCGTGGAGCCCTTCTATTTGTATATAAATAGGAAAGTGGAGGCCATTTAGACCATCCATTTGGAGCAACACAAGAGCTCAAAAAAGGAGCATAAGAAGCTCGTTAAAGAGGAGAGACATCTCTATTGTTGGCCGCAAAGAGAGGGATAGAACAATGAGGACTTTAAGGGTTGTTGGAGATTCTTGGTGACTGCATGGAGGGTTGTTCTATGCTATAGCCAGGTCGAGGATGAAGCAGGGTCAACGCAAGTCTTTTTGGGCAGAAACAAGGTAAGGAAATTTGTTTTTGGGTGGGTTGTAGGTGACAACAAAAAGTCTATGGTAGGTTGTAGGCCTTACCACTACAAAATAGGTGTTGCGTATAAATGTTTTGAGGCTGAAAAGTGCCCAAAACAACAACCGAGAAGTGGAGGACCCTTCCTTGATGATGCCGCACGGATTGGGTGCATTTTCAGTGCTTGGCTAAGGGCTGGTACAACAGGTTGTGATGGCCTAACAAGTCACAGTCATAACAACAACATTATAATAGACTTGGAGCAACAAATTTTCTTGTGTTGGGTCATTGTTTTGACTAGTGTTGGATCGTTTTATGAGCAACCTGTGCAAGCCAAGAAGGGAGAGTTGACATAGAGGTTAGTAAGCCCTAACCAGTGGGAAGTTTCCACAGTGAAGATTGGTGTTTTGGATCGGTTTCATTTGCATCCCGTCGGAGCCATTTGTTGGGGTTGTCTTGGGTGTCAAGAAACCCCAACTAGGAGCATATCTCGCAGTGGATAAGTGTCCGAGGAGAGAATTGTTGGTGAAGACTATAAGAAGCCATGCGGAGGGATTTCCTAAGTGTCAGATGCCCTAACTAGGAGCAAATCCTACAACAGACTTGTTCACTCGTGGACGGTTGGAGGGTAGCGTGAGAGTGGACCAAGTTTGAACGTGGATTGGGAATTTATGGTCTACTGGAGGACAGCATGATAGTGCCAAAGTTGGACCCTGGTTATGCACTGCTTATGTCACTAAATGGGTAGAGGCTAAAGCACTTTCCTTTGTTAATGAAAATGTTGTAGTTTCATTTCTCTTTGAGGATATTTTTACTCGTTTTGGTGTCCCATGGGAAATTGTGATAGATCAGGGAACTCAGTTTACGTCTAGAATGATGCAAAAGATCGTGGAAGAATATAAAATCAAGCACGGAAAGTCTACTCCATACCATCCACAGACAAATGGACAAGTGGAGTCCACATATAAAGTGATTGAAGCAATCCTCACAAAGATTGTACATCTACATAGGAAGGATTGGGCAGAAAGGCTTCCTGAAGCTTTATGGGCCTACCGGACTACATGGATGAATACAACAAGGCATTCTCCTTATAAACTTGTTTACGGGAAGCAAGCCTTGTTTTCAATAGAGTTCCAAAACAGAAGTCAAATTGGGACTTGACTTATCAGAAGCTCAAAAGCATAAAATGGAGCAACTCAATGAGCTTGATGAAATAAGGCAAGATGCAGTTCAAAAGACCAGCCTAGTTCAACAACAAAGATCCAGATGACTTTATAAGTACATAAAAGAAAAAAAAAATCAGGCGAGAGATTGGACACTTTTATTTGACTCAAAGTTCAAAGACTTCCAAGGGAAATTTCAATGTCATTGGCTTTGGCATTATGAGATTGAAAGAGTCTTTGATAATGGAGCAATCAGGATAAGGACTATTGATGAAGAAAAAGTTCCTCTTTTTGTGAATGGGCATCGACTAATGGTCTATCATAAACCACTGACAAAGAAGGAATTTGTCAAAAAAATTCAAGACAATGCTAATATGAAGTTGGTGAAGAAGAATCCTTCTTCTTCTCCAACTTAGTCTTCTTTTTACTTTTCATATATATATATATATATATATATATATATATATATATATATATAATTCAAAAATTAATAATAATAATAATAATAATAATAAATTTGTGTAAGTATGAAAACCAATCATTGATTGGCATCCTCATACAGAAAATACAAGGTGACAATCAGAGTTTATTTCTAACATCTTATATTTTCTTTACTCACATTCTAAAAATCCCAAATTCTTTGCATTTCCCTTTCTTTTCAGAAAAATAACAGAAGCAGCTGAAGACAAGCTTGAAGATCACACTGAAGAATGTACTCAAGGACACCTAAGGAATCAAGAATAAAGAAAAAACAATAAGGTTAGTTATATCCAAGGTATGATCATATATTTGCCAACACAAAAATATCATCATTAAAACTGATTGAACCAAATCAAAATCTAAATCTCATGATTCGCCACCTAGCCCGCATCATAATCTCCTTAACGATCAATTTGATCTCATTCATTAATGATTTAATGATCATGTCTCATGCCGAAACATCACTTATACCAAAACCTCGCTCGCATTCCTAAACCCTCGCTCATTCACTTCACTTGTTACCTGCATGTCTCCACCGTTTTATGACATAGCTCTTCCATGTTTCCAAGCTTAGATTAAAACCCTCAATTTATCCAATCAAGTAGAGACAGCCTTGAAGGCAAAAGCTCTCAGCAAAGACATGGGTTTGATCATAAGAACAGAGCCCGTAGGCAAGAAATTCATGGAGGGATATCCACAGCGAAAGGAGATATTGGACAAGGCATAGTGGCTTAATTTCATAGAGAAATTTGACGGGTTTCACAAGGAAGTTACAAAATCTTTTGCCAAAGCCTTCAACGGAGTTGAGGTCGAAATTGGTGACATCAAATTTGCAGTCACAGAATATTTGGTGGCAGAGACAACCAGACTTCCAAAAACAGGTGAAAGGTGGTTCAAAAACAGAGGAATCAGTGGAGAGGAATGGAAAGTCTTCTTGAAAAACCCAGGTATGGACACAAGTATTTTTAAGAAGGGAATTCCCAGCGCAACCCTTAAGAGTAAATGCAGGAACATGCTTTTGATAATTCAGAAATTTATTATATGTAAAGGAAGATTTGGTTGCATGTTTTTCTGTCATGCTAGGTTACTAATGAATTTTCTAGAGGATAAAGAAATAAACCTTCCTTATTTCTAAGGAAGATGGTAAGGATGATTCAAAAGAGGATTTAGTTTATAGATAACACAATGCACCATCATGCATTAATAAAAATCCTCATTGAATTTCATTTAAAGAGCATACGAGATACTGGGTATGATTTCCTAACCAGAAATCATTTTCAAGAAAAAGAAGAAAAGCGACCTAATGATAACAAAGGGAAAGAGGCAGAAAGAAAAAAACTGGAAATCTTGCAGAAGAATAACAGCCACCTCAACCACAATCAGAAGATGAAATTTCTATTGCACAAATATTTGGAAAGGCTAAGGAACAAATCAGTAAAAAGAGAAGGGTTAGCATAAAAGAAAAAGGCAAAGTTATACATACAGAAAAATCAGAAACCCAGAACGTTCCACAATCAATAAGAGGAAGCTCAAGACTTCGCAAAGTAGCCAAAAAGCCACTCCTTGAAGTTACAAAACCTATTGATCTAGAAGAAAGTCTTGAGGTACCATCACCTATCATTTCCTCTCCCATATAGGATGCAAGTAGAAGAACTCCAGATATTGACCCTGTCCAGCAAGAGATCCATGATTATATTGAATCTTTAGAAGGAAGAAATACAGAGAAGACATCAATTCATGATGAACAACCTTCTAGTCCACAAGAACCTCTAGTGAATACTCTAAAGCAAGAATTTTTGAGCTAGCAACACTAAATAGGCATATAAAGCAGGAAAATGAAGATCTGAAGATTCAGAACCAAATTGACAAAAACATCAATGACAACATCACGGTCAAAGGATTCGTCAAATGGAAGGCCGAGATAACGGACGAGAAGTTGGAAGCTTCACGATTTGCTCTCCACGTAGCAAATCGTGAAAGATATGAAGACCACAGTCCTGTTTAGAATTCTACTTCTCAATTTCGTTAATATCTTTAGGCGAGATCATCTCAAAACAATTGAATTTAATTTATTATAAATACTAGGTTGTTTTGAACCAAAAACAAGTTCAATTTATGTAATATTGCTACATAGCGAAACTCTGTTTTATTAATGCAAGGAGAAGGCGAAGTTCAAGACCATTGATGCATAATTAGTCTCACATAATTCTTCAAGTCATTCTGTTGCAGTGGGCCCCTACACAAAAAAGGTTTCGTAGCATAATTTCTGTTGCTTTCTAGTTTAATTTTCCGTTACCTCATAGATTAATTCCTGAGTGTAACGCTTTAATGCTTCGATTTCCTGAATTGTATTGATGCCATAATCGTGTTACCATATGGAATGAATCGTTGTTTCGCATTTGTTTACATAGTAGGCATACAACTCAGAATAAACAAGCATTTTACCTTTGCGCTGTAGGGATAATAATCAGTTTTTTCTCCTTAGATCAATTAGCCTTTTCAATTTCCACAACATAGTCATTTAGATAGGATATTTAGAAGTTTAATACTTTTTCATAGAATTTAGAATAGAATATTTCGTTTCAGTAGTAAATAGAATTAGATATTAGTTTAATACTTTGTTTTTCATAGGATTAATTTGATAGGTAGAGAAAAGTTTTCAATTACATGATAGGATTTTATCATAGTTTGTATTGATGCTTTGTTCAGATTTAGAAGAAATTTAAGTAGATAATCTCCTTCTTTAATTAATATAATTGCCGGTATAAGATAATCTAACATAGAGTTAAACATGGTTTGTTTTTATGCAATTTCGACTTGTTTTAGATCATTTTTCTTTCTTAATTTTACATTTCCTTTTCTTCCTTCTTGTAATTTTCATTTTCTAGTTATTAGAATATTTTCTTCAGAATAATTCATAAATCAATTTCCTTCTTAGATTAATATTAAACATTTCATTTTCTTCCTTCTTAAGTTTATTTTTCAAGCATTAAAATTCTTTTAAATTCAGCTACTTTCTTTCTTTTCGATTTCATTCATATAAAATCTCTACAAACAAACACTGAAGTTTCTCTTCTATTTCTTTTAAAATCAATTGTTCTTCTTAATTTTCATCATAGGCTTTTAATTAAGTTTAGATTTCCCTCCTTAGATCAGTTCTCAGTTTAAACATTGAAGATAAAACATAAAACCCCCTAAAAACAACATATAAAATCTACACAGCGAAGTAAGAAAGATAGGCTTCTAGCATATATAGTGCACCTGCACTTCACAAGATTACTAACTACGGTCGATAATTTACGATAGCAATTTAAGACATTAAATTTCCTAAACACTTTACAAGAAAGCAAGCCATATATTTGAGCCTCTCTTGTGAATAGGCATCCAGGACCAACTTTCATCCTATCATTGATCCACTCATCTCTGTGATCCTTATTATACCGGGTTTCCTCCCATCGGTGAAAGTCCATAAAAATCGGGGAGCCTTAGCTGAGGTGACAGTGAGCTATCGCTCCATTGTATCCCTTGACCTAGTAGTTTCCCTATAGGACCCCCCTCCTAGGACCCCTTCTAGTTTGAGTGGTAACATTTTGGCGTCGTTGTCGGGGACACGAGACCTCTGTTTTTTTCCTCGTACGACATATTGACATATCATTATTGGCGACTCCATTGGAGGAACAAAGTCCTAGTTCCTCATTGAACTTCAAAGTCAATGCTTGTAGGGTGAAGCAAGCATTTGTGAAGGCATTTTTAATTCACCCCGGCGACTCCATTTTGGCACTAAATGCAAGATCATGAAAAATGGCTAAAGAAAGTGTCCATGACATTAGCCCCGAAGAAGAACAAAACCTATGGGAAAGATTGGATTTGTGGTCTGAGCTTTGTGATCATCTGATAAAGCATGAGAACGTAGAATTCATACTCAATTTTTATAACAGGAGCAAGTCAAACCTCAACACCATAAGACATGAATATGAAGAAGGGCCCATAGATTATCTTTCCTTGGAGCTTACCTATTATACTGGTGCATTTAATTCCTTGTCTCACAAGATCAAAGAAAAATATTGCTCATTACCAGATGAGGATTTGGATGACCAGGATGACCAAGAAAATGGGGATGATGAGAAAATATCAATTATGGAATTGGGGGCCAATAACAATGAAGTGAAAGACATATCTTTTGAGGATGACAAAGAGTTGTATCTTGAAAGCGTCCAAATGAAATAAGAAAGAATGGATGAATATAGTACGTCATGCAGGGGGTTAGTAAGGGAATGTAATTCTAATGAAGTGTTCGCCCATTTACACGAAGAAGAGGTGAAGCTTCATAAGATGAAATGTGAATATAAAGAGAACCCCACTAATGCTCTCCTCCTAGAAGAATTTTACCAAAATCATGTAACAAATACATTAGCCATTGTTCTTCAAGAGAAATGGATAGAAGAGAAGTCTCGCTTGTTGACTAATGAAGATGAAGAAGTTGAAGAAGGCTTTGAGAATCTAAATGATGAGCAAGAAGTTGATTCCTCCTTGGGTCCACGTGATGAAAAGGATGAGTTTGAGAACACGTGTCGGGAAGGATGAGCCTATGGAAGGTGAAGTTGAGACTAACATTACCTTTATCAAGGATATTACTCCTGAGGACTCTCCTTTTAAGAACCTTGAGGAAATTGATCCCATTAGCCCCTTCGAAGATGACATTGGAGATCACTTCCACATTGAAAAGGAGAAATGGGAGATTGTTGGTCCTCAATTTGATTGTGCTCCCATCTAAGACACCGAGAAGGAGGATGAGGTTGAGATTGGTCTTCTCTTTCTCTCGGGCATTATTTATGATGGAATACCCATTGATACCCTTGGGAAGGAGAATTATTATTTTCCCTTGCATGAAGAGGGGCAGTTGGAAGTAATCGATTCTTCTTTTAGGGGAGACCCAATCTTCGATACTAAGGAAATCAACAAGGCTCCCACATATCCTCAGTATGATTCTATATTCAAATCACTTGAGCCTTTAGATTATGATTATGGGGAAAAGAAACGCGTTGAATATAATACTACACCCTCCCTTTTGCCTTTTCCTATTGTTCATCATCTTAACTCTTCCTCAAGTGACACACTCAACCCTTACATATGAGCTCAAGTGACCATGATCCCTTTCCTTCGAGTATAGTGTCGAGGAAGAGCCCCTCATTGATTATACTTTATCTCCTTGGACGCACCCTCGGGGTTTTGATCACTCCATGACCTTCCTCCTCCAACGTGACCATCACCATGAGCAACCTAGTTGTTACACTCCTTTCCCTCACCCTTCATTCCTCTCCCATCACAACCTTGTGGCATCTACAAAGCACAATATTATGAGCAATGATTGTGATGAGAAGTTCTTACCGATAATCATTCATTCCACCATTATGTACTTAGAGGGAAGGTCCCGCATTTCTAAATTGACTCATGTTCCTTCTCTTAGGGATTCCTCTTACCTCACATGGAAAGTATATTTTCCCACCTCCCACACGCATTATCCTCTATGTGTTTGGGTTTTCATTCACTTTGGGATTTGTTGCATGAGTAATCTGTTGATTTTTGTATCTTGGTAGGTACTCTAAGGCTTGTGGATCGAGGGTTTGGAGGAAGGAGATCCACAAGTGGCATTGTGGCTTGGAACCCAAGCTTGGGGTTTTCCACCCATCGAGATTTGGGCCAAAACCATGAAGAATTTGAGCATGAGAAAATTTGAGGTGATAGATTTTGGCGTGGCGATTCCAACGCTTCAAAAATCACTCAAATCGGAGCTCTAGAGTTTGAGTTATGAAGTTTTGAAGGTATCAATAGTATTTGGACTGTCAAGTCATGTATGCTTAAAGAGAATTCGTTCAATAGACATGACCCTTCACGAATTCGTGGAACCCTTCTATTTGTGTGTAAATACGAAAGTGGAGGCCATTTATACCATCCATTTGGAGCAACACAAGAGCTCAACAAAGGAGCATAAGAAGCTCAATAACGAGGAGAGACATCTCTATTGTTGGCCGCAGAGAGAGGGGTAGAACAACGAGGAGTTTTAAGGGTTGTTGGAGATTCTTGGTGACTACGTGGAGGGTTGTTCTATGCTACAGCCAGGCCGAGGATGAAGCAAGGTCAACGCAAGTCTGTTTGGGCAGCAACAATGTAAGGAAATCTATTTTTGGGTGGGTTGTAGGTGACAACAAAATTCTATGGTAGGTCGTAGGCCTTACCACTAAAAAACAGGTGTTGTGTACGAATGTTTTGGGGCTGAAAAGTGCCCAAAACAGTAGCCGAGAAGTGGAGGACCCTTCCTTGATGATGCAGCATGGATTGGGTGCATTTTCGGTGCTTGATTAAGAGTTAGTAAAACAAGCTATGATGCCCTAACAAGTCACATTCATAACAACAGCGTTATAACAGACTTGGAGCAACAAATTTTCTTGTGTTGGGTCATTGTTTTGACCAGTGTTGGATCGTTTTATGAGCAGCCTATGCAAGCCAAGGAGGGAGAGTTGACATGGAGGTTAGTAGCCCTAACCAGTGGGCAGTTTCCACAGTGAAGATTAGTGTTTTGGATCGATTTCATTTGCATCCTGTCGGAGCCATTTGTTGGGGTTGTCTTGAGTGTCAAGAAACCCCAACTAGTAGCATATCTCGCAATGGATAAGTGTCCTAGGAGAGGGTTGTTGGTGAAGACTATAAGCAGCCATGTGGAGGGATTTCCTAGGTGTTGGATGCCCTAACTAGGAGCAGATTCTACAACAGACTTAGTCACTCGTGGACTATTGGAGGGTAGTGTGAGAGTGGACCAATTGTGAACGTGGATTGGGAATTTATGATCTGTTGGAGGACAGCGTGATAGTGCCCAAGTTGGAGCCCGGTGTGCAACACTTTGATGGAAAAAAGTAGTTTCTAGAGAGGCAGTTGTTGAGCTCAAGGGGCTGATCACCTAGGAGCATTTTTGTGGAGCCCGAGACTTGTGTGTGGAGAAGGACTTTTACAGCAGATGATGGGAAATTCTCCTAGCCTGTGTTCATTGTGGAAGATGGACATATTGCAGTGATAAGTAGCAACCCTTTGTTCCCTATGTTGGTCTTCATCGGAGCAGCGCGGGAAGACCATAGTGGGATGGAGTCCCTAAGTAGTTGAGGCGAACAAGTGGGCAGATTGAGAGTTTGTCACAAGTGGACTTGTGAAGAACTCAACAGGAGTCTCGATGTGTTGATGCATTGGTGGATGAACAATCATCTAGTGGGCAGATTGATAGCCGAGGTCCAGTGGTCAGATGGACTTGGAGCATTGATACATGCAAGATCTACAAATCGGGAGATCAAGGATCGGGCATGTACAGTGTACGACCAAGAGGAGCTGAGAGAGTCTATTGCATTAGCCACATGGTCAGAGTATCTTGTTGAGGGCAGATTGGTCGTCGATATACTGACACCAAGCCCCAGTTTGTATCTTGTACTAGTGGATGATTGAGGGCCATTATCTCTGGTATGGGAGCCCTAGACTATTGTATTATATGTTGTTTAATGTAACGAAGTTGGGTTGAAAAATGTAAAAAGTTGTCTATATTATGTGCATGTGTTATTTACTACTACTTATATTATGTTGTGCAAAGTAGTTTTGTTGAGATACTTTGTTTGGTAGCGTCAAAGATTTTAAGACTCTAACATGCTATCAGAGCATATCTGAGCTACTTTGAGGGATAGTGAATCAGAGTGTACACAGCGAAGCAACTCAGAGGGACTTGTGGGTGTCTAGATCATGGAGCAAAGGGTTCAGCTAAAGACATCGAGATGTGGTCTTCACTGGCTTGGAAGCGAGATCAACTGGGAGTTCTGGTGGATTGGTGGTGAGCCTAGTGAAAAACAGTTTGTTGTAGCACAGGTTGTTGAACGTGGACTTTCGTTGATTTGTCATGAATGGTTGGGACAGCTTGCGGATTTCTTTGAGATGGATGAGATCAGGTTGATCGAGATGGCTTCATGCGATGGACTAGATATTGGCAGTCTAGAATCTTCATCAGATTGTGATGTTTCATATCCGAGATTGGAGGGATTTGCACCAGTTGTATTTGATCCAAGAGGATGAGTGCTTGCAGGACTGAGCCAGTGGAAGCTTAGGATCTTCAGGTTTAGATGTGATGAGGCAGAGGCACTACCAATATTGTCGGGTTCATTCTACAGGGTTTGTTGCAGTGATGGACACCAGATGGGCTAGTTTCGTCGGACAATGATGGTTACTTCCTAGTCTTGGAAGTACCTCCCTCGCTAAGAGGGAGTGTTGATTTTTGTATCTTGGGAGGTACTCCAAGGCTTTTGGATCAAGTGATTGGAGGAAGGAGATCCACAAGTGGCATTGTGGGTTGTTAATTTTAAACAACTAGGCCCAAACTCCATGTTGCACTGCTCATATAACGATGGTCATATTTTTGTTGGATTCCTCTTTCGGAGAGTTGCAAGATTGATCTAAAGATCATCTTGATCGAATGAGTAGAACATTGATTTTGAATTTATTTTCCACATGTGCAAGGTTGGCCAGATTTATCCGACATGCCTAAGAGATGTGTCACACACCCTCATTGATGAATATAAATTGGAGAGACTTGGAGGTCATTTTCTCATCATCTCATCACACATTCTCTCATTGTGATCTGATTGGTTCGATAGCCTTTGGAGGCCTTTTTCCCCTCACACGTATGGAGCGAAGCTGTTGTTTTCTGCGCTTATCTGTTTAAGGGCTTTGTATTTTTTGCGATGATCTGTTTAGGGTTTTTTTGTTGCCGCGTTGACCAACTTTGACCGTGGTCAACCCTTGGTCGTTTGACCTTAATCTTTCGCAAAAATTCCAATTTTAGGAGACCGTACAGCTAGGCACTAAAATCGAGGAATTCTGGGTTGTCTAATCGAAGCCCTAGTTTGCTGCATTGACTTTTCTAAAGCTGCATGCGTTGACTTTTCTGCGATATCCCTGGCTTGACTTGCGTTGACTTGTGATGAGGGTTGTGGGTGTGACACATGAAAGTGTTGGCTGACCGAAAAAGTCTTTGCTGGTTGAATCATCCTGCTGACTGTCGTAACGCAACAATATCTCATAACTTTGCTGGATATAAGGAATTGTAAATCTAATCTATATTTGGTTTGTCTTCTATTAATCTATTATTGTGTTCTATCAACAATTTACTTTCAAGTTTATCTTATTGCTATTTTGTATTTGGCCTAAGAAAGATTGAAGTAAAAGTGCATCAAGCATAGAACACCATTGTTAACTAAATTTAACATAGTATCAGAGTTGAGGCGAAGACAAAGTCCAATAGTCCAAGCTAATGTTAGAAGCTATCTCTGAAAAAAGAAATCCTATCAAGGACAAATGGCCTCCTCAACCTACAAGGGTTTCAAGGCTGATGATAAATTGACTAATAAGTTTGATTATCATGCATAGAATATGTCCTTGGATTTGGCACTAGAAGATCAAGATGTCATGGACTATGTACAGGGGAATATTCAAGAGCCTCCATCTAATGCAGCTGCTGCCATGAAGACGAAGTATAGAAAAGGGGAAATCAAAGCAAAGATGATTATCCGGGATAATATTCATAAGCACTTGGGTGCTTACATTTCTGAGCTGAAGACATCTAAGGAGATGTATGATAAGTTGGTGAGCATGTTCAGGGCTAGCAATGCTAATCAAATCCTCTTCTTCAAGAATCAACTGAAGAATATCAAGAAGGGTAAGGATGAATCTATTCAATCCTATTTTATGAGGCTTGCTGAAATCAGGAATAACCTCCTAGCTATTGGAGAAGCAATATCTGATCGAGAGATGGTTCTTATTGCACTTGAAGGTCTCCCCCGTGATTGGCATGTATTCAATACCACTATTCTCAATAATAATGTGATTCCTGATTTTGATGAAATATTGACGAGATGCACTCAAGAGGAAACAAGAATGATGGAGTATGCCTCTAATGGTAATGGAAGTGACCCTACTACCTTCGGCGCTCATGCAAAGAAGAAGAACCATGGTGGCCTGAGAAATGAAAACCATGGTAGAGCGGGACCCAAAGGAAGGAAGGGAAGATGTTACACTTGTAACAAGACTGGTCACTATGCAAGAGAGTGCCCTAATAGAAGGGACTCTCCCAGGGATGATGACAACAACAACTCGAGAAGGAATGGCAGGAACAACAGGTTTCAAGGAAAAAGGAAGGCTCCCTCTAATCGTAATGGAAATGGGCAACCTTTCAAGAGGTCAAGAAATTCTAGGTACGATGAGTCTAATTTTGTTCATAATAAGAGAAATGATTTTATTCTTATATCTACGCTCTCTGTTGCATCTCCACCCGACTCCTTGGATGTTTGGTTAATTGATAGTGGTGCTTCAAGGCACCTCACTGGTTATAAAGAAGCCCTTTCTGATTTGGTTGAGAAGGATACTAATCTTGAAATTATCCTTGGAGATAATGCCACCTATCCCGTGAAAGGGACAGGGACTATAACTCTCCATTTATCTCAAGGTCAAGTCATCCAATTACAAGATGTGTTGTATGTACCTGATTTGAAGAAGAAACTTGTGTCCATTTCGACAATGGAAGACAAAGGGTACAATGTGGCATTCGTTGATGGAAAGGTACTTATTTGGAAGAAGAACTTCAAGGAAGCTCTTTCTATTGGTTTTAGAGTTGATACACTCTACCAGGTTGGAGGAAGGCCATTGGGTGCTATGACATGTGATACAACTCTTCAAACAGAGTTATGGCACCGGAGATTTGCACACGTTCATTACAAAGCCCTTCTCGAAGCAAGGAAGGTGGTGACAGGCATGCCCGAATTGAGAGATGATCATGAAGGTATATGTCAGGGTTGTGTCAAAGGGAAGCATACAAGGGGACCATTCCCCTCAAGTGTCACAAAGACAACTGATATCTTACAGTTGATACATTCTGACTTATCTGGTATGCTACCTGTGACATTCTTAAGAGGATGTTCCTATTACATGACTACATTATGACTTATCTGGTATGCTACCTATGATATCCTTGGGAGGATGTTCCTATTATATGACTTTTACAGATGACTTCTCCCGCAAGACCTGAATATATTTTTTGAAGAAGAAGGGCGAAGCATTCAAATGGTTTCGTACCTTCAAGGCCTTGGTGGAAAATCAAACCAAGAAGAAAATCAAAGTTTTGAGGACTGAAAATGGGACCGAGTATGAGTCAAACGAGTTTAATGAATTTTGTAGAGAAGCTCGCATTAAGAGGGAGACCACAATTGCGTACACTCCTGAGCAAAATGGTGTTGCTGAAAGAAAGAATAGGACCATTGTGGAAGTTGTTCACGCCATGCCATGTGACCAAGGTCTTCCGAAGTTTCTATGAGGAGAAGCAGCGAACACTGTTGTATATGTTCAAAATAGATGCACGCATTCCGCCCTAAACTCCAAAACTCCCGAAGAAGTATTATATGGCAAGAAACCTGATGTTTCTCATTTTAGAGTTTTTGGTTGTCTTGTTTAATTTCATGTGCCGAAAGAAAAGAGCAGCAAGCTGGATGTTTCTGGAAAGAAGGGAATGTTTGTGGGCTACAGTGAAACTTCGAAGGCATATAGAATCTATGTGCATGGTCAAAGAGAAGTGGAGATATGCCACGATGTCACCTTCGATGAAGATGTTGCCCTCGAGAAAGTAAGAAATCTCCCTAGCTCCAAGGAAGACAAAGAAGATGAAGAAGCAGGGAAGCTCAAAGAGCCGAAAGATGACCTGATGCCCGATGTTGAAGGACCTATGGATCCCATTGATCCACCTCCTTCAAATAAGAGAAGACCCTCATGGCTTAGGGATACTCTCGAAGATGCCGAGAGACATATTGCCCCAAGGGAGAAATTCCGTGAAAGCAAGGAGCCGAAGGGATACCAAGGGTATCTAGCAACCATGAGTACGATAGTACAATCTAAGCTTGGAACATTTGAAGAAGTCGTAAAGCATCAAGTTTCGAAGGATGCTATGCACGAGGAATATGAGTCCATTATGAAGAATGATGTCTGGGAAATGGTCCCAAGACCAAAGGATAAATATCTTGTCACCTCGAAATGGCTCTATAAGATCAAGCATGGATCTAATGGAAGTACTGAAAAGTACAAGGCAAGATTCGTTGCTCGAGGCTTCTCTCAAAAGGAAGGCATAGATTATGATGATATATTTACACCTGCGGCCCACTATACTACCATCCGATTTATTATTGCCCTCACTGCTACACAAGGATGGAGTCTACATGAAATGGATGTGAAGATCGCTTTTCTGCATGGATCTATAAAGGAAGAGGTGTATGTGGAGCAACCTCTGGGGTTCGAAGTCAAAGATAGAGACACCCATGTATGCAAGTTGAAGAAAGCACTCTATGGGTTGAAGCAAGCCCCCAGGGCTTGGTACGAGAGGGTAGATAGCTACTTGATGAAGCTGGGCTTCACTCGAAGTAATGTTGATCTGAACCTTTATTTTAAGGTTGATAGAGAAAGGCCTCTCATTTTGGTTCTCTATGTGGATGATCTCTTCCTCACAGGTGCTGACCCTCTCATTCATCAGTGTAAGAGGGAGCTAGCTTCTGAGTTTGAGATGAAAGACCTAGGACTGAGGCACTACTTCCTAGGCTTGGAGGTCTGGCAGAGGCCAGGCGAGATTTTCCTTTCTCAAGGAAAATATGTCTCTAAGCTATTGGAGAGATTTGGTATGGTGGATTGTAAGTCTGTGTCGACACCGATGGAACTCAACTTCAAGAAGTTGTGTGGAAACGTTGTTGGGCCCATGCTAGCAAAACCTTCTGAGTATCGACAACTCGTGGGGGCCCTGATGTTCTTAGTGAACTCCCGTTAGTGATCCTCATCACATTCACTCGATTGGTGCCAAGAATCTGTTGAGATATCTTCGAGACACAATCAACCATGGGTTGAGATACATTGTCGAGAGTTTGAGACTCCATGGATATACTAATGTCGATTGGGCTAGCTGTGTGGTGGATCGCAAGAGCACATCTGGAGGTTGCTTCACCTTGGGTTCTGCTTTGATATCTTGGATGAGCAAGAAGTAGAAGTCGGTGGCTTGGAGAACCATTGAGGCCGAATACATTGCAACGAGTATGGCCTATTGTGAAGTTGTTTCGTTGTGAAAGCTCTTCAGTGAGCTGTTTGGGCATGTGCTAGATACAATCGTTATCCTCTGCGATAACTAGAGTGGGATTCGTCTTTCTAAGAATCTTGTGTTCCACGATCGATCCAAGCATATTGATATCAGGTACCACTTTGTCCGGGGCATGGTATAGCGAGGCGTCGTAAGGCTCGATCATATAGGAATTGATGAGCAGGTCGCAGAAATTCTCATGAAGCCCTTGGGGAAGGTCAAGTTCCTAACCTTCTGTGAGAAGCTTGGAATCGTGGAAAGACCCTATTCTGAGTGTCCACTTGAGTTGGACTATGAGCTCTGGGAGCTCAAAGGGGCTTGGGGATAGCTTCTAGGAGATATAAGCACATACGGGGCTAGGATTGCCGAACCTTGTTGTGCTTCTGCCCCACCGTTATGATATTGATTTGGTTCGCCTCTCTCTGATCTGTGCCCCGCACGCATCCTACCCATGGAGTTTCGGACTCATGGGAAGTAACTCTCATTTGGCCAATGAGGTGGGAAATGTGGATAGAGACCATAGCAAGACTGATGGACACATCAGAGATTGTCGTACTCTCTATGTCTAGGATGGCACATGTCCAACACCTTGATCTGGGATCAAGTATGATGAGGTTTTATCCTCTAAACTGACTTCAAGTCAGTAAACTAATTTTAGGTTAGTATGAGACTCTATTGAGTCCGAGAGGTTTTTACCTCTAAGCTGACTTCGAGTCAGCTGTGTGTGATGTCTTTGTGACTCACCTTTTGTTCTGAAATAAAGAGCCAACAAAGCAAGTTACGACGAGATGACGCACGATGCTTGGTTTGGTACATGATGGATGGCACTTGTGGACAGATGGAGTTCTCCCTAGTTGAGAGGGAGTGCTAATTTTGGGCAACTAGGTCCAAACTCCATGTTGCACTGCTCATATGACGATGGTCATTTTTTTTTGGACTCCTCTTTCGGAGATGTGCAAGATTGATCTAAAGATTATCTTGATCAGATGAGCAGAACATTGATTTTGAATTTATTTTCCACATGTGCAAGGTTAGCCAGATTTATCCCACATGCCTAAGAGATGTGTCACACACCCTCATTGATGAATATAAATTGGAGAGACTTGGAGGTCATTTTCTCATCATCTCATCACACATTCTCTCATTGTGATCATATTGGTTCGATAGCCTTTGGACAAATGACTTATGAAAGTGCTGGCTGACTGAGAAAGTGACAAATGAAAGTGATGGCTGACTGAGAAATTCTTTGTTGGTTGAAGCATCCTGTTGACCGCCATAACGCAACAATATCTCATATCTTTGTTAGACATAAGGAATTGAAAATCTGATCTATATTCGGCTTGTCTTATATTGATCTATTATTGTGTTTTATCAGCATTTTACTTTCAATTTTATGTGAATGCTATTTTGTACTGGTCCTAAGAAAAATTGAATTAAAAGTGCATCAAGCATAGAACACCATTGTTATCTAAATTTAACAGCTTGGAACCCAAGCTTGGGGTTTTGTACCCATCGGGATTTGGGAATAAACCATGAAGAATTTGAGCATGAGAAATTTGAGGTGATAAAACTTGGCGTGGCGATTCCAACGCTTCGAAAATCACTCAAATCAGAGCTATAGAACCTGAGTTATGAATTTTTGAAGTTGTCATTAGTATTTGGACATTCAAGTCATGTAGGCTTGAGGATTCATCCAATAGACATGACTCTTCATGAATTCGTGGAGCCCTTCTATTTGTGTATAAATAGGAGGAGAGTAAAGGCCATTTAGACCATCCATTTGGATCAACACAAGATCTCAACAAAGGAGAATAAGAAGCTCGTTGAAGAGGAGAGACACCTCTACTCTTGGTCGTAGAGAGAGGGATAGAACAACAAGGAGTTTAAGGGTTGTTGGAGCCTCTTGGTGACTGCGTGGAGGGTTGTTCTATGCTACAGCCAGGTTGAGGATGAAGCAGGGTCAACGCAAGTGTGTTTGGGCAGCAAGAAGGTAAGGAAATATGTTTTTAGGTGGGATGTAGGTGACAACAAAGGTCTATGGTAGACTGCAGGCCTTACCACTACAAAATAGGGGCTGCGTAGGGATGTTTTGGGGCTGAAAAGTGCCCAAAACAATAGTCGATAAGTGGAGGACCCTTCCTTGATGATTCCGTAGTGATTGGGTGCAGTTTCAGTGTTTGGTTAAGGGCTAGTGTAGCAGGCTATGATTACCTAACTAGTCACAGTCATAACAACAACATTATAACAAACTTGGAGCAACAAATTGTCTTGTGTTGGGTGATTGTTTTGACCAGTGTTGGATCATTTTATGAGCAACATGTGGAAGACAAGGAGGGAGAGCTGATGTGGAGGTCAGAATCCCTAACCAGTGGGTTGTTTCCACAGTGAAGATTGGTGTTTTGGAACGGTTTCATTTGCATCCAGTTGGAGCCATTTGTTGGGGTTGTCTTGGGTGTCAAGAATCCTCAACTAGGAGCATATCTCGCAGTGGATAAGTGTCCTAGGAGTGGACTGTTGGTGAAGATTGTAAGCAGTCATGTGGAGGGATTTCCTAGGTGTTGGATGCCTTAACTAGGAGCAAATTCTAAAACACACTTGGTCACTCGTGGAATGTTGGAGGGCAGCGTGAGTGGAACAAGTGTGAACGTGGACAACATGATAGTGCCCAAGTTGGAGCTCGGTGTGCAACACTTTGATGGACAAAAGTATTTGCTAGAGAGGCAGTTGTTGAGCTCAAGGGTCTAATCAACCAGCAATAGTTTTGTGGAGCCCAAGACTTGCGTGTGGAGAAGACTTCTACAACAGATGATGGGCAGTCCTCCTAGCACGTGTTCATTGTGGGAGATGGACATCCTGTAGTGATAGGTGGCAACCCTATGTGCCCTATGTTGGTCTTCATCAGAGCAGCGCAGGAAGACCATAGTGGCATTGAGTCCCTAAGTAGCTGGGGAGCAACGGTGGGCAAATTGAAATTTGTTCACAAGTGGAGCTGTGAACAACTCAACAACAGTCTCGATGTGTTGATGCATTGGTGGACGAACAATCAACTAGTGAGCAGATTGATAGTCGAGGTTCAGTGGTCAGATGGACTTGGAGCATTGATACAAGCAAGATCTACAAATCGGGAGCCGAAGGACCGGGTAGGTACAGGGTACGACCGAGAGGAGGTGAGAGAGTTGACTACATCAACCATATTGGCAAAATATCTTGTGTGAAAATTTCTGAATACAGTTATGTAGAAACCCTATTGTAGTATCATGGTTTACTTCTCCTACTTTATTATGTTATACACGTTATTTTCAGAAGAAAAAAAAAATATATATATATATATATATATATATATTCAGAAAATACCGAAGCAAACACAACTAACATCCCACACATGCAAGTCATTTACTGAATATTACGCTCATTCAAACAAAGTTACACACTGAATTTTGGACATAAGTCCCCGGAAAAACCCAAAGCGAGAAAACCGGTGCAACAGATATGAGGGTTTATTATTATTAAGTAGATTCTGAGTACAACAAATCTGGGCACCAAATCTGGTTCACCCGACATAGAAAAAGTAGATCTGCAGCTAACCTACTGTTCTAAGACTAAGATTCTGACTGACCCACACCCTCAAATGGGATTTACAAGACTCAGCCCGGATATGGCCCTAAAAACCCCAGCGTTGCCCTTGAAGCCCCAGCGTCAGCCCTGCTAGGCTTTGCGTGCCTTTGCGTTGCTCAGAAGGGGAATGTGTAACCTATAGTGGGTGACGCAGTCATTACACTGCCTCAGTAGCCCTCTACGTAATTCTGGAAGCCTTCTGAAGTTGCAGAGCTGCCCCTCCTGGGCCTGTGTAGCGGTTGAAGCCTATGCGCTGCGCAGCTGCTACATAGTTGCTGCTACTACTCTTGCTCCTCTGCGTTGTCTCTGAAAGCTGCTCCTCTTCCTCTTGTTGAATCTTGGCTCCGGGATTAGATCATCCCCTTAGCCAATTCTACCCCTCGCTGCAGAAAACTCCTCCGGTAATTCTTAGCAAACCCTGCCCTAGAATTCTAGCTTAGTTTCTCAACTTTGCATCTGTGTGTGTGTGTCTCCAACTAAACCCCAAGCCTTTTTCTTATAATTTTTGTTGAACACATCAATGGCTATGATTAAATCTCTTATCAATGGCTGAGATTAAAAGACTGCTTGATTTGCGTCACTTAGAACATTTCAGCACATGTGTGTAATTAATTCACTTTATTTTTTCTAATTTCCTACGTTTAGACTTCGGGTCCTCATTAAAAAAATTAATTATTTTAATAACTTCAACACCAGATGAAATTTCCCCAAACACTTTTTGGGTTTTGGAGGTGATGTGTTACTTAGCCCCTCCAAAACGTTTCAGGAATAGAGCAGACCCGATGCTGCACAAAATACACAAAATCTCAACACTCCCTCTTAGCACGGAGTGTGCTCTAGCAATACATCCACACCATGTATCGCAAGATCTTGGTATTGGTCTCTGTGTGGTTGATGCTTGGCTTGTTGCCCTCCATCTATTGCACTGTTGCTCCCTGTACTGCTGCCAATGTCATTGCCACTGACACTGCCACATCTGTACTGCAGCTCCCTCTCAACTTGCTGCATCATGCTGCCCATAGCACTGCCACTACTAACTGTTGCACTGCAAATCAATTGCCGAGAAGTAAGCAACTGAAGGACTCCTGCCCAATCGTTGACAGATAAGTCAAGCTGCATCCCATCACTAAAGCTCCCATGGTTGTTGATTTATGCTGTCCTCTTGAAGCCACTACGCTGATATAGCTCTGCACTGTATGAGCAATGCCTCTTTGTGCTACTGCAATCCCATTAGCCTCTGCGTTGTTGCCTCTACGCTGCTGCTGCATCTGCATTACACTTCTCCCTCTTCAGCTCTTAGTTTAGCTCCATGATCAAATGCTTAGCTCGCGCTTGATTTTCTTCGTGCTTCTTTAGAGGATCTGCATCGGTTGGCACAACTAGGACTTTCTCTACATGATCTTTGAGGCCATACTCATCCAGAATTGATAGGATTCTGGCCCTCCAGATAACAAAGTTGGACATGTCGTCCAACCTATCCTGATCTCTCAGTCCATATCACGCCATCTGCTCAAATTTGTCAGAGCAGATACTCTTTCTGTTGCAATACTCAACAAAAAATGTTGGATCTGGGTTTCTTGATGATTTAGAAACCCTCTATAGTGACTGCTCTCTCCGACAACTAATTTCCCTCCTGGAAATCTTCAGCCAAACACAATCAGACAGTACTCTCTGATCACCCTCCTGATTGAATCTCAGATCTGTTTGGCTCAGATCTACTGGGTGACTGCCTTCCTCCCGTTCTTTGTTAACTTAGCTAGGCACAATTATGCACCAATAGAATCTCCACCACACCAACACTTTTGAAGATCTGAAGCACTGCTTCCGGATCTTGGCAAAACTTCTCTGCAACAGGAAGAATGACTGGATTGTGTCCCACTAACTGGCTCAACGTAGCCTCAGCGCAGCTCAGAAGTGGACTGTGTAACCCCAGACTGGGTGAAACAATCCTTACGCTGGCCTAGGAAGGCTCTACTTGCATAAGCCTGATGGCCTTCTGTATATGTAGTGCTGCCCCTTCATGGGTATGCGTCCTCCTGCTGCCAAGCTGTCCCTTCTGGATCTGCTACTTCTGTTATTGTCTTGCAGAAGAAAGATTCTTCAGCTGATTTGCTGGAGATTCAGCTTGATCTGCTATCACTCTGATACCATGTGAAAAATTCTGAATACAATTATGCAGAAACCCTACTATAGTATCATGGTTTACTTCTCCTACTTGATTAAGTTATACAAGTTATTTTAAGAAAAAGATATTCAGAAAATACCAAAGCAAACACAACTAACAGCCTACACATGTAGATCATTCACTGAATATTACGCTCATTCAAACAAAGTGACACTGATTTTTGGAAATAAGTCCCTGCAAAAACCCAAAGCGGGAAAAAACGGTGCAGCAGATATGAGGGTTTATTATTATTAAGTAGATTATGAGTACATCAAATCTGGGCACCAAATCTGGTTCACCCGACAAAGAAAAAGAAGAATGAATCTAGGTTGGGTGACTGCCTTCCTCCCGTTCTTTGTTGACTTAGCTAGGCACAATTCTGCACCGACAGAATCTCCACCACACCAGCATTGTTGAAGATCTGAAGCACTGCTTTCGGATCTTGGCAAAACTTCTCTGCAACAGGAAGAATGACTGGACTGCGTCCCACTCACTGGCTTAGCGTAGCCTCAGCGTTCCTCAGAAGTGGACTGTGTAACGCCAGACTGGCTGACACAGTCCTTACGCTGGCCTGGGAAGGCTCTACTTGTGTAAGCCTGATGGCCTTTTGTAGCTGTAGTGTTGCCCCTTCATGGGTCTGCATCCTCCTGCTGCCCCTTGATGGGTATGCGTCCTCCTGCTGCCACGCTGCCCCTTCTGGATATGCTACTTCTTTTGTTGTCCTGCAGGAGAAATATTCTTCAGCTGATTTGTTGAAGATTCAGCTTGATCTGCTATCGCGCTGATACCATGTGAAAATTTTTGAATACAGTTATGCAAAAACCCTACTATAGTATCATGGTTTAACTCTCCTACTTGATTAAGTTATACAAGTTATTTTAAGAAAAAACGATGGAGCAGATATGAGGGTTTATTATTATTAAGTAGATTCTGAGTACATCAAATCTGGGCACCAAATCTGGTTCACCCGACAGAGAAAAAGAAGACTGAATCTAGGCTGGGTGACTGCCTTCCTCCCGTTCTTTGTTGACTTAGCTAGGCACAATTCTGCACCGGCAGAATCTCCACCACACCAGCACTGTTGAAGATCTGAAGCACTGCTTCTGGATCTTTGCAAAACTTCTCTGCAACAGGAAGAATGATTGGACTGTGTCCCACTGACTGGCTCAGCGTAGCCTCAACGCTGCTCAGAAGTGGACTGTGTAACCCTGGACTGGGTGACACAGTCCTTACGCTGGCCTGGGAACAATGTTTTAAAAAACGGAATCGGTCAGCTACCAGGCCGAGGTAATGACTCGGTAATGACTCGGTCGACTCGGTTTCAATGACTCTGTTTTTGTAAAAAATACATTAAATATTAATTTTTTTGTACAAAAACATAAAGAATAATCTTGTCCTATAATATTGTTACAGCCCTGGTTGGCATGACATATATGCTTCAGGAGTCAGTGAGCAGGCCTCTTATTCATTTCAGCGTAAAAAAAACCTTGAAATAAGTTCATCATTGCCAAAAAAATTTCAACAGTCAGGATAAGATCAAAGATTGTGTAATATTTCCAATTGCAAAGACAATAAAACATATTTTGTCAGGAAGCTAGTCAATTGGGGGGCCTTGTGTTCTAGCAGCAGTAAGGGTTTTGCATCCATTTATCATCAAACAATACTTGTTTTGTATCTATGTTCATTGTTTGCCTTCATTGATTTTGATCAATGTTATTTTGCAATAAAGGTTTTGAAAGAACATTGAGTAAAAATTTAGATAATATGGCCAGGAAAAACATATTGTAGCATTTGGGTTAACCAACAGTAAGTGCTGGATGCCTTTGAAACTATATGTTTTACAGTGCATTATGTGTTAAGGACATGGTATGCTACAACTAAGTTTCTAGCTTGGTAGGATGAAAGCGTCTATTGGTGTGTTATAAACAGTCATACTTATGGAATACAGAATAATCTTGTCCAATAATATTGTCACAGCCCTGTTTGGTATGACACATATGCTTCAAGAGTCAGTGAGCAAGTCTCTTATTCATTTCAACGTAAAAAAAAGTTGAGAGAAGTTCATCGTTGCCAAAAAAAATTTCAACAGTCAGGATAAGATCAAAGATTGTGTAATATTTCCAATTGCAAAGACATTAACACATATTTACTATTAGGAAGCTAGTCAATTGGGATTTAAGAGGGAAAGTAATGTAAAATTACACATTTAAAGACAAAGTAGCTGTAGAACTGCTCTTGCTACAATTATATCCTTATTTCTCAGGCTGTTGCGGTCAGAGATTGTATTAGGCCTATTTGTAGGTTCACTTGACTATGATTTTGAACGTTTCATAGTTGTATTGCCATAGCAAAACATGACTTCAGGATGAAAAACAACCTAAAAATACCCTAACAGCGAATTAAAATTCATTTTCAAGTCCACAAAACCGACTTTTTTGGGCCCACCGGCCGGCTATTATGGCTCGGCCTGGTTGAATCGGGCTCGGCCTGGTTGACCGGCTTGTTACCGAGCCGGCCGAGCCATTACAAAAACCGACCGGCTCGGTAATAAACCGGCCAGCCTGGCTGGTTTTCTACCTGGTCGGACCGGCCACCCTACCGGCTCGGTCGACCAGGCCTGGTCGGTTTCGGTCAAGCCAATTTTTAAAACAGAGCCTGGGAAGGCTCTACCTGCGTAAGCCTGATGGCCTTCTGTAGCTGTAGTGCTTCCCCTTCATGGGTCTGCGTCCTCCTGCTGCCAAGCTGCCTCATCTGGGTCTGCTACTTCTGTTGTTGTCCTGCAGAAGAAATATTCTTCAACTGATTTGCTGGAGATTCAGCTTGATCTGCTATCACTCTAATACCATGTGAAAATTTCCAAATACATTTATGCAGAAACCCTACTATAGTATTATGGTTTACTTCTCCTACTTGATTAAGTTATACAAGTTATTTTAAGAAAAAGATATTCAGAAAATACTGAAGCAAACACAACTAACAACCTACACATGCAGATCATTTACTGAATATTACGTTCATTCAAACAAAGTGACACACTGATTTTTGGACATAAGTCCCCGGAAAAACCCAAAGCGGGAAAAAAAGGTGCAACAGATATGAGGGTTTATTATTATTAAGTAGTTTCTGAGTACATCAAATCTGGGCACCAAATCTGGTTCACCCGACAGAGAAAAATAAGAACTGCAACTAACCTATTGTTCTGAGACCAAGATTCTGACTGATCCACACCCTCAAACGAGATTTACAAGACTCAGCCCAGATCTGACCCTAGAAACCCCAGCGCTGCCCCTGAAGCCCCAGCGTCAGCCCTGCTTGGCTCTACGTGCCTCTGCACTGATCAGAAGGGGACTGCGTAACCCCAGAGTCGGTGACGTAGTCCTTACACTGCCTCAGTAGGCATCTGCGTAACTGTGGAAGCCTTCTGAAGCTGCAGCGCTGCCCCTCCTAGGCCTACGTAGCACCTGCGTAGAGGATGAAGCCTATGCACTGTGCAGCTGCTACTGCTGCCCTTGCTCCTTTGCGTTGTCTCTTAAAGTTGCTCCTCTGCCTCTTGTTGACTCTTGGCTCCGAGATCAGATCATCCCCGCAGCTAATACTATCCCTCGTTGCAAAAAACACCTCCGGAAATTCTTAGCAAACCCTGCCCTAGAATTCCAGCTTAGTTCTCAGCTCTACATCTGTGTGTGTGTGTCTCCAATTGACCCTCAAGCCTTTCTCTTATAATTTTACGTTGAACACATCAACGGTCGTGATTAAATCTCTTATCAACGGCTGAGATTAAAATACTGCTTGATCCGCGTCACTTAGAACATTTCAGCACGTGTGTTTAATTAATTCACTTTCATTTTTCAAATTTCTTAAGTTTAGACTTAGGGTCATCATTAAAAAAATTAATTATTTGAATAACTTTAACACCAGATGAAATTTCTATAAACGCTTTATGGGTTTTGGAGGTGATGTGTTTCTTAGCCCCTCCACAAAGTTTCAGGGCTAGAGCACACCCGATGCTACCCCAAATACACAAAATCTCAACATCTTGTTGAGGGAAGATTGGTCGTTAATATACTGACACCAAGCCCCAGTTTGTATCTTGTACTAGTGGATGATTGAGGGCCATTATCCCTGGTACGGGTGCCCTAGACTATTGTATTATATGTTGTTTAATATAGCGAAGTTGGGTTGAAATATGTAAAATGTTGTTTATATTTTGTGCATGTGTGATTTACTGCTACTTATATTCTGTTGTGCTAAGTAGTTCTGTTAAGATTCTTGGATTTGTAGCGTCAGATATTTTAAGACTATCCTAGACCCAACATTGTGGAAATTCAACATAATCATATACGCATGCATATCTATATTGATTGGAAGATATGTTGGTTGCACTCGCTTTATGATTACACTTGATATTAGCTTCGTTGTATGCATGTTAGAGTAGAATGCATTGCATGTTGATTTTCTCATTAGAGCTCACATCATATGATATTTATCATAATAGATTAATTTGCATTTAGATAAAATTTGCATATCTTTTCTTTCCTGTTGATTTTTAAAGCCTAATACTAAGCATGGGTGATCATAAGACACCATAAAAACATGCTGCCCCATGTGCTTAGTTTTCGTATGTGCAGGTAACAGGTCTACGGTAACCAAGAGATTGTTGATGTTCTCATGACCTCCCGTTTGAGTAGCTTCACGCACTTTCCTGAGAGCTCATGTCCCAGTTGGAGCCAGATGTTACCCACCACCTGTGGGTAGTGTATATAGGAGAAACATTTTCTCCTAAATGGTCCTCAGCCGCTAGCCAATAGCCCCTTACAATAGGATAAAAATTTTCTCATAGATGGTCCTCGGCCGCCAAATAGCTCAATGTGCCAATTTCTCTACCACTTGAGCCAGTCATGTGGTCCTTCAACTACTTTTCATGAATGTATATTTGAAGGAGGGCCTTCCGAACCCAAAGGTATGGCCTTTAATTGGTATAGTTGACTAATTTTCCTTACTTGTTATGGGCACTTTGGGACATGGATTGGTGGGGGGATTTGGCGAAAAGAGTGGGTTAGGCTTGTATTCTTGTCTCTACTGCCCGATTTCGTGGTTACCCTTCCATCCTAGTCCCGTGGGATCTCCTTTGGTGACCATTTGGCTTTAGGGTTGGCACTACATGGGAAATCTTGATTTTGGTTGTGTGGTCCCGCTTCCTGATAGCACTTACATTACTCCCTTTCCACTCATTTTAGCCCCATTCATTTCTTTTCCCATTTGGGTCCACATTTTTCCACTAGGTCCACATAGGGTCAGCGTTCGCCCTCCCCTTGTCCACACGTTGGTTCAGGCCTGGAACGATGCCCCAGAGGTTGATATAGCTAAAAAGAAAAGAAAAATCATAATTTTTCCACTCTCAATAGGAAATGCACCACAAAATGTAAAAGATGGTCGGGGCATACAAATTCAGCACATGGGCAAAATCCAAACATGAGCTCTACCCCTTATCCATGGCCATCACCCTGGTTCTTATGGGCCCTAGGTGAGCCCCCTCTATCATTAAGGAGCCCATGATTTTCCCAACCCCTGATGGGCGATGAACCGCCCCACCTTAAGGGGGTATTCACTACTACATATTACACATCATGCTCTCATCCCCTCGAGCCCCGAGCAGTTATGAAGGAAAATCAATAAAGGCAAAGGCATATCAATAAGGGTAGAAAAACAAAGGTCAGGGTAATTCATGTCCCATGATTTTCTCCCTCCTACACTCATAGACCCAGGGGTGGGCTTCCGTTATTTTAGCTACCTTGGCTCCTTAACATGTGGTCTGGATGTTTTCCCTAATCCCCACTCTGTTCCATCACTATATCATTTGTCGCCTACCATTTGAGGGATGTTCCATGAACATTTCACCCACTCTATGTGAAAATTCCTAGATCTCAACCAATCTAAGGAATCCTACTGCAACCATCCTCGATTATGTAATTGACTTTACACAATTATATATGAATCACACATGAAATACTGAAGCAATCACTAAAGCAGCCTACACTATAATAATTATGATTCTGAAACAAGGAAATCATCCACACATATGACACCTTTATTTTGGACTAAGTCCCCAGAAAAACCCAATGCGGGAAAACCGATGTAGCAGATATGAGGGTTTTATTATTATGCAGTAGCAATGTCTGAATACATCTCTGAATACCCCTAGGGTGATTCAGTTACAGAGAGAAATATTGAAAGAATAATTTGTGAGGATTTACCTCAATCACTGAATTTTCGGTTGACCAAGATGAAGAAAACACTGCCCCAGAGAAGCTTTGTGCAGATCCAGCGATGAAACTTCCAGCCACTTCGCCAGCCCCTTCCAGGCTCAGCATTGGTCCTCAACCAAGTCGTTTTGCCTCTATGGACCCTAAGGAACATCCTCCCGGTGCCACTTTTCGGATCCCAACCTCTGAAATTGATCCACCAGCAAAATTCCAAAAACCCTTCCTTTGCCCCTGTGTGAGACTACGCAGTCACTACATCAGCCCTCTTCCTTCAGCACAAGCCTTAGTTAGATTTCTTCTGCCTCTCTATGACTGATGCTCCACAGGCTGAGAAAATCTCTTCCTCTCTGGATGCTATCTCTGCCCCTCACTACTCAGATCTCTAGCTCAAATTTCTCAGTAAACCCGCCCCAAAAATTTCGATCTTAGATCAATTTAGTGGCTCGGTGTACTTTCCAAATGACACTCAAGCCTTACTTTATAGTCTTCTCGTTGACATATCAACAACCCGGATTAGGTGTCTAATCAACGACTAAGATTATAACATGACTTGATCCATGTCCTCTAGAAGATTCACACTCTATTTTATTATTACCCTTTAATTATTTAATATCCCTAAGTTTAGACTTAGGGTCCCCATTAAAATAATTAATTTTTCAAATAAACCAAAATCCGAGTGGAATTTCTACAAACGCTTTCTCGGATCTAGTGTATAAGCCTCTACACCAAATTTGAGACTTAGAGCACTTTCTGATGCTACAAAAAATCAACCCTCTAGAGGTTGAAACCACCTAATATGGTCCTTGGCTAACACCTTATTGAGCTTGGAGACACTTGTACATGCCAAAGCCCACTATGGAAGGGCATGCCACCATGAAGTGCTCTTTTACTTGATTATTCTAATGATTTGTTGTATTGGAAGGAAAGGGAACGCATTGGATCTTATGCAGGATTGCAAGTGAGTTCCCATTTGTTGCTTGGTCTCCCTATACGGGGTCCTAGCCCTCCAGAGCGCCACATTTTCACTTGTAGGGCGAGCGTTGAGAGCCATGGACCTCCACCATAGCCGAGATTACTTCATGGATACCCAATAGTGTTTGCCGATTGCTCCTATTCCACCTTTTGGATGAGGATGTTCCACTCGGTTCACCATGCCCAGTCGGCTCCACAGATGCACCATACACATGGTAGATGTCCAAGGTCCATAGGATTGTTCCCCGCTGCAGAGGCAGGGCTTATGTCAACATTCCAACCTTTACATATGGTCTACAGGCACTTCCGATCCATTTAGAGACCCATGAGGATGACCTTGTGCCCCCACACCCATTTGGGAGCACCATAGGTTTTTGCTTGGAGAACAAGGGGCCAACCCCTTGTCCACTAAGATGGGAGTCTATTTCTTCATTATGGAACCCTTTGGACTTAATCAGGCCTCCTCATAGGCCCAACGACTCACTTTGTTGATCATTCAGACCTCTTGACAGACTTATTCATGTATGATTAAGCTATTTGGTGGGCTTGTCACCAAAAGTTATTGTTATTATGCACATTATTTTATTCTAGAGGCTAAATTAGGCCTAATTAGCTAAATCGAATTCATTAGGAAGTGTATAAATAGAAGTGAGGTGAATCATTCGTATCATCATCACTTGGATTGGATCATTCTCTCTTGTGAGATTTTCGCTATTCTTTCTGGAAGACGAAATTGAATGGATGGATGAATTTTGATGTTTGGATCTTTTCATTTTGTCTTGGAGCTTCTATATTGCCTTTTTAATTCCATTTTTTCACTCTTTTTATGTCACATGCATGTTGCTAGCGATTTTCGCTTTACTAGGCCGAAATTTGTTGCTTTTCTTGTGTGAAATGGTGGAAATTTGTCTCTTTATAGCATTGTATCATGTCATGGGCCATGTTTGAATAAGTGAATCTTCCTAGAGATATTTTGTTCAAAACTTATCTTGATAAGTCATCAGATATTGCATATTGAAGTATAAAGACCTTGAAGCAATTGTCCATGCCCTAATTGCCATGCGAAATTGTTTTATAGGCCTTCTTGACTAAGTGAATCTATTCCAATCATTGAAATATCCTTGACTCCATTTTCCTAGAGGATTAGGCATTGATCCTCCATCAGTGATCACTTTAAAGCATGTTTTTCTCACCTTCTTTGTTTCTTTCTAGGCCTAGCCTACATAGGTCACCTAGGGAATCGCTTATCTCACAATCTAGCCATCCAAATACTTCGATTTTTGGTCCACAACTGCGTTAGAGATTTCTCAAGATGCCCTCCAAATTTGAAGCAAATCCAATGGTGTTATATCGAGATATTGCAAGCCCTAGCTCGAGGATCGTTTCTTGCCCTAGGTTTCCCTTGGCTAGTGACCTCATTGGGATTATGTAATATCCTCAAATGGGATATTTTCCTAAATTTGCATAAATTAATTTATACCCCAAATTATGCCGTAAAATCAACATGCATTTTTAACAAAAGATTGCCATGTAAAATAAACATACAAGTACATGCAAATCGATAACACCATAATGCAGGAAATAACTCAGCTTTATTATAATATACTAGGGTTACATGCTGAAATGAGAGAGATAGATGAGATAACTGAAATATAACCGACCTCAAGGAAATCTAATGCACAGTTGTACTGCGTTGGCCTCCAAACTGAACTGTTGCACTCTCCCTCCGACAACAGCTACCACTGAATCCCCTGAAGCACTCGTTGAAGATCTAAACGATCCTCACTCCAATATCTCTGAAGCTCTGCGAAACTTCTGAATGAAGTCTCCTCAAAAAAAGTTGGTTTTCCGTCCAACACTCACAAATCACTCGAGGCTTTCCGTCCTGGGGCTACAACTGAAGTAGAGAACCACGTCTCAAACCTCTCACATAAGAAAATGATCTAATCCAAAGATATCTCTCAATGGCCTCCTCCCTTTCTTTTATAGATCTCTTGGAGCCTTCTAGAGCCTTATTTTATTATTATTTTATTCATGGAGCACTTTCCCCTCTTATTAAAATATTCCTTTTTAATGCAGAAAAGAGTAAATCAGCTACCACGTCTCCTCTGGTCACTGAAACTCATGTCCAACCGTCCCATCATGTAGGTATCCTTATCTCGGTTCCAATGAGCTATCACACTAAGGTGTTCTATCACGTATTCCTCCCGGAACGCCACCTTGAGCGTAATTAACTGAGTTAAGCCCAAAAATAACTCAATTTTTTGAAAGTTGTCGGAATGCAGCGGAACCAAAGGCAAGCTGCTCGGATGATGGAATACATCAAGCGAATGCCACCGGACCATAGAAACTCCTCAAAACTCCTCAAAAAAGCCTATGAGACTGTTGATGACACCATTTTGTACTTGTAACCTGTCTGCTCCTAACTCTGGAAGTCCAACCTAACCCTGTCGTAGGTGACACCAAAAAAGGGAATATTACAAACCTTCCACCCCAAGATTTCTTGCCCTTAAGCAATCCAAATATGTGGGCCACTATGTTGGCCTAGCGTAGCTGAGACCCAATGCTCAGATCCCATACAAACCCCCTGGTGCTACTGTGTCTGTGTCAATCCACTCGGAATAGACCCCTTAGTGCCGGGATCCCAAACTGACCTCTCACTGTACCTGTCATCAAACAATCATCCCAGATCCCAATGCCACCATGGCCAATCATCACCCGAGTCTCACGGCTCGAACTACGCACTGCCTCTGGCTATAGCTGCTGCTCTATGAGGTGAAGACCACGACTCCTGCTGTGTTGTAGCTATGACTGTGTAAGTTGCCCCACCAACTGTGTACCAACTCATCACCTCTCTCCAATCCAACCCCTGACTCAATCCAATGTTGATCCTGCTCTCTTGAAACCAGGATGGAATGCTGCAGAAATGTCGATCTATGCCCCACTTCCAATTGGAATCTGTATCATCTGCCATGTCTAAGGGCCCCTACTCCCTTGTGCTCCCTACGAAGAAGATCGTACCATCAAGAGGGTACCAACTCATGATCTCCCGCCAATATATCCTGGAAGAAGAATCCAATGAAGTGACAACTGTATACGGAACATGCCTGGAGTGTTGTCGCTAGTCTGTAATCAACTCACGCTGCTCTATCCCGTCTGTCGGCGAGATCTGCCTGCCGAAGAAGGAATCTCCTCTCTATAATGGGCCAAAGTGGGCAAGATATGTTGCAAGCCCCATCTATGTACTCCTGAAGAGTGCTACTCCCTAAGAGTATTGCAACTCTACTGACTGCATGTGCATCTATCTGCACCTCATCAATGTCTCAACCCAAAGGTGGATGCTCCACCATCTCCAATAACTCCTCCCACTCCTGACCAGGAATGCCATGCTCCTGTTGTCTACTAGCCCCTTGCAGAACTATCCCATCAACCTCCAACACCTCTAGAGGATATGGATCTGCAACTATTGTCACCGTACTCGATTTCTGTGCATCTGGCTGCTCCTGCTCAATGGCTGACCCCAAGGTTAGCCGCATATCCATCATAGACTCAATGTGAGCCTCCATCTGGCTCTCCCCCAAAGGACTATCATGCATGGTGTCCATAGTATCCTCCTCTGCTGACTCCTGCTCCATCATATGCTTCTCCAGTTGAATCGTCACAAGTGAATCATCACCCTGAGTATCTCTCATAGAGTCCCCTGACCGCTCACCGTGCATACTGGAATACAACTCCGGCCTACTGTCATCATCTCTGCATAAATGCTCTCGCTCCCCAGAAGCATCCTCATTTGATCCCATGGACTCACCTAAAGAAGAGTCCTCATCCTGGCATACAGAAGGAACGTCCTTCTGTTCTGCCTCTGCCACATCATCTACATCACTCAAGCATGAGTAATTGAGCCCTCAGGGTTCTTTGCAGATGAAGAAAAGTCCCTTCCTCCTCAGCGCATCTCTGTTGCCTGATCCTCCAAACTGGAGCAGCTCCTCCTTGGTCAACTGTCTCCTGGAAAGCCCAATATTCTGCTCAACCAACCCTTGGGCTAGCTCATAAGCAGCTAGTGAGACCAACTTCTCTCGACTCCAAATGCTCAACGACCTGGTCTGCAACTCTCGGCAAATGGTCTCACGGTCTCTCATACATGACGATAGGATGGACGGAATGTGTGTTATGACGTTGTCAAGATGATATCTCCTAATGCTGAAGAAGCATTGGAACATCTCCAGAATCAAATCATCACACTCAAGGTCAAACATGATGACATATGTCTCGAATGTGGCCATACTCCCTAAAATCTCAAGCTTCTTCTCGAAGGTAGAGCCTACATTGTTGTCCAAATCCTGAAAAGTGTCTACTATCAATCTCATAATCCTCCTCATAACATCATCACTATATGGAGCTATAGGTGCGGTCAACTTCATGATGTTTCTGAGGCATGATGCAACTGGAAGTCTGACCCCCTCACACGGTTCCTCCAAGAATTTGGGTTGTATAAGAGCAAGCATAGCAAGTTTTAGAGCCCAAATCAGTTTCTTCCCTTCTTCTTGGCTTATTTTGGACCGAAGTTCATTAAGCTCATCAAGTTTGGACAGAACTCTCCATGTCATCTTCATGTGTTTCAAATCTGTTCCAAGTGCAAGAATTTTGTGACCAATCCCCAATTCTCCCTGCAAATCTTTTGGCTGTTGTTTTTGAAGGATGGCATAAATCCCTCTTGAAAAGGGTCTACTATTTGGTTTTGTTTTCTGGTCTTCTAATGCATGGTGGTTCAAGGAACCAACTTCTGTTTTTATTTTTCTCAAACTATTTAGGAACCCCTCCATGGTTCACAATATATACAAGGTCATATGTGGTAATGATGTTGTTGTTTCCTGAGTTTAGTGCACCTTTCTGAGTGGTACTTTATGAGCAGTTTTAACTTCTGAATAGTAAGCTTCAATGGTCTACTTGTTATTAGATGTAATCCTACACAATAACACACCGTCAAACTATAACATGCTCTTCTTTTATCAGTCCACTATAATAGGACAATCATTCAACAAGGTGCAACACTTTAATGTGTATATGGCAGTGGAATGTTTGGCCAGCGTACACATAGATACTCAGCAACCCGGAATTGGTTGACTGCCCGCAATATTTCAGTGTCTATTCTTGTTGTTTTGGTCCTTCCATGCCTTCAGATTATACGCTCAGCTAGCAAAAAAATACATGGAAGTTTTCGGCTAGCTGTATAGGGAATTTTGCACCCACTCCCATGAGTTGACTTCACCCATGAAGTAAGAGTTCTCCTCACAACTTTCACGCTGAGTTCCTGTAGCAGCTCAAAGAAGTTTTGCACCTGTAGCGAACACACATTCCAGCAAGGATTAAACATACCCAGCAAACACTAAAGTTTTGCCCATCAAAGATGAAAGATAGTGTGGGCCTTCCAGCAAATAACCAATCTACCAGCAATTCATGGTCCTCATTATGACTTCTCTTATGCAAGAGACAGGCTCTGAGCGCGTACGAAAGATTATACACGCTCAACAATCGCGCGTTGATAGAAATGACTGTCCCCGAAAAATACTATTGCGGTTGTCGAAATTGGTTTTAAGTCGGCCTCAGCAGATTCGATCCCGGAAATTTTGGGTGGTTGCTTAAAAAAATTCATAACAGAACGATTACGTGAATCCAACGGCCTCGATCCCCATGGATTTAGTGGCTACGATTCACCCTCTTCACTTCCCAAACTGAATCACGAATCACACGTCTGACACATCTTTCTCCTCACGGAAACTAGTCGAATAGTGCACGCCAATAAAAAAAATGAGGAGGAAACAATTAATTGATCATTCGTTTGGAGAGTAACACGTCATTCCCCTTTCTTTCTTTCTTTCCACTCTTCGCCATGCCCAACACGCATAAATAGAATCTCAAAGGTCTCCCGCTACCCGGGATCCTTCAATCGCTGGTCCAAATGTGAAAAGAGGAGCAATGTAAGTTCTTAGAATATAGTTTGACTATTTCGACGCGCCTGACTGCTACTGATTTTCTGCCCACTCAACTAGACAGCTCGCTCGATGAACTTGAAGCACCTTCCTGTAGTGGAACTCGGCCCCTCCAGTGGCCTCGTTCAATCGTTATGCATGATCCTTAGAGAATCGATACAAAACCCCGTGATGAAATACTACTGAGATATTACCATGCAACAGGAATGATACGGCCTCTTGTGAATGATGATTCGATTTCACACCAACCAAAAATTTGTTTGTTTCGATCTTGTGCTCACGGCCTTCACCAAATCTTCGACTTGAAACCTTAAAATCTATTAATATTTTCACAATACTGAAGATAATATTTTGGCCATGCTTGGTAAAAATCATTCACAATCTTGGAAAATTACTTTTTCTAATGCAGTCCAAAGAATACATTCACAACCCTCAAAAAAATTAATGTATTGGCTTAGAGCCCTTCGAAAATATTCAAGTCGGCCCACCATGTGAATTACTTTGGTTGTATAGTGTTCCCCAATCAAAGAAACATATGGCCCCACAATGAAATTGGATGATTTTAATTAATTTTGACCTCGTACAAAATTGTAGAACAAATATTAAGTAGGCTACAAATTTACAGAAAATTCCCTGTCCAAATTTCTCTAGAAAATAGAAGAATTTGATCTTTCTTTCGCTAGAAATAAATTTCTTTCGGTACCTCTGAAATGAACCCTTGTACTATCCGCAACTGGTAAACTGAAACCCTTAAGCTTGGCTCTTGAAAATGGATTTGAAATAAACCCTCAGGCTGGCAGGATGCACAGCTCTGATACAACTGTAATATCCCCAAATGGAATATTTTCCTAAATTTGCATAAATTAATTTATACCCCAAATTATGTCGTAAAATCAACATGCATTTTTAACAGAAGATTGCCATGTAAAATAAACATACAAGTACATGCAAATCCATAACACCATAATGCAGGAAATAACTCAGCTTTATTATAATATACTGGGGTTACATGCTGAAATAAGACAGATAGTTGAGATATAACCGTCCTCAAGGAAATCTGCTGCACTATTGTACTGCGTTGGCCTCCAAACTGAACTGCTACACTCTCCCTCCAGCAACAATGACCACTAAATCCACTTAAGCACTCGTTGAAGATCTGAATGATCCTCACTCCAATATCTCTGAAGCTATGTGAAACTTCTTAATGAAGTCTCCTCAAAGAGAGTTGGGTTTTCGTCCAACACTCACAAATCACCTTAGGGTTTCCGTCCTGGAGCTACGGCTGAAGTAGAGAACCACGTCTCAAACCTCTCACATAAGAAAATGATATAATCCAGAGATATCTCTCAATGGCCTCCTCCCTTTCTTTTATAGATCTCTTGGAGCCTTCTAGAGCCTTATTTTATTATTATTTTATTCATGGAGCACTTTCCCCTCTTATTAAAATATTCATTTTTAATGCAAAAAAAGAGTAAATTGGCTACCACGTCTCCTCCGGTAACTAAAACTCATGTCCAACCATCCCATCATGTAGGTATCCTCGTCCCGGTTCCAATGAGCTATCACACTAAGGTGTTCTATCATGTATTCCTCCTAGAATGCCACCTTTGAGCATAATTAACCGAGTTAAGCCCAAAAATAACTCAATTTTCCGAAATTTGTCGAAATGCACCAGAGCATAAGGCAAGTTGCTCGAATGACGGAATACATCAAGTGAATGCCACCAGAGCTCATAAAAACTCCTCAAAACTCCTCCAGAAAGCCTCTGAGCCCTCTGATGACACCAATCTGTACCTATCACCTGTCTACTCCTAACTCTAGAAGTCCAACCTAACCCTGTCGTAGGTGACACCAAGAAAGGGAATATTAAAGATTATTGCATCAAATTCAAAGGGACTTTCTCCTTGAATCCCATTCTCCCCCTCAATTAGGTCAAGCACACCCTTGGTTGATCAATTCCATCGCCTTGACCTAATTCTCGATCCACTTGGTCTCGGGTGGTTCCACAACCTTCCGAAGATAACTCCACAAAAGACCGCTTGGAATCCAAGTTTCCACAAGGATTTTAGGGTCTAGGAATCAGCTTGATAAGTCATACACTCAAACCCTAGACATTGGAATTCTCCTAAGCCCTTCTTAGAGAGCCTTTCATCTTGCTTTACAAGTAAGCAAGCCATATATATAGGCTTACAAGATCATCTTTCATCCTATCATTGATCCATTCATCTCCGTGATCCTTATTATATCGAGGCTTCTCCCATCAGTGAAAGTTCGTAAAGAGCAGGGAGCCTACGCTGAGGTGACAGTAGGCTATCGCTTCATTCTTGCCCTTGACCTAGTAGTTTCCCTATAGGACCCCCCTCCTAGGACCCCTGCTAGTTTGAGCAGTAACAGGACCTTTGAAAGTTTTAAAAATAATTATTATGCCTTTCTAAAAGTTTACACAATAATGCAGTTCCATTGTTTACTCTCGACCCCTTTAAGTAGTAATTGATCAATCGTGATTGGGATAATATATGCAAGGGTCCAAAAAAGGAAAAAGTCATAAAATCGGGAAAAAAATTGGTAAAAATCAGCAATATATCAGCAAAATTAAAAAATACAAGATTTTTGGATGATTGTTTACGATTTTTTGGCAATTTTTAAGATTTTATCATGGTTTTTTCATTTTGGAAAAAATATTGGCAAATTTTCACGATTTTTTTGGTGATTTTATTATTTTTTGGAAATTTTTACGATTTTATCACAAATTTTTCATTTTGGACAAAATCGTCAATAACGTCGGTCAATTAAATTGCCATGTAGAAAAAATCACGATTTTCGCAACATTTCTTTGAACATTACAAAATAAATTTTTGGCCCAATAATATTGGTACTTGGCCTGCTAGGGAGATGATAATACATACCTCTGCAAATCAACTGGTCTTCAATAATCACTTTCCCTTTCCTCGTTTGGAAACTATCCCTCAAGATAACAGGAAAATAAGCTCTGATACCACAGTAATATTCCAAATTATAATTTCCAGGGTTTTACCAAAAATAATTTTAGCCATAAAATTTCCTCTTGAACAAACGCAAAATCACACATCTGCATTTTCAAATGTGCAACACAATGAGGAAAATTTGCGGTAAAACCAAAAATGCTACGTTCACACAAAAAATGGTAATAAAGCAACTTTATTATATATTGGGAAATTTACACATAAATGATGGATTTATAAGTAATATCCTAGGTTAATGTACATGAGAGAAGAGGAAATGATGGATTTACTTCAATGAGTATCGGAATTTTTCCTTCAAGAGTCCCCAAGTTGAAGAATTAGCCTACTAGGGTTCCCTCTTGGTGTAAAAACTAGGCTTCCAAATATATTGATGAAATCTAGGTGGATGCCCACCAAATTTGGTGAGGGGGTAGCCCTACACGTTATATTGATGTTTAGGCTCCTAGATTGTAGAGAGAGCTCCCTCCGTAAATTTCGTACCAAACGCTAGCTAGGGCATCCTTATCCTTAAGAGCATGAAGATCTAGGTTAAAGGAGAAATAATTCAAGTTTTTGGTGACCACCAGGGAAATTCGACCAGTGCCTAAACTGTTGGGAGCTTTGGAGTCACGAATGATCTTGATATGGGAAAATTTTTCTTCAAGGAGACCTAAAGGAACAAACTTTCACTACCCCTTTAGATATGTATACTTCTTAGACACTTGTTAATGGAGTTTCAAGGATAAAATGTAATAATCCCCCAGGAAAATTCATTCATTCACTATCATATGAGTAACACATGCAAAATTCGCAATAGTTATAATTTTAAACAATACTTCAACAATTAGGGCACATTAAGGGCACATTAATAACCATGAGACATTATTCCATACTTTAGATATTAGCGAAAATAAAGATTTCTTCATAAAGAGTACTTACAAGATAGTGAAGAGTATATCCATCCATAACAATGCCATATAGAAGCTCCAAAAATGAGACAGGATTTAACCACATCAAAATGCATCTATCAACCAAAGATCCTCTCCAAAATTGAAGGTCTGAAATTGCCAATGAGGCCGAAAATCCAAGAAGTGGTGGTGAGATTTCAAATGAGGTCCCCTTAATATATACAATACCAATGAGGTTGAAGTACAAATGAACAAGCCCCTCTAACATGTCTAAAATGCTAAGTAAACCGCCCATGGTTACAACTTTACAAGCCAACCCTAATAGCTTTTAAAATTTAATTAATCTCTCTCTAGCTTATGTAAGGTTGATGTCATGCATGCGAAGAGGCCCAAATAGGTAGTGTTGAGGCCTATTGTGCTAGAACTTTCGTATACGGCCTCAAAAATCATGATGAAGAAGGTAACATCCTCACTATGTTGCAAAATATATCTAGGACCCCTATTTTGGGCCTAGGGCTCCAAAATGGGTCTCATGGGTCTCCAAGTGGCTCAAAGTCATGTCAATGCTCCATCAATGAGGGCTCAAGAATGACACATCCCCTCCCATGTCTCCCTAGGAAAGACACAACCTCCTCTGGGCCTTGGATCAGCTGCCAAGTGTTGGGTTCAATGTGTAACTGGTTGGGGCATGTTACACAGCATTTTGTCATTGTCCCTGCAATCCCCAACTCGCACATTGGAGGATCGTTTCTGTGACCAATACGTAGTGTCATGCTTTGCAAATACCATCCTTGCATCCCTTTTGATGAAAGCAACATTCTTCTTGTTGACATTTCCCTAAGCAGAGCTGTGAAAATCCCTATTTTTGCCTTGGCGCGAGTAGGTCGTTACATCCTCGCGCCGACCTGGAAATTTAACATTGAGCCCGTGCCACTTGGCGCTCTATGCCAGTTAGCCACCCGTGCCAAGTTGTTTATGGAATGTTTTTTAAAAATAGAGGCAGAGGTTCCATTCCAACCACCTCAGGGATGAGTCATTGGGAGTGGTTGAACTGAAACAACCATGGACTCCTTCCTTTAGTTAGTAGTTTCCACCCCCCTTGGAACTCTCCTAAAGGATAGGACTCCCTCCCACCTTTGTAGGGATCTCAACCTCCTCTTTTCCCTCTATGTAAGAAACTATCTCCTTTAGTAGAAGCTAGCTGAACACACTATAGAAAAATGGTTGAATAGTTGAACTAGAAAATTATACTATAGCTAAGCTGCTAGAGGAGATAGAGTAAGAAAGATAGTGTTGAGAGAGCTCAAGTCGATGACTTCTAAGAGAGCTTGAGTCCAAATTCCCTGATCGACAGTTGAGACGCGTTTCGTCTGAACCCCGCTGGAGGAGATCACGACGTCAAAGCATCGGTTGTACTCTTCCTTCTACTCATTAATATACATGACTATTGTTTGGTTCCACTATTGTGTTATGATGTTTATTTGATATGATATGTTTAGCCCTCTTTGACTGGCTAATAGTTGTGAGTGAAATTACGCTGATATATGTTGTTCTTGTTCTTTGTCTTATGTGCAGGTATCTGGTCATGACAGCGAACGGATCGTGACTTGTCAAGGCACGAGCGAGAGACCACTACTCTTTCTACAACATCGACAGCGTTGGATTCAAGGTAGGTCAATCTACCATGTCTTTTGTTCATTCATTAACTAGGAGGCAACACTTTAGCATGTCCTTTTGTTACTAGACCCACCCTAGGGCTAGAGGAATCGTCTTTGTCCATAGAGAGGATTTACCTTCATAACAAATTGGCGACTCCACTGGGGATCAGTGCGAGTTTGTCGTGTCATCCTGTTAAGTCGGTTTCTATTCTTGGTTTAGTTATCTATCTTTTTTCTGGTTTTTTTGCTGAGTTTCCATTCTCTATTCAGCTCCAGAGAGTCAAGGTTGACTTCTGCCCATTAGGTTAGGGTTTTTCCTCTTTGTCCATAGGTTTCCAACTTGGCGCGTTTTTTGTCTGGATAGTCGCGCCGATTGGCGCATGTTGCTCTTTTAGCACTTGCGCCAACCTCTGTATGGCGCGGATTACAGCCTTACAGTCACGCCCATCCCTATAGGTTTTGGATTGACCCCCCTAATGCGTTTTTTTATCATTTGTTCTTGCCTCTGGGTTATTTTTTAGTGTGTTTAAGCCTTTGGAGACTGTGTAGACTACTGTAGACTTGTTTCCCTCAGTCGTTTGTCCATTGTCTTATCGGTGTCATTTAAGACCTTAGGGTTTCTAGGTGTTCTTGCACACCAAGCCTTTTGTTCGAGAACAAGTCTCTTTGATTGTTGTCAGTCTCATTTTGGGTTTCTAGACTGAGTTTTCTTGATCCTTTTGTTTTGTTGATTGAATGGTCTTTTCGTTTTGTCGATTAGTCTTTCTTCTTCAACACTTTGAGTATCGATTGCTTTGCTTGTTTGGATTGTTTTGAGAACTCTCTTTCTCGTTTGAAAGCTTGCTCCTTTAGCTTGCATGTTTTGTGTCTGTTTCGCTCTGGTTGAGTCATTCAATTTCACAACTTTACATTCGCAAAACTCAAACTAGTGTTTATTTTGTTTTCCATTGAATTAGTACAATGTGTGCTTCATTTCACTGAAAAAATTAAAAAAAAAATCTTTGCACTCTTTTGTTGCATTGAAAATGAAACGTTCCTTTGGATAAACTAGCATTTCTCAATCTAGGAAGGAATTTCGTTTTCGATTGATTGCATTAAGGTCATTAGAAGTTGCTTCGCATGTTTTCTTTGTTTTCTTGTTTGAAAGATTTCTATCCTTCTTATAACTAGCATTCATCGAATTGAAATGATATTCATTTGCATATAGCTTGCATTTAAGAAGTTAAGCTCCACATTCGATAAGGCCTGAAATTGAAACATAATTCAAGATTAACTTTAAAATTTACTCAATGAACCTAAGGCAACATTGGAACCTAATGAAACATTTCTAGTGGTCTAGGCTAGAGACGTGTTCTAGCGTCTTAAAACCTAGCAATCGTCGCTCACCTTTTGCTTTCAAATAGCACTAGTACGGACTTGCGCTCCCCATACTGTCGCGTATATAAAGGGAGACCCCTCTAGGTTGCAATCCTTTGTCCATAGGAAGCCGAGTCTGCCGCTTGGTAACCATGATACACCGAACACAGTATTCGGGGAGACTACCTGCACATACGTCAAGTCCTTGGTCATTTCTGTTTCATTTGATCACCAAGGTGTATATGGCAGTTCACGGAAACCTGGTACACCCTCTTGCTTAGAATTCCTAAGAAGTCATTTCGATCTTTTCGTGACTCTTTAAATAAGAGAAGAGATCATCGAGCACTTGTCCTTTCACGCTCGTTTCAAATTGAAAGTGACTAGAGTCATCTTTTTCCTGTTTCTCGACTCTTAAAACATGAAAGAGTGAATTTTGGTTTCAGTGTTATAAAATTAATCACCTTCGATTACACGCCCATTAAAATTTTGTTGGTTTGATTGATTTCCTTGGTTCTTGATTTTGGCACTTTCAATTAGTTATCTCTTTTCCTTCCTATTCTGATTTACAGTGAAAGTGGCAGAACCTCCAATTTCGTCATCTTCACTGCCTCCTAGTGGTGGTTCGTTTCCAAACGTTTCTTTCGAAACCCCTCAATCCACTAGGTCTGCCGAGTTTTCGCAGCCTATTCTACCGTCTATCCAGCCCCTTGCTACTCGATCTCCAGTTTCGTCAGTACCGTTACCCTCAGCATCAAATCCGTCGGTTACTGTTACATCTGTTCCAGTCCAACCTACAGCCTGTGTGGCTTCTAGTTCAGTTTCCACTACTCCTGTGATTCCTGGCGGTCTCACTTTTGAAGAATATTTGTTAGCTATTCAGCAGAGTTCTCAAGGTTCTCAACAGCCCCCACCTCCTAGAGATCCTCGTTTTCATTACTATGATGCTGTTGGTAATCCTGTATATGTATATCCGCACCATTATGATGAGCGTGGGAATCCAGTTTACATGCCTCCTATAGATCCTTATCAGGTCGTTTATGATCCTTATCAAGCCGGTAATGATCCTTATCAGTCTGTTACTCATTTGGGACCTACTTTGCCTGTGCAACCCTCTGGCTTACAAGGACAACCCTCTCAGGGACAACCTTTAGCTCAGCAGGGCCCTGCTTTTGGTCCACAGGGATAACCATACGGTCCACAAGGCCATCCTTTACAAGGACAACCTTTGGTCCAACATGGACAACCCTCTAGTCTCTCGGGTCAACCTCTGGTTCAACCCGGATCATCTTTTGGTCCTGGGGGGCAAGTTTATCCATCACAAGGACAATCCTATGGTCCTTCTCCGGGTCAACCTGGTCATCAGGGACATCCTGGACCGTCTCAACCATCAGGCCAACCTTTACCACAAGGTCAACCTAGTGGCCCTCAACAACCAGCTCAGCAGCCGTTGCAACCTACCCACCAGCAGATTCCTTCGTTTCCGTAGCCAGTTTTACCTATTTACCCTGCCCAGCAGCCTACTCAACCTGCTCCGCAAGGTCAACTTGTGCAACCGCAGGGCGCTTATTACCCTCAAGCTTCACATCAACCGGTATACAGCGCACCCCAGATTCTGTACCCTCAAAATTAACCAGTATATAGGGCACCTCAAATTCCTTACCCTCAAAATCAATCAGTGTTCCAGCAACCTCAATATCAACCTGTGTATCAGCAACCTCAAAGTCATGCTTACATTCTGCAGCAAAATCCTTATGCTACTCAGCAAGGACCTCAGTGGTCTGCTTCAACTCAATATCCTAGTCCTCAATCCCAGTATCAACCGAATTATCCTGTTTTTAATCCCTATGATCCGAATCCTTCGAGACAGAATATATGGGGACAAAATCCTGTTCGGACTGGGTGGAATGTACAGACAGGTCCTTATCAAAGACCTCCAATGAATTTTAACACTCAATTACCGTTTCTTGCTACGTTGGAATTACCCGATGTGTCGAAGTTGACAAATGATCCTATTCTTCATAATCCATATTGGCCTCCGGTTCCAACCAAGATTCCTGGTGATTGTCCTAAATTTGAGGGTAAACCTGGTGAAGATCCCCAAACGCATGTGATGACTTACCATTTGTGGTGTTCTTCTAATTCTTGGGTTGACGATTCTATTCGTCTCCATCTTTTCCAACGAACTCTTACTGGTGCCGCTGCAAAGTGGTACATTGAGCTGTCTCGTGGAGTTTTCCAAGATTTCACTTCTTTGGCCATGGCGTTCCTTACACATTTTTAGTTACCAATCCCCTATGAGACCGGGACGCACCTCCTCACTTCATTGAAACAAGACCGAGCTACTCATATCTCGGATCATATTCATGAGTGGCAACGTCGTCGTCGCATGATCAAATTTGAGATACCTGATCAGCTTCTAACTCATTGGTTCACTACCTCCTTTGTCAATCAAATTGCCAAAGACATTGCTATGGGGGCATGTGTAACCGAGGAACAAGCCATTGCTTACGCCCAGTACCTTGATCTCGTCTATTCTCAGTCTGGCGCATTGTACGATATCTTGCCTGATGCCCCTCGACCTGGAACCTCTAAACCGCCAGCGACTCCATCCGTTGATGGTATTATTGGTTCTATATTGCAGACTTCTCAGAAGTCTCCTTCATCCAACTCTGGGAAGCAGAAGTCTACTTCTTCTAATAATGTAGCTCTTGAGTCAAATTCGAATTCTGGTACACCCGCAGAAGTGAATGTTGTTCAAGCCAATCCTACAGACAACACTTCCAAAGGTAAGAAGAAGGGTAAAGGTATGGCCAAAACTGATACCCCGAAACAAGATTCTCCAAAACCTCGTTCTGCTAATAGTTCTCAACGCAAACCAAAGTATCCTTGTTTGATTTGTGATGATGAGCACTTCACCAAGGACTGTCCTCGACGGTCTGAAGTGAGTCGATTGCTCAAAGGCACCCAAGGAGCTCCAGTCGTTCTTAAAGAACCTTCCCTCAGCAAACTCAGATGGTAGAGCATCCTCAGTCCCCTACTCCATCTGGTTCGCAAGTATTCATGATGAACGGTTCTGCACCCGTTTCTATTGCTACTCGATCGAAAGATTATTCTGGTTCGCGTCAGGCAGTGGGGAAAGAGATCGTTGATGGTCCTCCTCCCCTTCCTATTTCTAGTCCTCTTGAAATTGAACGACCTAGCACCGAATCCGTTGTTCGACCACCTTCCAAAAGTGTGCTCCATAAGTCTTCGTACAATCCTAACGCCCGTGCCGCTCAGCATTATAGTATTGTTGAAGATTTGGCTCAGGCGTCGTCCGCAATGTCTACGTTAGAAGTACTTCAGAGTTTTCCTTCGCAAGGGAAAGCTTTGCTATCTGGGATAGGTGGGATTGATCTTGCCGATACTAGCTTGCTCGCTTTCGATTTAGAGAATTTCGTCCCACGACTCCCACACCAAATTGCACGCATCATTCAAGTTGGTATTAATGGTTTGAATATTCGTCGGGCTGTCGTGGACAAGGGTGCATCTACTTGTGTTATGTCATCTACTTGTTGGAAAGCCATTGGTTCTCCAACTCTTACTTCATCACCCAATGCCCTTGAAGCATTTTATGGAAGAGAATCTAAACCTCTTGGTGTTCTCGCTAGTTTGTCGATCACGTTAGAAGGGAAGATAGTCAATGTCGAGGTCGAAGTCGTTGATGCAAAACTCAATTATAATCTTCTCCTCGGATGCAGTTGGACTCATGCCATGTTGTGCGTTCCGTCCACTCTCTTTCGTGTTTTGAAGTTTCCGCACGAAGGAAAGATTATTACTGTTGATCAATTGTTTTTTTTCACTTCTTCTTCCGAGAACAACGTTTCGTACGTGGACAAGATTCCTACTCCTTACGAGAGTGTAGGGCCATACCTTTTCAAGGATCCTGCCCTCATGGGTGTTTTCCCCCTTCCACCACCGAATACTGTTCAGGTCAACATGATTTCTCGAACTGATGACCCCTGGGTTATACCTTCTCCTAAACAAATCGATTCGTTCGGCGATTCGATGCCTTTAAGTCCGATTGAAATTGATTATTGTGAACTCATTGCTGCATCGGATTCTGATCATGATTCTGCTCCTTCGAGCGTAACTCTTGACATCTATTCTCAATCCCCTTGGCTTGGTGATTTTGATTCACTGGATCCTTTGAAAGAAGTGTTTCCTTCCGATGAGGCTATTATGGAAACCCTTTGAAAGAAGTGTTAGGGGATGGATTTTGGTAATCAAGGATGTTCTTAACCTGGCCAAGATGAGGGGAAAGGATCAAGCAAGAATTTTCTTCCAAAGAAGTCAAATTGATCCTTCTAGGTTCTAGCCTTGCGAACACCTCACTATGTTGGTGTCAACTTGATCCCAGAGCTAGGCTTGGGGTATCTGGAGATTCCACCGACGAATTTGCTCCAAATTCGGAGGAGAGCAAGGGGACCCACCAACGCAGTTGTATCTAGGAGATCGAAGTCATCCTGTGGCTAGATTCTCGGGGAATTGATGCCCTAGGTGACCTAATGGGGCTAGACCAAGGAAAAAAAGGGAAAAAGGTGAAAACGAGGGGAAAATGATCACCCTTTTTGAGGTACCAGTGCCTAATTCACTTGGGGATATGGAGTCAAGGATAATAATGAAGAAGGATTCAATTTATTGTTCAAGGAGGATCCAAATGTCAACTTCATCAAATGTTAGAGGAAAGAGAAGAAAAGTGGCTTTCAAACATTTATACTTCATACAAATGGTGCAAGCTTATCAAGATAGCAAGATAGCATATCCTCTAGGGCATTTCATTCATCTAACAATGGCCCATACATAGAATAAGCTAAATAGACACATAATTCCACATTTCATATATGTAGCAATTAGCCCTAATTATAGCGAAGTTCAAATGTATGCAGCAACAAGAAAAATAGCATTAAATTTTCACTTACAATGTTAGAGAGTATATCCAACCAGCATCACATCTGCAAATAAGAAGCTCCAAGATAGAAATAGCCCAAATCCATACATCAAAATTCATCCATCATCCAAAAATAATCCTCCAAGGAAAATGCGAAGTTCTCTAAAGATAGAGAGATCTCATGTCAAGTGATGATACAAATGAATACAACTAACTCCTATTTATACACCAATTAGGAGTTCAATTTAGCTAGTGAGCCTACATTAGCCCCAAAATAAAATAATGTGCAAATAAACTAATTTTTGGTGACAAACCCACCAATAGCTCATAAATGAAATAATAAGCCTCTCAGGAGGTCAAATAATAATATATGCATGTCGTGGGGCCCTCCAAGAGACCTGATAATGTCCAAAAGTGCCATAATGACGAATAAAATCCTCAAAATGTGATGGACAAGGGGGTGGTCCCTTGTTCTCCAAGTAGTAGACCTGTGGTGCTCCCAATGGGTGTGGGGGCACACTAATGACCCCGTGGGTGTCCATATGATTCTAAGGTGCCTATAGATCATCTGTAAGGGCTCAAATGATTGAATGAACGTTGCCATGTCATCGTACAGGTCCTGGGACACCTGCCAAGTGTGTGGTGCTCTTGTGGGGGCAGCTGGGCATAGTGTACCCAAGTGCATCATCGTCATTCCAAAGGTGGATCTCTAGTAATCTCTAGAAATCGGTGGGGATCCATGGAGTGTTGTCAGTTGTTGTGGAGGCCCATGGCTCTCTACACACACCCTATATGTGCCAATGTAGCCCTCTGGGAGATTAGGACCCCATATAGGGAGACCAAACCCAAATGGACACCATCTGCAATCATATATAACATCTAATGCATCCCCTAACCTTTCAGTACAACCAGTCACTAGATTAATTGTGTAAAAGATCTTACAAACCATAAACAACAAAGTGGGCACTTCATAATGGCATGTCCTTCCGTAGTGGCCTTTGACATGTGCTAATGTCTCCAAGCTCCAAAGGGGTTAGCCAGGTACCTTATTAGGTGGTTTCTACCCTTAGAGGGGATACTATGTCCAAGGTACATCCCTCAAATGGGAGTGGCAAGTGACAAAGAAGTGAAATGGAATAGGGAATGCGAGGAGCAGTCCTGGGCCACATATTGGGGCACAAGGGCAATTAGAAAAGGGAAGTCCACACCTGGGTATATAATGTGTAGGTGAGAGCAATCGTGGTACGTGAGCTACCCCCACCTTGATTTTTTCCACCCTTTATTATATGCCTTTTGCATTTTTATGAATTTTATTTAATTAACTGCTCGGTGCTCAAAGGACAAGAGCATGATGTGTAAGATATGGTAATGATTACCCCCTTTTAGGTAGGTCAGTTCATTGCCCTCCAGGGGTTGGGACAATCATGGGTTCCTAAATGATAAAGGAGGCCCATCTAGGGCCTATGGAACTAGGTTGATGACCATGGGTATGGGGTAGATCTCATGTATTGGCTTTTGCCCACGTGCTAATTATTTTTGTCCCGGCCATCTTTTGCATTTTATGGTACAATTTCCTGTTGAATGTGGCATTTATGCTTTTACTTCTTTTTTTTAGTTGCTTCAACCTCCAAGGCATCGTTCCAGGCCTGATCCAAGGTGGGGGCAAGGGGATAGGGGGGTTGACCCTATGAGGACCCAAAGAGGCAATGTGGACCCACGTGGGAGAAATGATGAATGGAGGTACAGTGAGTGGAAAGGTAGTAATAGATGCAGATAAAGGAGCGGGATCACGCACCCAAAGTCAGGGTTTCCCAAGCAGTACCACCCTAGAACCAAATGGGCAATTTAGGAGATCCAATGGGACTAAGACCCAGGGGTAGCATTCAAAAGAGATCAAGGAGATAGGAGCACAAACTAAGCCCACTCTCTCCACCAAATTCCCCCATCAATCCATGCCCAGGAGTGTCCATGATAAGTAAACCCAATACTCAATTACCAAATGACAAGACATACCTTTAGATTCGGGAGGCCCACCTTCAAACATACGATCAATACAGATGGCTGAGGGATCACATGGCTAGCTCAGGTGGCGGAGAAATGGCACAATGAGATAGTTGAGGGCTGAAAGGGGCTGTTGGCTGCAGGCTAAGGTCCATCATGGAGAAAAAATTTCTCCTATAGATATCACCCACGAAGTGGTGGGTAACACTATTCTAGGTGCATCATCCCATAAAAGTCAACAATGTGGGGCAAAGTGTTGGAACGTTACGCGTGTTGGAGGTGCCCAAGGCTGTCAGTGATGCTATGCAACTGTCTAGAGTCCCATGGCTCTCAATGTTACACCCATGGATGCCAATATGTCCCTCTGGAGGACTTGGACCCCAGTTAAGTTGCCTAGACCTATAAATGGAACAACCTATCAATTACACAATATCTGGTGTTGCAACATTCACCATTAGGTACATTTATCACTATTGCATCCAAGTAAACCAAGCTTGAAATTAATGGAAAAATCAACACTTCATACAAGGCTTCCCTTCCAAAATTGTGACTTTTGTCATGTAATGGTGTTAACTCCATAGGTAGGAGTGGTTAATAGACAAATCTATTAGGTATTCTCAACCCCTAAGGGGAGGTAACATGTCCTTGGTCCACCCTTCAATCGATAGGTGCCATGTGAATAATGATGGAACAAAGGGGAAAAGACTTCATTCCAAGTGCCATGGGAAAAGGAACCAACCTGAAGGGAATCCTCATCCCGGGTGTATAGATGTGAGGAGGGAGCAATCTTGCAAGCATGGGTTACCGACTCAACCTTTGTTTTTCCACCCCTCTTATGCCTTTTACTTTTTATTTTTATTTTTCTTTCTATTTGTTATGAATATTTTATTAATTGTTAGTTAGATATAGTTATATTAGGTTTTATTAACTGAAAGGGCATGATCAAAGATCATGCCTCTTCGCCAAGGGACACCTTGAGGCTATTTAAAGCCTAGGCGATCCCTCATTGTAATCATCTCATATTTTCATCATTAATAATATATATTTATCAAGTTTTACCAGAGTTTTTACACTCCATTAGTATCGGAGCCATCGCTCTTCGGATCTGTGTGATCACCCAGGAATTACAGAATTCCAGAACTGCAATTTCAGATTGCAGATTTTTTTTTATTAAGTGCAGAATTGCTAAAGAAATTTTTCATCTTTCTCCACTCACGTACACTCACAGCTTCCGCTCACCATTTCATTGCCCCATTGAAAACGCCAGCAGTTTGGAAAAAACAACCAGAAATTCAGTAACATAAGAAATAAGTCATCTGGAAAAGTCATAATATAATTCTTCAGTGGGCGTGTTCAAGGTTTTCGGTGGACCATTCGGTTCTGACTGAGCTCATATTTTTTTATTGTGACAACCATAAAACAGTCAACGCCATTACACGCCCTCTTGGTACATTATAATATAATTTTTAAATTATATATATATATATCTGTGGTAAGGAGAGCCCGCGTGAGGATTTTTTCCTTCCGCCCGACTTCCCCACGCTGCCCTCGGTGCAATATACCAACTCGCTCCCCCTGCACTCAACCCGCGTCCACACCCCGCCTTCCACATTAAAAACAGGTATTAAAATTAATATTAAAGAGCCCGCGTCCACACCCTGCCTTCCACATTAAAAACAGGTATTAAAATTAATATTAAAGAGCCGCTTACGACAACTCCCTGCATATTAGAAACTCCACGTTGTTACCGTACTTTATCATCAGACGTCACGCTGATTCAATACATATATATGTCGTAAGCGTTGATCCAGAGATATATATGTTATAAAGTTGATCCGACATCCCTCTCCTGCCCCGTCACGCAGTCTTATTCATCATCACGCAGCCTTCTACACGCAGTCACAGTTCCTCGACTGGTCCACGCTGTCCGTTGACCGTTTCTTCTACATAAATATATATAAATAAAATTCAGCGGCACAGTGGAACGATTGTTTAAAAACAAACTGCCGGTTTGTAAAAATAAAAATAAAAAGTCGATTTGAAACAGTGTGTCTTTTCAGCCAGCGGAACGGCACATCTTATAGAACGGGTTACGGTAGAACGATTAAAACATAACGCTGTGATATTATAATCATAAGTGTATTAAAGTAGAAGGTATCGTTTTTTAAAGTGGATGGGTTCATTGATAACCATATATATAATAAAAATATATATATGTTTATAATTTAATTTTTATATAAACTTTAATTCAAATTAAATTTATATAAAAATTAGTTATAAAAAAAAATAATAATTATTATTGTTATATAATAATTATATAATTTATTTATATATTATATAATTTTCAAATAAATAATTATATAAATATAATAATTATATAATTTATTTAAAAACAATAATTATTATTATTATTTAAAAAAAAAAAAAAAATTAATTAATTAATTAATTAATTAATTTTAGAAAAAAAAAGGGGAAAAGAAAAACTGGCAGAAAATATCTCCCACCTCATACGTGTTCAGTATGTCTTTATCAATGATGACGATTGATCAGATAAAAAGGCAAATATGGCTAAAACAAATGGAGGCCACAGAAAAGCTTAGCAAAGCAATGAACAATATGACAGAACTCTGCAATAAGCTAAATGATAAAATAGATAAGTTAAGTCAGGCACAATCCCCGATATTTCCTGACAGGGAACAAACTCAACAAAACAATGCCGCAGATTCAGGGAACTCCGAAGAACATCAGGAAAAAACTGATTCCCCACATCACCGTGAAGATACAGATGTTTGTAAACAACAAAATGTTCCATCCCCAGAATTGAACGAAACATGTGAAGCGACAAACACATGTGAGGCCACTGATATAACGACAGAAGCTGTTGAGGCCTTCGGTGATGAAGCACATATGGTTGTTAAGAAGGAAGCGTTTGATGATGAGAAAAAGTTGCATCAAACGATAATTGTTGGTAACTTACCCCTAAATCTAAAAAGGAATCACAAAAAATCACCAGAAGAACGAGGGATAGTTTGGAAACATGAAAAAGTATTCCAAGATCTACCCATAAAGGTGCCTTCCAATAGGAAAATCAAACATCCAATAGAAGTCAAGACAGTATCCAACTCTGTCGATATCAGATCTTTTCACTGTCCACATCACCAACAGATGGAGCTCGAGAAGATGCTTCACGATCTTTTTAAAATGTGGGAAGCAAGAGCTCATCGCTTGAGAAAGCCAGACATTCGTCAACATTGTCCATCATTACATATGCTTTGAGGACAAAGCATCTTAAGAGAGGGGCAATGTTATGAATATTTTATTAATTATTAGTTAGATATAGTTATATTAAGTTTTATTAACTGAAAGGGCATGATCAAAGATCATGCCTCTTCGCCAAGGGACACCTTGAGGCTATTTAAAGCCTAGGCGATCCCTCATTGTAATCATCTCATCTTTCATCATTAATAAAATATATTTATCAAGTTTTACCAGAGTTTTTACACTCCACTATTACTACTCATAGCACAAGGAATGAGAGCATGCTTTGTATGATGTATTGCAGTTATTACCATCTGAAGGATGAAGCAGTTCATTGCCCATCAGGGGTTGGGACATGTAAGGGCTCCTTGTCTTTTATGAGATAGGGCAACATTGGCCTAAGAACTGAGTGATGGCCATATTATGCTATTTCCTTTGTTGCGCTTGTGGCCATCATATGCTCTTTCCATTTCTTTTAGTTGCATCAACCCCCCATGGAAAATTTCCAAGCCCTACCCAGGCATGAGGATGTGTTGGTGCCAAATCCCAATGAACCAGTGATCAGTTGAATCTGAAGAATGGAGGTGGAATAAGGGCTTGCAATGTAAGATGGACAGTGATAAGTATGGAATAGGAAGAGATGGGGTTGTGCTATCTCAATCATGGCTTACCAAGTAGTGCCCCTTCTATACCTGTTAGGCCTTTAAGGGAGGTCCCATTGGACTAGGATTAAAAGCTAACCCCCCATTTAAGGTACGGGAACAAGACCACAGCCAAGACCCTTCTTTCTTTCAAGTTGCCCCATAATCCATGTCAAATTCCCAAATACAAACAAGCATAAGTACCTTTTAGTCAAAAGCCCACCTTCCAACATGTGCTCTTGCCAAATGGGTGAAAAAACATACGATTGAGGAAGGTGGGAGAGATATAAATGGCACATCATCATCGACTACTAGTGACTCTGAGGGGCTTGCTAGCTACCGGTTGGAAGAGATGATGAAGACAAATTTCTCCATGGGGTCACCCACTTTGGGTGGGTAACAAAGCCTATTCCTCATGCAATAAGTAATTATAATCAGTGCATTCAAATTTATGCTTCAAGTCGACCCAGGCAGTTTAGTTTTGAAGATGGGTTGGCTCCAACAATTTTTTGAACAATGCCAACCCCAGTCAATTTCTACATTTGACACAACAACACAAGCACCTCTTTTGCAAAGTGACTTTAGAGTAGCTCTGTAGTTAAATTGCACTATGACACCATTTTCATAATATAAAAAGGCCATATACCAACATTAATCCCTTGGTTGGGTATCGATTCAGATCTGAAATGTTATACGATTTATCTCAAATAGTGATAGAACCCCTACGATGTTGCTTTTCAAAATTTGGAAAATCTTCTCCTTTGTCATATGTGATGCGAACTCCTCTACAAGCTTTGGTAGTGTCCAAGAGTTGTTTGTCAACATAGTCACTTTCTGTAGTATTAGGTGTAATCCCTATTTCTCTTACATGACTTGTATTCATCAGAAAACTATAAAATTGTATCATGTATGACAAGCCACATCATATACCTCCTCTTTGGTTTCTCCCAATCGACCATAATGTATGTTATACAATATTGCATCATTGAATATTATAGTATCCTGATGAACTATAGCAAGGAACTTTCTTAGACCATGAAGCATCACATTTCTTATATCTTGAATCCCGTCTTTGACAGCTAGCATAACTAGATCATTAATGGTCATGGTTCTACCCATTATGCCTTGTTAGCATAAAACCATAGTTGTTGACAACGTTGCACTAAATATAATATATTAACCAGATGTTAAAAAAACACAACTTCTTTGAGCCTTCGAGGAAGCATCCTCATATTTCTTTAGAAATTCATCACTCTGAACCTTTTGGGCGCTCTTCTCTACCACAGTCAATAGGTTTGCAACTGAAGTAGTCCATCGATAAGCTCGAGGAATTCATGAGTAGTCAAGGGCCACATTTTCCTCTTCCTTCATCATCTTCTGCCTGCTGTTGCTGCTGCTGCCACTAATGGAGCTCTTCAAAAGAGCTTGTCTCATCTCCTCCTGCTGCAAGTCAGCCCACATCCTGTCCCATCCAAGTAGTCTGTCTTTGCCCAATATACTTTGGATGAAGACCTGCCAAACCTCTGAGACGCTATTGAGCGCCAACCAGCTCTAAGGCTTGAGGCGTTGCCCCAACAACTGACAACTGATCTCGAACTTCTTGAGTCCTAGTGAGGAAGGGGTCTATGCCTTCCCCTTTCTGCATCCAGATGCATCTCAGCTTCTCCTTGAGGTACATCTTCCTTTGCTCAGAAGGACCCTAACACAACGTGGCGAAAGCATCCCACATCTGCTTGGCAATATCCTTGCCAACTATATGCAAGATTACATGATCCCAGACTCCATCTAGGATTAATTGCTTCGCCCATGCCATCTCCTTTTTGTACTCCTTCAGTTAATATGCATCCATGGGAACCACCACCACGTTATCGATGTATGCCTTCAGATCAAACTCATCTAGAAGGGAGGAGATCCTTGCCTTCCAAATGACATAGTTGGAAGCACCATCCAACTTGTCATGATCTCTCAGCCCTGCAGTGGATATCTCTAAAAAATGTCAAAAACTCTCTCTTCCCATGTGCTTAGCTGCTGCTCTGCTACTCGCACTCCCTCCTGGAATGCGTGGTGCTGCTAGCGGCTACTGTTGATCTGCAACTGGAAATTCGAACTTCTGAGACCAGAAGTTCCCTGAGAGAAATTTTCCCTCAGTTTGTCCTCTTCTTCCACCCAACGCAGGTTCTGCTCTAGCGAACTGCTACAAAAACCCATTGCATCTAGCTAGATATCTTCTCAACGAAAAATACTGAGTTGCTGCCTCTGCCTCTGGAATCAATCTATCTGGAAAACTTGAATTTTTTTGCCTCAGAAAAATCGATTTTCCTCAAGCAACTTGGCCTCCTGCCAAAGTGACTACGTTGCCCCTGGGAATTTCGATGTGATGCCCACACTAAACAACGAAATTCCTTCCTTCCGCTTCTGAGCTCTCCGGTTGATCAACTGCGCTCTGGTACCATGTGAAAATTCCAAAACCGGAATCCTATTGGAAATTATTCTCCAAATTGATAATTTAAATAAACAATTTATTTGTTGTTTGCTATGACAAATACTGAATAAAACACACTGCAATCTAGACATAAAACTGTGGAAGAATAAACGTTGGAAGAAATGCTAGCGCACACATAAAATCAACACAGTTATTTTTGGACGAAAGTCGCCGGAAAAACCCAACTTGGGAAAATCGGTGCACTAGTGAGGGTTTTATTTTGTTATGCAGCAATGAAATCTGAGTACATCTATGAATGCCCAAGTAGCAATCCAAACAACAAGAAAATCTAGGAAAAGTACTTAAGGGTAAATTACCCTTCTCCCACAAATAATTTCTAGCATGGCTTGCCTACCAAAAAGCTGCCTCCTAGAGCTCTGCGTCATCCTCTGCGCTGCTACGCGTAGATGGCTGGACAACTTGCCTCAGATTGCATTTTTATGCAGTTGTTCTACCTTTGGATGCTGAGAAAATCGTCTCTCTGGCCCTCTGGGACTTCTTCCCAGCATCTGGAACTAAGAACGATTTTTCCTTCCTCCAAATCGAACTGCCTGGCTGAAGCAACTGGATTGTCCATCAGTGCTTCCTCTCTAGGATAATTCGGCCCTCTTGCTGCAGCCTCTCCGGATATGGAAAATATTTCCTCCGAATCACTATCCCTGCCCCTCACACTGCTTCAATCTCACTGACTCTCACTCCAACAATTGATTTTTGCTACTCTAGAAATCGATCTGCCTATGAAATTGAATTGCTAAAGTGTGTTCTCCATCACCACATCAACCTCCTCTTATAATCCTCTGTTGAGACTTCAACGACCAAGATTAAAACCTAATCAATGGCTAGGATCATCTCTGGATCGATCTGTGTGAGTTTCTAGACTATTCTCACCTTGACTTAATTAATTCTGATTAATTAACCATATTCCCTAAAGATTAGACTTGGGAAATATTTAAAAACTGATTAATAATCTAATTAAGCCACTTCTAGGTGGAATTTCCAGAAACAATTTATGGGTTTTGGAGAACTCATGTATTCTAACCTAGGTTGCGGGGAAGCGTCCCCCCCACCTCGTCCCCGTTTCCGAACCTGTTAAAACGCTCCCTGCGAGCGTTTTTTAAACGCCGGAAGCGCTCAGGGAGCGTTCGCTCCCGAATGCTCCCTGAAACAAAAAACGCTTCCTGTTGGGCGGAAATTTTTTTCAATGAAAAAACGATTTGTTTAGGGCCAGAAATGGGTTTTAGGGCTGATGTGGAGGTAAGAGAAGCATTGACATTTCATGGTAATGTTAAATTCTTAAAGTAAAAGGATGAAAATGAAAAATAAAGGAAATGTCACAGGATGTTCATTTTCATCCTTTTACTTAAATTTTTAACATTACCATGAAATGACTCAGGATGTTTAAGAGTGGTTTCGACCTCATTGGATTTCATATGGAGAAACTAGAATTTTAGGTTTCACTCAAAATTCAGCAGACTTAATGGTTTTGAGGGTTTCATGGTTTGGGAATTTGCAATGTTTCCATTTGATTCTATCATGTGTAAGGGTATGATATTGGCATTTGATCAAGAGCATGAAGTCCTTTAAGAACCTTGATGTACCCTTCAATCAAAGGAAAACAACTGGTTAGGCATGCTAATCTTTTTCTAACGCAATTTAAGGTTGAGGAGATGAACCCTTCACTCAAACCAAAATCATTGGTTAGGCATGTTAAACTTTTTCAATTTCTATCATGTTATAAGGTTGAGCAATCCAAGTGTGAAGACTTTGAGCTAGATGATGTTTATGTATCTCTTGTTGATGATCCCATTTCTAGTAGCGATGAATCAATGATGAGTTTCATGAGAGACCATGTTGCTCGGTGATTTGTAGTTTTGATGTCTATTTTTGCTACTACTACTACTACTAAAGTTGTAGAGGAGTTTTAGGAGTCCTCAAACTTTGAGCCATATTATTTATGTAGCTGATGTTGATGATCCCTTGTCTAGTAGTGGTGATGATTTTGATCACGATGAGGAGTGATCATGTTGTTGATCACTAATATGTATCTTGTATTAGGCCAATGGCCTCATAGCTTGTAGCATTGTTTTTGGACTTTATGGGCCATTTGGAGCCTCATTGCTTATGTATTTTTCGATGATATGTATTGCACTCGGTGCCATTTTGATATATTCACCTTTGCATGGTAAATAAATGAGAAAACTTTGCATATTTTGTCTCTATTGGCTTGGAATCATGGTTGCAAATCTTAAAAATAGTTTTTTTTATTAAAAAGTAACTATTTAATGTATTTTTTTTAAAACTGGTTCATTGAGATCTGATGGCTCCCGGTTAGAAACCCAGTTCATTAGGTCCACCGGTCCGGTCACCGGTTCCGGTTTTAATAACTATGCTCACACAAATCCAGAAGTACAAGAGGGGTACATGAAGGCATTGGACAAGTTGGTACCTGACAGGGAGGAGTGTGCTAGATTGCGCCTTGAATTAGGCAAATACTTCAGTTGCACTGCTAACTTTGGTTCTTTCCATGCAATGGAAGACGGGAACAAATTTGATGCTATCACATGGTGGGAAGCATATGGCGGCATGGGACTTTTGCCAAAGTTGGCTAAAAAAGTTCTCTCACAAGTTGTGAACACTTCTTCTGCAGAGAGGTGTTGGAGCACCTACAGCTTCATACACAATGTGAGAAGAAATAGGCTGAATGAAAACCGAGCTGAAAGCTTGGTTTATGTGCATTACAACTTGAGGTTGTTGAGCCATTACTGTGATCGGGAAAATGAGGATCAATCATACAGAGTCTGGGACAACAACCCAGAGGATGATAATTTGGAGGACGGCACGGTACATATGGAAGAATTGGAAGCATAACTTTTTAGGGATGATGATGAAGCATCAGCAGCATCGCCACACACAGGGCCAGTCCCACCATCCACTGGTAGCAGTGCGGGTGCCAGTGCCAGTGCTAGTGCCAGTTCTCGATATCACACTATTGTTCCTTTGCAAATCCAGCCTCCACCTTCTATTCATGGTCGTGGTACTCCTGAGAGTACTAGAAGACCACCATTTCCTCGTGGCTCGCACAAATTAGACATTTCTCGTGGGCGTGGCAAGGGGCCAACCAGTAGATAAAATAGATTTGTTGTTTACTAGTCTTTTCTAATTGTTGTTGAAAGTTGAACAGTTGAAACTTGACTCTTTCATATATTTAATGACAATTTAAGTTTGAAGTTTGAATTTGAAAGGTGAAACTTTGAAGTTGGCATTTATAAGTTTACAAGTCATTATGAATTATGAATATGATGCTTCATGAGAGTTATATGGTGATCAATGAATCAATGATGATAAATGTTATATAATATCAATGATGATAAATGTTAAATATTGAATTTTGAAATCAATGAATCAATGATGATAAATGATATATATCAATGATGATAAATGTTATATATTGAAATTTGAAATCAATGAATCAATGACGATAAATGTTATATATCAATGATGATAAATGTATATTGAATTTGAAATCAATGAATCAATGATGATAAATGTTATATATTGAATTTTGAAAGCTTGAAACCTTCAGATTGATGATTCGCGAGACTCAAGAGTCAATATGTTGTATGCTTCCAACTTGTGGGCGTGGTTGATGAAGATTATAACTTCTAGATGATTGATGTTATATGATTCAATCTATGTTTTTTATGTTTTTTATGTCTAATTCATCATTCTACATGTTTTTGTTGACATATATGCATCAAAATATAAAAAATATTAAAAATATTAAAATATATATATATATATATAAATATTAAAAATATTAAAATATATATATATATATATAAACGCTCCCGAAAACGCTCCGGACCGGAAGCTTTTAAAAATGGCGCTCCGCGCTTCGCTCCCGCTCCCGCTTCCAAGTAACCTTGATTCTAACCTCTCCACAAAATTTTGTGGCTAGAACACAATTGATGCTAGAAAAAACTAACAGATTGCACTAGGATAGCAAGCAGAAGGCCACTTCAGAAGCCCAAAATTCGCTTTTAGTGAACTTAAAACTCAAATGACATCCTCATTGTAAAAGCATATGCCTTAATCAATCAACGTGTCCGCATCATAACAAAAGGAAACAACGGACTTATGTTCCGAAGACCACTGATGGCAGCAAAATTCAATCTTATAATGGAAATTCATCTAAAGTATCCAATAACCCCAAGATTCCTCAGAAGATTGACTTAGGATGGTCAAATCCCTTCTCAGTTCGACAATTTTTTTATCACTTAAAGGATCCCATAATCTTGTACCATAGAAGATGACAACTCGAAGAATTCAAAAAGATGAGGATAGAATTAGTGTTGATAATATTGGTATTGGCAAAATATCGGCAAGCATAAAAAATACATAATATATTCATTTTTTTCAGATTTTTAAACATATAAAGACAAAGAATCAGATGACACACCTTTTCAGCAATAAGCTTTGAGGACAAGGCTTTTCTAGAAGGGAAGACAATGTTATGAATATAATATATAAAAATAATATAAATAATAAAAGTCATAATGATTAATTAAATAATAATTAGTTATTGAAGAGACATGTCCCAAAGAACATGACTATTCGTGAAGGGTCACCTTGCCTAACATATAATCAGGGCCCTCATCTGTAACCAGCCATATTCTTCATTCATACAATTATACAATGTATTCTTTATTCCTAAAATGGATTCTTTTATTGTATTCCAAATATCTTGGATAATTTGACATGTGTATACGAATTCTGTTCATTACATTCAAGTGTGGGAAAGAGCTGCTGAGATGACAGTAGGAAGTCTTCCTGAGTGACACAAAAATAGCATTTTGGTGCTTAGGGTTTTCCACATTGTGTGTGCTAGATTTTGTTGTAACATTTTCTCCAGGCTTGTCGCTTCTACTATGACTCTTTGTCAATCCTTGGGTTGGGAAATACATTATTGCAGTATTAACGCTTTTGCAATATTTTTTGGAAGGTTTGTGGGTTTCATAATACTTTTCTGCAGATGCAGCTCCTGTGTTTCCTATCAGCAGATTCACAGATTATGCAACTCTTTGTCGTTGTAGTTTTCCCTTTTGCACTGCAAAGTTATTACCTTGAGAAATCTAATCTCCAACCAGAGGAGGAAATGGAGTCGAAGATTAATAAAACATCGGGCATGGTCAAACACTTTATATATGCAGCGTGCCTAGGTCTTTGAAGAGTGTTCATATTAAAATTTGTTAAGAATTGTTGGAACCTGTTTGAAGAAAAGAAATGAAATGGAATTATATTAATTTTAATGTCCATGAATTACAAAAATAGGTGAATGGGACTAGGAATAAGAATAGAGAATGACTCTTCCAACAACTCATTAAGTGGGGCACAATCTTGAGAAATGACCAAAAATAATAATAATAAATCTCACAAGCTTTATGACATATCTTGATCTTATAGATGTATTAAAATTAAGCTCTTCTAGAATCATGGTCTATTCTTTCTCAAACACCATCAGCTGTAATAAATGAAAATAGTTGCAATGCGTATTGTAGCTTTCTGTATAAGGTTTAACTTGGAAGACAAATATGTATTTAGAATATGGATATCATAAACTGTAGTTACCAATGAACAGAACTAGATTTCAAATATTGTCGATCTTCAGCAAGAAAAAATTATGGTTTCATGCTAAAAAATGACTTTATTTAGCATCTCTAAACATCATAAATACAAAAGTAATCAAGGTTCTAGAAAAGGAAAATCATCGACAAAAAAAATCACAATTCAAAGCAAATATCTTATTTAGCTTACCTTGATTTCTTCAATACCAACACCAGTCTTCTCTTTACTTCGAGGATGGTATAGTAGGGCATGCATAACAATAGATTTATCCTCTTTAAGCAAAATGTCACCCATTTTATATCTGCTAAATAGACAGAAAACACTTTTATTAGAAAGATACTATTGTCGCAAGAATGCACTCTACTGTTTTATATGAAGGCTAAACCTAAATGGATACGTTCAAGAAAATTTCTGTGAAGCCATATTTTTCTTAAATGAAAAGTCTAACTTGTAACTAACTCTGCAAATGTATCGCGAGAAGATAAATACAAAATCAAAGCTTCCTTGATATAAGCCAGCATTGGTGGTCAAACACAGTGTAATTAAGAGAAAACAAACATCAAGTTTGTCAAAAGGAAATAGAAAACCTAAAGATTCTTGTAGCCTCTTCTATAATTAAACATTGGCGTAAGGCCCAGCAACCCTCTTTTTAGTAAATCCTGTATTTTCAAGCACCATAAAATTTCAACTAAAGTCAAGCGATTCAATGGTACACAATCCATAATGAACTGTATAATTTTAAAGGTAACATTGCTTATTGTTGGAAAATAGAATAATGATTACAACTATTAATGAAAATGCATTAATAAGAGGTCAAAAACACTGACAAATAGGTATAGGCAAGTTTCCATATACCTTGATATTCTTTGTAACAATCATTTCAGAAAAGTATCAGGCTTTATCAGGCTTAGTCCTTTCACTAAACAAAAAGTTTGGATACACCAAATCTTATAAAGAGGCTCCACTCTATTCTCATCATTTATAACCATAATCATTGTTTCTGTGTTTTTACTATTCTCTATACATGTCCATTTGTGCTTTTAAAATTAAAGCATGAAGGTTCATTTTTAGAGATATGGTAGCAAATTGTTTGCACCTGTACTACCCCTATTTGAGTACTTTCCATTTCGAGAGTATTTTGGTCTTATGCTACATGAGGTGAAAAAGATACACCCTCCATTTATTTATCCAAATGAAGTGGACTGTGAAGATAAAATTTTAAAAATATCAAAAATCGTATGGTTCGATATGGAATGGCATAAAGGAAAAACAATCAAACGTGTGATGAGCAGTAAAATACATTTTTTATTTTTAAATTAGCAATTTTTTAGACTATTTTTTGTAGATGCTGCTATCAACTGTCCTTGGGTGGCCAAACAATTGGAGGGATTTCTTTGTGGCAGAACTGAGATGTTTTTCATAAGGCAGCAGCAAGTCATTTTTAGTGCTTCTCATGTAACAAAAATCGACTTTATTACATACACTAGATCCTATTAGAGTTTGGTTAAAATTGAAGGAATTATCAAGAAATTTCTATGGAATGGGAGAAAAGAAGAAATTAAATGGCAGTTGTTGGCCTAGCATGAAGCTGCAAGGCCAAAATTAGTTGGAGTTGTTGACCTTAAGCTCATGAATGGCATAGTTGAGGTATTAAGTCTCAAAGCAAAAAGGCGATAATAGAAAGTTACTCAAAGTTGATGATAGATCTAATTAATTGACATTGGTGTGTCAGGACCCTTTTTGGGAATTGGACTTGGAGGCTGTCAGAAATCGGTGTAAGGAGGCTGTCAAAGATATAGAATCAATTTAGTTCTCTCATGTCCCAGCTTAGAAACCCTACGTGGGCTTGCGTCACCCCTTCTGGGGCCTGCGTCACACCCTCTGGTGGTTGCGCTGCTTCCTTTGTTGTCTCTACTGCCTCTCTACTATGTACTCTTGGTCCCAGAGAAGATCCTCTGACCAATAATTGCTTCTTCCCCTCACTACACTGAATCACTTAGATCTGATCTTCGTCCGACCACTGCTCCGTCAAAAGAATTCGATTCTCAAGATACACTCTGTGTGTCTTTCCAAATGACCCTCAAGCCTTCCTTTATAGTCTTCTCGTTGAGACATCAACCACCAAGATTAGATCTCTAATCAACGGCTAAGATTATAATATGACTTGATCTCCGCCTTTTCAAGATTATTCCGACTTTGTTTTATTAATGTTCTTTAATTATTTAATTTCCCTAAGTTTATACTTAGGGTCTCCATTAAAATAATTAATTATTTTAATAAAACATTAACTAAGTGGAATTTTCACAAACAGTTTCTGAGTTCTTTGGAATACCAGTGTCTAAGCCTCTCCACAAAATTTGGGGCTTAGAGCACATTCTGATGCTACAAAAATCAACAATCCCTCTTAGCGAGGAAGGTGCTCTAACAATATGTCTGCTACATACTGCTCTGTCCCTGAAGCATACTCCACGTTGTTGAAGTCCATCAACCTCTGCACTACTGTTGCAACTGTACTACTACCCATGACACTGCCACTGCCACTGCTGCAGTTGTACTACAATTCCCTCTCAAGTGTTGCATCTGCTATGTTTCTAACACTTCCACTGCTAACACTACATCTGCACTGCAACTCAGTGGCTGAGAGAAACAACTAAACTCACCAAAAACTGAACAAGTGTTCAGTGGATGCACCTCGGTGCTGAAGACTCTGACTGTTGATAACTATTGTGTTGTCCCTCTGATGCACTGCACTGCTACAACTCTGCACTATATCAGCATTGATCTGAACTGCGTTGCACTCCTGTGCAATGCGTTGCTACTGCTACGTTGTTGTTGCTCTGCTCTGCACTGTTCCAGAAATAAGTGTTTCTACCCACTGCACGGTCGTCTCCATCACTCCTTGGCTCGCACTAACACTCCTCCATCCTGCTACTGCTGATCATGGGCTCCCGTAGCAAGGTAATGATCCATGAGGTGGGCTCCTCAAGGATCCTGCCAGATACGGTACTCTAGATTCTTATACTCCTCCTCCTGGGTTTGGTGCCCCTTTCAAGCCTAGTCTCTGGTTGGGACCCTTCCTCTCTTTGCAACTCGCACTTCCTCCGGCAACTGCTTCCAGCAACTGGAAGTTGATCTGTTGCCCGGATCTGCATTCTGGAAAACTCGCACAACCTTCTCTGGCAATCTCGTATGATCATCCCTGTAGAGCTGCAAAAATATGAAAACTCAAAACTGGAGAAAGAAATGATCTCACCAAAATGTCAAATGCCTCCTCTCTCCTTTGCGCAGCTGCTCATTGGCTCTACACACTCCCTGCTCGAGTAAGTAGATCCACTCTCGGCTACTGCTGCTCTACAGTGAGAAATCGAATTTCTTGGCTCAGAATTCTCTGAGGAAGACCCCTTAGTGTCATGCAACCCACTGGCTGCCATCTCTGCCGTCAACTGTCGAAATGCTTCCTCTTTCTCCCCCTCTACGTAGCCTAGGCAGGCTTATGCACTCCCTCTAGAGCTCGTAGATCTGATGCTCAGATATGGAAAAATATTGAATTCCTCGGCTAGGATATGTGCTTTTTCTTTCTTCTGACACTTCTCTGCTCCGGCGACAATCTGTAGAAAAATTGCATCCTTCTGTCTCTACGTGAAGGCTTCGCGCAGCTCCCTCTGCCTCGGCAAAATCTCGAACCAAAAGTACTACCTTTCTGTCGACTCACTCAAAGAGAGATTTTCCTGAAATTTCAGCCCTTCTAGCTAGATCTGCGCAATCCCTGTGGGGATTCGATCTGTTGTTGCTGCAACAATTCGGCTTTCACTTCAGATTTAGATCTGCTCTTCCTGTTTCACATCAAAGTTTCAAATGCTCCGATACCATGTGAAAAATCCTAGATTTGACAATCTTAGGAATCCTCCTGCAACAATCTGAATTTACTTCTCCTATTATGTAAATTGCCTTTACAGAATTAATTCAGACATGAATTATTGAAATAACTACTAAAGCAGCCTACAATGAATAAAATATGATTCTGAAACAAGGAAACTGAGCTAGAAAGGAAACACACATAGGACACAATTATTTTTGGACTAAGTCCCCAAAAAAACCCAATGCGGGAAAATCGATGCAACAGATCTAAGGGTTTGTATTATTATGCAACATTTTTCTGAGTACAATCTCTGGATGCTTTGTTGGCCATCCAGTACAATGAAATCACGGCAGACAAAAATAGTGAGTTTTACCTCACCCTGCAAGTCTCGGCTAATCCAGATCCGAATTGGTGAAACCCTAGCTCCCTCTGTGTTGCCTCTACGTAGTATATGTGTAGGCCTGCGTGGGGATGGTTGTGGACTGCGTCACCTCCTCTCTGAATCGATCTACCTCTCGAAAAGTCAAGTTTCAACCCTCCCGACTCAGAAACCCCGATCTCCAGCAAAACTCAAACTGTCTCTTGGAAACCCTGTGCAGCCTCTTTGTGAGCCCTGTGTGGGCCTGCGTCACCCCTTTTGGGGCTTGCATCACACCCTTTGGTGGTTGCGATGCTTCCTCTGCTGTCTCTACTGCCTCTCTGCTATGTATTCTTGGTCTCGGAGAAGATCCTCCGACCAATAACTGCTTCTACCCCTCACTGCACTGAATCACTTAGATCTGATCTTCGTCCGAACACTGCTCCGTCAGAAGAATTCGATTCTCAAGATTCACTCTGTGTGTCTTTCAAAATGGCCCTCGAGCCTTCATTTATAGTCTTCTCGTTGAGATATTAATAGCCGAGATTAGATCTCTAATCAACGACTAAGATTATAACATGACTTGGTCACTGCCTTTTCTAGATTATTCTCACTCTGTTTTATTAATGTCCTTTTATTATTTAAGTTCCCTAAGTTTAGACTTATGGTCTCCATTAAAATAATTAATTATTTTAATAAAACAATAATCGAGTGGAAATTTCACAAACGGTTTTTGGGTGATTTGGAATACCAGTGTTTAAGCCTCTCCACAAAATTTGGGGCATAGAGCACATTTTGATGCTACAAAAATCAACACCAACAATGGGATCAAGTACCACTTTCACCTTAGTAATTGTTCCTCCATTGTTTTGTCGATGGATAGTATTCCCACAAGGGAGGCTTCCCCAACAGACTTCAATGATTAAGTAATCCAAGGATTCCCAGGCTAAATACCCTCCAAGGGTTCCGCAAAATTAAAAAACCAAAGATGATATTCAATAAGGTAGGCCTTTCGGTGACGTGAGAAATATTTCAAAGTAATGAGTTCAAAGGAACTATGGCTAAATCTAGAGGGCTTAAATAGTCCCGGAGAGGCTCAAATAGAGCCCTAACACATCCTACCATTAAATGATCAAAATTCTGTTATAAATTAGGGTTTAAAAAAAATGAAATTTAAATAATGCAAAATTTATGACAGCAATTATAAAATAGCCAATAAGTATGCAAAGGCTATTAAATGAGTAAATAAGGAAACAAGTTGCAGCATTTTTCAATGGCTGAAAATGCATAAAGCAACTACAAGCTCAAATTTGCTTTGAGGTGTGCTTCAGATTTGTAGAATGATGATTGTTATCGCAAATTCTAGCACCTCAGTGCAGAACCTCGCTAAGCGCTCTAGGTTAAGGCCAACAACGGGATCAAGGACCACCTTCACCTTAGTAATTGTTTCTCTGTTGTTTTATTGATGGATATTATTCCCACAATGGAGGCTTCCCCAACAGACTTCAATGATTAAGTAACCCAAGGATTCCCAAGTTAAATACCCTCCAAGGGTTCTGCAAAATAAAAAAACCCAAAGACGATATTCAATAAGGTAGGGCTTTGGGTGAGGTGAGAAATAATTCAAAGTAATGGGTTCAAAGGAGCTATGGCTAAATCCAGATGGATTAAATAGTCTTGGAGAGGCTCAAATAGATCCTTAACACATCCTACCATTAAATTATCAAAATTCTGCTATAAATTAGGGTTTATAAAAAATAAATTTAAAGAATGCAAAATTTATGACAGCAATTATAAAACAGCCTATAAATCATGATAAAAAATAGGCATGTGATGGCTATTAAATGAGTGAATAAGGAAACAAATTGCAGCAATTTTTCAACGGCTGAAAATGTATAAAGCAACTACAAAACCCTAGACCTAAGCCCTAAAAAGGTGGCTGAAAATTGCATATAAAATGATGTTTTTCTTTTCCAACTTAGAAGATGTGATGACTAACCCTAGGACTATGTGGTACACGATATTTTATGCTATTAACTGCAGATTTTACTGTAACCTAATCCAAAATTACCCTAGGAAAAATACAAAATAAAATTTAGGGTTTAAATATTTTATAAGGATTGACACACTAAATACACTAGTCCCTTTCTCATTCCTTGGACTAATGGAGTCAAAGGACGAGGACTATAGCTGAATACTTGATTGCAATGAGTTAAGAGAGAGAAAATATTTCCATCAAAACCCTAGCATTTTTCAATCAATTGGAGATTTAAGGTCAAGCAAGCTATACTAAGGTATTTCAATGGCTACTTGGTGAATATTTTGCAAAAGGAGATGTCATAGCTATAAAAAATTCAATACATTAAGATGGAAATTATGATGGAACCCTAATTCTACAGAAATTGCAAAATGGAAGAAGATTAATCAAAATCAAATTGCACAAATCACCATAGAATCACTTCATTAATCCAAAAGAAAATCCCTTCAAGCATAATATCCTCCACCAAGAGGATTTGCTACATCAATGTTGCATTGCTTTTAAGAGATTAAGAACTAATGTGCACTCCCTCTAGTGAGTAATAATCAGTGTCCATGACAATGATTCAACATAAATTGACTTCCCTCTATTTATATGAGGGAAAGCAAATAGATTTAGTCCAATAATTGAGAAGAAACCCTAAAATAATATATTAAGTCATTGCAAGTTATGTATTTCACAGGCCGACCTAAAAGATGGCCATCTCAATGATAAAACATAACAAAAAGCCACTTTTTAGCCCACACGTGTGAGAAAAAGGCACTCCAAGGGTATGTTAAATTATGAAACTAGGGTCAAATCCCACTTTGGATAACTCACTTGATGGAGATGCTGATTGCATTGAATTCCTCTTTTTGAGAGGACCAAAACCAACCTAATCATCATCAAATTTGGACAAGGGAAAATGAATTTATGAAGAAAAGCCCACACATGCACATATGAACAGGTCGGCCCTAATAGGAAATTGGTCACCCTTGGAAGCCTATAAATACAAGTGACCTTAAGCTCATTTGGACAACATCAATCATCTTCTTCTTCTCTTCTTCATTGATTGGTTCACACACGTCTAAGGCTGGGACAACAAAAGAAGTTCGCAAATGTCTGAAATTACAGGTTCCGAGGCTCGCATCTGTTTTAGGGTTTTGCATTACAATCGCTAGCTTGCCACAGGGAAAATTCGACCACAGTTGCACGCATCATAGGCTCAAGGGAGCGACTGGAAGCCTTCAGTCGCACGCACAACTCCTCATCCATGCGATCGAGAAGTTTGACTAAAATTTGACCATTGACTGAAGTTGACTGCAGTTGACCGCAAACAGGGAAAGTTGTCTCTAATATATATATTGATACTGGAAACATTTCTTAATGTTATTGGGTTATTGAATGATATTGTACCGGGCTCATTGTACTCTCTGCTGAACATTTTGACAATCTAATAGAAGAAGATTTTTCAAAGCGTTTTCCCTCTTGTGGGATTTTTCCCTGATCTTTGACCAAATCTGGTGTCTCTTATTGATGTGTTTATTGTCTCCTTTCTCATTATATTTATTCTTCTATCTTCAATTACTATTGATGATTGGAAAGATTAATTGATATTGAAAAGATTGCTAATTGAAGTATTGAATTGGGCTAAAGTAACTGACACAACATAGAACAATCTGAAAATTAACAGGGTAATGTCATCCTTTAAAGGTGAATGTCTCCATCAAAATGTGCATGGATGGGTCAAAATAGTGCTCCTCACTCAAAGGCTATCTCCTCGTCAACAAGGTGTTCACTCATCAAGCAAAATCGTCCTCATCAACCAAGCCCACGTCATCACACCAAGACACATGCGGGTGATGTTATAAATCTAGGGTATGATGTCATCATCTAGAAAGGTGTACCATCTCTTCTAGAGGGATATCAAGTCATCATCATCATCAAACTGATTCCGAAATAAGGCAACATCCATCAAGAAGGTAAAATGATAGCATAAGGGCGTCTTGTGGTTTCTGGGGTACACTATCTTCTAGGCAACATCCTAGCTTCAATATGTAGCATTTCAGGCTCTAGAGGGAGAGGAAAAGGTCATAATTAGTGCTAGATACATCTATTGGTTAACGCACCTCATAAAGTGATCAATTTCTTGGCTCTAGTGCCCAAAATGGTCATCAAGTGTGGTTGGACGTCCTCTCTGAAGTATTGGAGAAGTCACAAACAATTCCTTAAGGGATGGCAGTTGTACCTGGGAGAAAGCATTTGAAACATACACATCAAACGTACCCTCAAAATCGAGTGAGACGTCCTCTCTGAAGTATTGGAGAAGTCACAAACAATTCCTTAAGGGATGGCAGTTGTACCTGGGAGAAAGCATTTGAAACATACACATCTGAAACGTACCCTCAAAATCGAGTGAGATCATCATAGGTAAAATAACTTAATAGTATCATTGTGGACCATATCTAATGCAAACAACACCAAATTACTTCACACAAATATTATCTTCAAATATCTTCCTAGCTTAGGGCTTGTAAACGCTCTTCTTAGATATGGGAGGGTTATCTAAAGGCCCTATTAAGTGTTGTTATCGCTCAAATTGTACATTAAGGTGAAGAAAGCTTCAACCCATATTGTACAATCTAAGTAGGTCACCCAATACCATATCAACTACCTACCTTGCCTCTTTAGGCTTACTCTCCTTCGACTTCGAGGGGAGCTCCCATGATTTGTAAATTGTCGTGGATATTTCACTCAATAGTTCATCACAACATATATGTGAAAATAGACTAAAATATATACTATGATGAGTTAATTCTTTTTATATTCTAGATTTGTTATTATTATTTTGTTGTTTATGCATGCAATAGCTAATACAAGGAAAATAGAGAACATGCAAATATAGTCACTAGAAAACTACAATGAACACCAAGATATGCTTTAGGAAACCTTTTCAAAATAAAATCCGACTAGAAATTCGAGTTGCTCTACTCTATTTTATTTGAAATGGAAATAATGCAAGTGCAAAGCACAAAGCACTTTAAATGGAGTTTCCTGAGACCTATGGCCCTTGGGCTACTACAAAACACAAACCCACACTTTTATGCTCTCTCTTTATCCACACTCAACTACTCTACTCTACTGTGGAACAAAATGCAAGAAAATAAAATGGAACCCCTTTTCTTCCTAGTGGCTTGGTTATAACACAACCCAATAGGCAACTAGTAGTTAGATTTGACCCATTCAATTCTCCAAATGAGTTACAACTCGACCCTTCCAAAGTCTTCTTCATAGTCCTCATGTGGCCAGCCCCTTTTACATGAGTAAAAGGGGATGATGTCGCATCCTCTCAAAAATATCGGGGTCAATCAACATAGATCAACTTCGAGGAGGCATAACATTTGCATCTAAACTTTGATTGGTGTGATTCTTGCACTACCAAAACACTTTGCAAGTCTAGAAAAATGTCATAGGTTTGACACTTGAGTGGGGAAATTTTACCCCCAAAATTTGTTATTTAAGCCTTAAGGCCTCAAATTGGCCCTAGAAGGTTTCAAACCCCAATTCTCCAAATGGGGTCCCGCTAATTAATTTCTCCTGGAAGTTGATTCCATCAATTTTTCCACTCTAAAAGAATCGAGATGGATGACATATTAAATAGTGATCCAGCTTGCATCATCCCCTGAAGATCACTAGAGATTAGATAAAATGGAACAAGGTGATATCATAGGTAATCTCAATGACTGAACTGGGTTTTCACAGAAAAAGGGAAAGTGTGGCAATTGAGGGATGTGAAGATCAATGCCAATGTTCAAGGGAAATGGAGTCAAAGGAAAGTTAGGACGAGAGTATATCAATGAAAGTGACCCTCCTTAGGTCAGTTATGTAGAAAAATGGATTGGGGAGGAGCAAGTAGTATCTAAAGATGGTTAGTTTCCCATCCAATCAAGGTAAACTGCAAAATCAAGAACCCACTAGAAAATATTTCTTAATGGGATTTCCCTTAGCCCAAGGATTGACTATGGCCAAGCATTTACTAACAAAACCCCCTCGAGGGTCTTCATAGCAAAGACGCTTGACAACTACTTCACACCAACAAAGGTGGCGTGAAGACTAGTATTTGTGACAGCCTCTTCCAAGTGATCGTTGTCCCCCGTGGATCAATCTCGCTACATCTTGTGGTGGTCCTGAATCATATACAAATTAACCCTTAAAAATACAAGAGATGGAACCAATAAAGAAAACCCTACTACACTAAAACATGCATCACGTAATAAGCCCAAAACCAAAATGGCACCAAGAAATTTTTCATTAAGCCCATGAGAGAGGACTACTCCCACTTACCAATCTTGAGTACAAATGAGGAAGTCCTTCCTTTATATAGAGTAGGTAACGAACTTCCTTTACAATAAAATAATAATATTTTTGGAATTTCCTTAAATCTAGGAAGGAAATTTTAGATGTAATATGCTTCTAGAACCTAAAATTAATAAAACAAAGGTGGCCAATGCACCACGTACAGTGAGAAATAATAAATCTCCAGGAAAGGTGGATCGATCCATCCAACTAGGGAAGAAGTCAATAAATAATTTATTCCAAGGAGATAATGCTCAACATTCCATCGATGAATTCAAGCATGTCCACTTTGAAGAATTCGATATCCATGATTAATGAAATAATATTTCCAAATGGTCCTTTGAAGAAGCTCGTCTCCTTAATTTGAGGAACCACTAGCATGAACCTTTGACTTGTGCAACATCCTCATTCAATATTCGTCACTTTTAAAACGGATCCATATATCAAGTGATATACTGGTCCAAACAATGTCCCAAATGAAGTGCCATGGTCAAACCTTGGGTCAATGGACTTCCATGAATCATGGAAGTGACCACCAAAGCCAAAATTTCAATCATTAAACGCCAATTAAATGAAGTAAAAGAAAACTTAGATAAAAAAAATAAAATTAATCGTTATTTATAGCTCATTAATATCACGTTCGAGTTCCACAAACCTATGGGTTGGAAGTTCCAATAGGCCATCAATGATGGGTTGAGGTGTAGATGGATTGTGATTAAAGAAAAATCTCATTGACAATGGTATGATTTCATATTGTGCAATCAAACACTCTCGTAGTGCTTCCCACAACAATATTCTCAGATCCTCGTGATGTCACAACAACTGGCGATACAACTTCATGTGTGAAAAATATTCCTGTACACTCTGAATCACAAGGACCTTAAACCTCCCTTCCAACATTTATACGCTGCGATCGATGACCTCTTATCCTTCATATTTAATGACCCCAACTTTGCGTGGGCTTGTTTGGTCAATAGCCCAAGATTGGGTAATGTTACCCACCACCAATGGGTGACCCCTATAGGAGAAATCTTCTCCTAGATTTGACTTTAGCCGGCAGCCAACCACCCCTTACAGCCATAGTATTCAAAATCGACTGGTTCAAACCGGTAACCGATCAAAGCGGTTAGTTCAATGTCCAGCCGGGTCAAACTGACAAAAAAAATCAGTTAAGGGTGGCCTTTGACCCAAAAAATTGGTCCGACCGGTGCTAACCGGCCGATTAGCTGTCACGACCGCAGAGGGACTCACAGACGCAGTTTTGGACGGTAATGGGTGGTTTTCGAGGGAAAAGGAAGGTTGTTTCCCTCCAAAAATACCCTCCATAATCCTTTAAAAGCAGGGGTACCCTCTCATTTGTCTCACACATCTCATTTGGAGCTTTTGTGAGTTTGATGGAGAGCTTGGAGAGTGTTGAGCTTTTGTTGGAGTTGTGGAACAACAGGGAGTTTGAGCTAAGTAGTAGCCATCATGCCTCCAAAAGCCAAGGACACTGCATGAGCTCATTGTAATATGATTGATGGCAAAATGATCTGCAAATATTGCCAAAAATCTATTGCAGGAGGGGGTATTTACAGGTTGAAGCAACACTTGGCTAGGATAGGGGGCCATGTAAAGCCATGTGTAGCACCAAATGAAGTAATAGGGAATATTAGGGCAAAATACCTTCAGAAATTTGAGACTCAAGTCACTGAACCAATAGAGAAGTTTGCGACTCAAGCAGTTGCAAAGTTTGGCAGTCGAGACTCAACCGACTAAGTTTGATCATGATGAGAAGTTTCAAGTGATGTTGTTGATCAGTAATATGATATATGTAGATTTGTAGTAAGCCAGTGGCCCCATAGTTTGTAGGCTTCCTTTTTGGACTTTATAGGCCATTTGGAGCCTCATTGCTTATGTATTTTGTCGATGATATGTATTGCACGCAGTGCCATTTTGATATATTCACCTTTACATGGTATATAAATGAGAAAACTTTGCATTTTTTGTCTCTATTGGTTTGGAATCATGGTTGCAAATCTTAAAAATAGTTTTTTTATTAAAAATTAATTATTTAAAGTATTTTTTCAAAAACAGGGTCATTGAGATCTGACCTGTCCCATTTTGACCAGTTTCGGTTCGAAACTCGGTTCATTTGGTCCACCGGTCCGGTCATCTGTTCCGGTTTTTAATACTAGGCTTATAGCCACCTAATAGCTTTGATGTGCTACTATTCTCTGCCACCAAAGCCAGCCATTGTGTATCCTCGCTCATCTGTCATGATCGTATGCTTGAAGGTGATCTATCCAATCCCAAAGGTATGATTTTTCATTATGTAATTGGGTGTTTATGTTTGTTTTTCTTGGGCTTGGATTATTGGAAGACTTGGAAGGAGGGGCTCTAACTATACTCTTGTTCTCTTATCTTAACTAGGGGCTTAATCCTGAATCCTAGTCTTGTGGGATCTCCTTTATTGGCTATTAGCTTTAGGAGTGGAACTACATGGGAAACCCTGATTTTGGTTGCATGGTCTCACTTCCTTATACCACATATCTCACTCCCCTCTGCTCATTATAATCCCTTTTCACATTTTCGCTATCTGGGTCCACATGGTGTTAGCCTCCCCTTCCCCTTTTCCACACCTTTGGTCGGGCCCACAACGATGCCCCGAAGGTTGATGTAGCTAAAAGGAAAGATAAAAGCATAATATGGCCACATACAACAGGAAATGTACCACAAAATGCAAAAGATAACCAGGTCAATAAAATTCAGCACATGGACAAAAATCCAAACATGAGCTCTACCCCCTATCATGATGGCCATTACCTTGGTTCCTAGGGCCCCTATGAGTGCCCCTTGCATCATTAAGGAACCCATGAATGTCCCAACATTTGGTGGCCAATGAACTACCCCATCTTACAGGGGTAATCATTGCTATATCTTACACATCATGCTCTCATCCCCTTGAGCCCCGAGCAGTGAAATGAAGAAAATTTGATAAAAGGCAAAAGGCAAATAAAAAAGGGTGGATAAACAAAGGTCGGGGTAACTCATATACCATGATTTATCGCTTCTATGTTCATATACCCAAGGTGTGGGCTTTCCTCATCATTAATACCCTTGTACCATGGCATGTGGCTTGGAGCCTTCCCTTTGTCCCCAACTTCGTTCCATCATTATTTCACATGACACCTTCCATTTGGAGGGTGTATCCTAGAGCTATCATTCCCTTAGAGGTTGAAACCACCAAATGGGGTCCTTAATTAACCACTCCTACTAAGGGAGCTAGCACTAGTACATGTTCAAAGCCCCAAATTTGGAAGGGAAGCCCGCTATGAAGTGTCCATCTCTGCCCTTGACTTACAAGCTCATTTACTCAATTGCACTAATGAATCATCATATTGGAAGGTGAGGAGACGCATTGGATCTTATACAGTATTCCAGGTGGGTTTTCATCTTGGGCTTGGGCCTCCCTATATGGGATCCAAGCCCTCTGTGTTAGTTTTTGTAGCATTGGATGTGTTCTAGTCATGAAACTTGGTGGAGAGGCTAGAATACATGAGATCTCCAAAACCCAGAAATCATTTCTCGAAATCCCACCTAAAGATGGCATAATTAGATTATTAGCCGCTTTGTTTAATATTTCCTAAGTCTAAACTTTAGGGAATATGGTTAATTAATCATAATTAATTAAGTCAAGGTGAGAATTCTATAGAAACTCGCACGAATCAACTCTGATATGATCCTAGCCCTTGATTGAGTTTTAATCTTGGTCGTTGAAGTCTCAACAGAGGATTATAAGAAGAAGTCGATGGGCACTTGGAGAATACACTTGAGAAGTTCGATTTCCTTGGCAGATAGATTTCTAGAGAGAAACAACAATTTCCATAGAGCCAGAGATCGAAGCAAAGACAGCGAGGGGCAGGGACAGTGAGGCTGGAGGAAGTTTTTCCAGATCCAGCAAGTGCATTTGTAGAGAGGCCGAGATTTCTCCAGGAGGTTGCACAAAGGCAGCGCAGAGCCTTAAGAAGGCAGTTTGATTTGTTGGGAAGGAAGACATTTTCAGTTCCAGAGGTCGAGAAAAGGTTCCACAGTGCCAAAGAGACATTTTCCTTATCAGCAGCAGGCATCACGACTAGATTAGCAGTCAGTTCGGGCAGCAATTGCAGCAAGCAACATCAGGTTGATGCACAGCCTCTGCAAGCCCAGTTGGAAGGCTTTCTTTTCATAGGCAGTCCAGTGTTGGAATTTCCCGGAGTGAGGATAATTTCCCTCTAGATAGTTTTGCTAGTATTTTCTCCGCAGGATAGCCAAATTCCAGCACCCAGATTATTGTACTCATAATTTCTCACTACTGCATAATAATAAAACCCTCAGTTGCTGCACTGGATTTCCCAAGTTGGGTTTTTTTGGGGACATTTCACCAAAAATAACGGTGTCATTTTTTATGTGTGTGTGCTAGATTTTCTCAGTTTCCAACGCTATTTTTCTTCTGCAGTTATATTGTAAAAATCAGTGTGAATTATTTAATATTTGTCGTAGCAAACTGCAAATAATTTGTTAAATAAATTAACAATTAGGAGAATAATTTCCAGTTGTTGTGATAGATGAAATATCCTCATGGTATCAGAGTATGAGTGATCAGTCGGAAAGCTCAGAAGCGAAGGAAAGAATTTCGCTGCTCAGAGGGAGCAGCAGGCCGAAATTCTTAGAGGCTACACAATTCCTTGACAAGCAGGCTGAATTTCTAAGAAAATTTCAATTTTTAGTTGCAGGCAGCAGAAAATTTTGATTTTCTCATAATAGTGATTCCAGCAGGCAGAGGGAGCAGCAACAGCTCAATTTTTCACTGAGCAGATTGCTAGGTTGGATGCAGAGGGTTTTGTAGCAGTAGAATCAGCGTCGAGTGGAAGAGAAAAGCACACAAAGCAGAGGGAAAATTTCTCTCAAGGGTTCTCGAGATTTAGAGTTCTGATTTTTCCAGTTGCAGATTGGTAGTAGTTGTGACCAGGTCTTCTCACTCCAGAAGAGTGTGAGTAGCAGATCCTACAGCTGAGCAGTAGGAAAGAGGGAGATTTTCCAGTTTATTTTCTCCAGTTTTGATTTTCATAGATTTTTGCAGCTTTGCAGGGATGAGCATACAAGATTGCTAGAGGAGGTTGTGCGAGTTAGCCAGAATGCATATCTGGATAGCAGTTTGACTTCCAGTAGTCGGAAACAAGTGTTGGAGGAAGTGCGAGTTGCAAAGAAAGAAAGGGTCCTAGCCAGGGACTAGGCTTGAAAAGAGATGGTGGGGCACCAGATCCAAGGAGTATGAAACTCCAATGTTCTGAATGGGCAGGGTCCAGCGCAATTGCAACAAAGAGATCCGTCAGATCAGTTCCGAATTGTTGAAACGAGACCATCACCTTTTCTACAGGAGCCTACAATATCATAGTAGTTGGTTTAGTGTCAGCAAACGCAATCTGTCAATAGACAGTTGCAAAGCTAGTTGCAGCTAGTACCCGAGAGACAGTTGCAGAACTAGCTGCAATGACACAGGCAGTGCGAATTGCCCAATTGCAGTATGCAAGTGCAATTCCAACCAGGAGATTCCCATTGCAGAGCTATGCATTCTAGTTTCTATTTCAGGAGGACAGTGCAAGTTGCCATGAGGGAGCAGAGAGATCTCCCATACGGAGATCGAGACTCAGAGAGAGTCTAGTTTCAGAGGGAGCATCCCTATGGAAGCTAGTGCTTTAGAATCTAAGGAGACCAGACTCATTATTGCAATAGTTGCAGCAGCAGTGTGAAAGCATTAGTAGAGTCGTAACAACAACAGTATGATTAGATCAGAGTTGCAGAGGTTTGGGGTGGGTTCATTGAGAATTCCACCTCATGGATGATTACCTGGCTACGAGGGCCCACAATATTTAGTAGCAAGATAGATCAGCATCAGAGGTGCAGTCAGAAATCCAGAGTGACAATTGCAGAGTGGTAGAAGTCAGGTACTGGGGAGCGTAATGCAGAGTTGGCATCAGTGCAGAGTTAGCAACAACACATATTCTTCAGTGACAGTGCAGAGGCAGTAGCAATCAGGACTCAGGAGACAGATGCATCATACTAAACACAGTTGATTCAATATTTTGGATGCTTCTCAGTTGCAGTAGTTGCAGTTGCAATAGAAACAAATGAGAGGGAGTTGCAGTGCAGATGCAGAGTTGGCAGCAGTATGGCATTGTTAGCAGCAGCAAGGATGCAACATCAAAGTTGCACAGTGGTTGGGGGGTAGTGGCCAGACATCAACAGCGTGACAGAGGGGTGATACAGAGACAGGCTGTTGTTGAAGCAGTGGTGCAGCACTAGAACACATTCCTCACTAAGAGGGAGTATTAATTTTTGTAGCATCAGATGTGTTCTACTCACGAAACTTGGTGGAGAGGCTAAAATACATGAGATCTCCAAAACTCAGAAATTGTTTCTAGAAATTCCACCTAGAGTTGACTTAATTAGATTATTAGATTAATTAATATGGTTAATTAATCAGAATTAATTAAATCAAGGTGATAATTCTCTAGAAAATCACACGGATCGACTCTGATATGATCCTAGCCCTTGATTAAGTTTTAATTTTGGTTGTTGAAGTCTCAAAAGAGGATTATAAGAAGAAGTCGATGGGCACTTGGACAATACACTTGAGAAGTTCTATTTCCTTGGCAGATCGATTTCTAGAGAGCAACAGCAGTTCCCGGAGAGCCAAAGATCAAAGCAGAGACAGTGAGGGGTAGGGACAATGAGGCTAGAAGAAGTTTTTGCACATCTAGCAAGTGCATTTACAGAGAGGCTGAGATTTCTCAAAGAGGCTGCGCAGAGGCAGCACAGAGCTTCAAGAAGGCAGTTCAATTTGCTGGGAAGGAAGATGTTTTCAATTACAGAGGTCGGGTAGAGGTTCCATAGTGTTGGAGATATGTTTTCCCAGTGAGCAGCGGGCAGGACTCCTAGATTAGCAATTAGTTTGGGCAACAGTTGCAGCAGGGAGCATCGGGTTGACGTAGCACCTGTGTAGGCCCAGTTGGATGGCTTGTTTTTCATAAGCAATCCAATGCTGGAATTGCCCGGAGTGAGAGTAATTTCCCTCTAGATATTTTTGCCAGTATTTTCTCTGCAGGATAGCCAGATTTCAACATCCAGATTATTGTACTCAGAATTTCTCACTGCTACATAATAATAAAGCCCTCAATTATTGCACCAATTTTCCCAAGTTGGGTTTTTCCAGGGACATTTGTCCAAAAATAACGGTGTCATTTTTTATGTGTGTGTGTGCTAGATCTTCTTAGTTTCTAGGGCTATTTTTCTTCCACAGTTTTATTTGTGAAAATAACAGCGTGAATTATTTGATACTTATCATAGCAAACTACAAATAATTTGTTGAATAAATTAACAATTAGGAGAATAGTTTCCAGTTGTTGTGATAGATGAAATTTTCACACTCCAAAGGATCACATTGGCATTTTTACAGTGAGTGTTAAGAACGATGAGTCTCCATCCATGCAAAGCATTGATTACCACATCATGGGCTTCTTTAGCACCATCATTTGCTTGCTCGTGCCCCAATTATTCAGAGATGATGATGCACTTGGACCACGTTGCCTCAGTCGGCTACACATTGCACTTAACACTTGGCAGTTGTTCCAAGGCCCAACCCAAAGGAAGTTATGTCTTTCCCAGGGAAACATGTTGGGATTCGGCAGAAAGAACAGGCTTTGAATGTACACTTCTTCCCTTACCTCAACTTGGGGGCTAATCTTGTATCCTAGTCCCGTGGGATCTCCTCTATTGGCTACTAGCCTTAGGAGTGGAATTGCATGGGAAACCCTAATTTTGGTTGTGTGGTCCTGCTTCCCGATGCCATATATCTCACTCCCCTCTGCTCATTACTAGCCCTTTTCAAATGTTCCCCATCCGTGTGCACATTTTTCCATTGATTCCACAAGGTGTTAGTCTCCCCCTCCGCTTGTCCACACTTTGGATCGGGCATGGAATGATGCCCAAGAGGTTGATGCAACTAGAAAGAAAGATTAAAGGATAATTTGACCACTTACAATAAGAAATGTACCACAAAATACAAAATATGGTCGGGACATAAAAATTTAGCATGTGTGAAAAATCCAAACATGAGCTCTACCCACTATCACTATGCCCATCACCCTGGTTCCTAGGGCCCCTATGAGTGCCCCCTACATCATTAAGGAACCCATGATTGTCCGAACCCCTAGTAGGCAATGCACTGCCCAATATTAAGCGCATGATCACTATTACATCACACGCATCATGCCCTCATTCCCCGGAGCCCCAAGCAATAAAAGGAAGAAAAACCATTACAAGGCAAAAGGCATATGAAGAAGGGTGGAAAAACAAAGGTCAGGGTAACTCATGTACAAAGATTTCTCCCTCCTACATTCGTACACCCAAGGGGTGTGCCTCCCTCATCATAGCTACCCTTGTACCGTGGCATGTAGCTTGGAGCTTTCCCTCTTGCCCCCACTCCATTCTATCATTACCTCACATGACACCTGCCATTTGATGGATGTATCATGGACCTGTCTCCCCCTTAAAGATTGAAACCACCTAATAGGGCCCTTCATTAACCTCTCTTATCGAGCAAGGTAACACCTGTACATTTTAAAGCCCATTTGGAAGGGCATACCATTATTAAGTGTCCACTTCGGCCCTTAATTAGCAAGATTATTTACTCAATTGCACTAATGATTCATTGTAATAGAAGGTGAGGAGACACATTGAATATTACACAAGATTGCAAGTGGGTCTTCATCTTGGACTCGGTCTCCCTATATCGGCTCTAAGCCCTCCAGAGGGTCATCATGGCACTTGTAGGGTGAACGTTGAGAGCCATGGGTCTCCACCATAGCAAAGCATTGACTTCCACACCATGGGCCTCCGCCATGGCAAAGCATTGACTTCCACACCATGGGCCTCTTCAGTACCACACATTGCTTGGTCGAGCCCCAGTCATACAAAGATGATGATGCACTTGGACCACATTGTCCATCCGGCCACACATTGACACCTGACACTTGGCAACTGATCCAGAGCCCAGATGAGGTTTTTTCTTCTTCAAAGAGACATGGAAGGACATGTGTCATCTTCTAGCCCTCACTGATGGACCATCAACTTTTTTTGGAGCCATTTGGAGACCATGAGACCATTTCTTGTGCACCACAACCACTTGGGAGCACCACAAGATGTTTTGCTTGGAAATCAAGGGGCCACCCCCTTGATCATCATTTATGGAACCCTCCACTTCATCATGGCACATTGAGGACTCATCTTGGCCTTCCAATGGCCCTTTGCACTATTATTTTATCATTTTAGCCTCATTAGGAAGGCTTATTTTACACATTTGAGCTACTTGGTGGGCTTGTCATCATCTATGGAGCCCTCCCCTTCATCATGGCACATGAAGGACTCATATTGGCCTTCCAACGGCCCTTTGCACCATTATTTTATCATTTCAGCCTCATTAGGAAGGCTTATTTTACACATTTGAGCTACTTGGTGGGCTTGTCACCAAAGTTTTTTTTTTTTGCACATTAAAGTAATTTTAGGGGCTCATTAGGCTAATTCAAACTTGTAGAGGATCATATAAATAAAGGAGAGCCTCATTTGCATTTGATTATCACTTGAACTTGGATATCTCTTCTTGAGAATTTCACACTTCTTTCATGGTTGTCTATTAGAGATCTCTTGATGCATTTCGATATTTTTGGAGCTGAAATTTCGTTCTCTCTTGGAGCCATCTTCTTGATCTTGGATTGGATAAATTTCTTGTTGTCCTGTAAGTAATCTTGTTAAGGATTTTTACATAAAAAATGTTTGACATGTGGAAATTTTGTAACTATCTCTTTCTCTTGTGCCCTAATTATTGAATATCATTGCAAAGGATTGTTAGATTGACAAATTTCTAAGCGTTACTCACTGATAACAAGTAGATGAATGTTCCTAGTGGAGAAGAACTTATTTTCTTTCCATGAAAAAATCCATAAATCTTGGGTGGGTAAATGCTAGAGAGTGCTTGCTAGAGCATCATTTTCTAGCCTCTTTGAAGACAACTTCGGCCAGATTTCTAATCACATGGACTCCATAGCCCAAGGACAAGGCACTAATCCAAGCCAGTTTGGTGATCACCCTCTTTTTTTCTTTTTCTCCCCTTTTTAAATTTCGGTCCTAAATTTAGACAACCTACTAAGGCTTGGTGCGAGTTGCATTAGAGAAGAGCTATTGCAAAATCACTTGGATAGCCTTCTGAGTTGATGTTTCCTCTAGCTCTCCTCCAAATTTGAGACAAATCCCGTAGTTGAATTGTGAGAAAACTCAAGCCCTAGCTGCAATCCTGAAAATTATCTTGAACATCTTGGTGAAGGATCTTCTTGAGGGTATTTGCATATAAAACTCAAAGGAAGTTTATCATTTTGACCCTTTCATTGTCCTACCTTGACCTAGTGTACACCTAGGAGGTCTACATCCCACGAAAGGTCACAGAACCTAGGTCTTCTGTGGACCCTGTTGCACTCAAATTGTCAAAGTTCCAAAGAAGCGAAGTGCCTATTTTTTCAACAAAGATCATATGACCTGCCTGATAGCTTTTGTAGCATTGGATGTGTTCTAGCCACGAAATTTTGGGGAGAGGCTAGAATACAGGAGATCTCCAAAACCCAGAAATCGTTTCAGGAAATTCCGCCAAGAAATGACTCAATTAGATTATTAACCAGTTTTTAAATATTTCCCAAGTCTAAACTTAGGGAATATGGTTAATTAATCATAATTAATTAAGTCAAGTTTTGAATGATCTAGAAACTCACATGGATCAACTTCAAGTTAATCCTAGCCATCAATTAAGATTTAATCTTGTTTGTTGGAGTTCCAACAAAGGATTATAAGAAGAAGTCGATGCGCACTTGGAAAATACGCTTGAGAGGTTCGATTTCATGAGCAGATTGATTTCTAAAGTAGCAGCAGTCAGTTGCCAGAGAGAGAGCTAGTGAGATCGAAGCAGTGAGGAAGAGGGGCAGAGACAGTGAAGTCGAAGGAACAATTCCAGATCTGGTGACTGCATTTGCAGAGAGGCAGAAGACCCGCAGAGAGGATGAAGTAAAGGGCGCATAGTAGCCCCTCGATGCAATTCTGATTCTGTTGGGGAAAGACGAGTTTCAGTGCCAGAAACTAGACAGAGGTTTCGGATGCCAGGAGAGACATTTTCCCAGACAACAGCAGACCAAACGGCTTGAGGAGAAGCATGTTCGATCTGAGTGCAAAAGTGACTGCGCTAGTGTGATGCAGTAGCTGCACAAATCCAGTTTGGACAGTTCACCTAGAGCTGAGGTCAGAACCCAGATTTTCCTGTGGAGTGAGGAAATTTCCTCACTAGATTTTTCTTGCCAGTATTTCTCTGTAGGATTTCCAATTTCGGCATCCAGTTGTACTCAGATTATTTTCACTGTTGTTTAATATTAAAACTCTCATCTGCTGTACCGGTTTTCCCAAGTTGGGTTTTTCTGGGGACTTTCGTCCAAAACTAATTGTGTTATTTTATGTGTGCTAGCATTTCTTCGAGCATTTATTCTTCCGCATTTTTTATTTCTGAAGGTTGCAGTGTATTTATTTCAGTATTTTCCGTAGAAAAATGTAGATAAATTGTTAAATTTAATTATCAATTAGGATAAATAATATCAGTTGCTGCAATAGGATTCCGGTAGTGGAATTTTCACATGGTAGTGAAGCGTTGATGATCAGCCGTAGAGCTCAGTAGCGAAGATGGAAGGAGTTTCGTTGTTCAGTGTGGGCAGCAGATCGAAACCCCAGAGGCAACACAATCACTTTTCCAAGAGGTCGAGTCACTTAAGGTGAATTCAATTTTTCTGAGTAAGGGACAAAAAAATTCGATCTCTCTAGATCGAGTAGTTCCAGAGGTAGAGGGATCAACCCAGTATTTTGACAGAGAAGATCTCTAGCTGGACGCAGTAGTTTTGCAACAATTTGCTAGACCAGAGCTAGCATCGGGTGGAAGGAAGAAGAGCACACACTAAGGGAAAAATTTCCTCAGGAAACTTCTAGTCTCAAGAAGTTCGATTTCCCTTGCAGATCAGCAGTCGTTGTGAGCAAAGTCTCTCACTCCAAAAGGGAGTGTGAATAGTTGAGCAGAAGGGAAGAGGAGATTTTCAACATTTGTTGAGATGGCCACTGTTGGGCTTCGAGATCAGGACAGGTTGGATGGTGCTTCCAACTATGTCGTGTGGAAGGCAATGATCTCCTTCCTTCCAGATGAGTTTGATCTCAAGGCATATATTGATAATGTCGTGGTGGTTCCCACAGATGCGTATAAGCTGAAGCAGTACAAAAAGGAGATGGCACGGGCAAAGAGATTGATCCTAGGTGGTATCAGGGATCATGTGGTCTTGCATATCACTGGCAAAGATACTTCCAAGCAGATGTGGGATGCTTTAGCCATGTTATATCAGGGTACTTCCGACCAACGAAATATTTATCTTGAGGAGAAGCCGAGATGCATCCGGATGCAGAAAGGAAAGGCATAGACCCTTTCCTCACGAGGATTCAGGAGGTTCGAGATCAGTTGTCCGCTGTTGGGGTAGCGCCTTGAGATTCAGAGCTAGTACGGTTGGCGCTCAATAGCGTCTTAGAGGATTGGCAAGTCTTTGTCCAAAGTATATTGGATAGAGACACGCTACCAGGATGGGACAGGATGTGGGTTTACTTGCAGCAGCAGGAGATGAGGCGAGCTCTTTTGAAGAGCTACATTAGTGGCATCAACATTGGATCGGAGCAGGTGAAGGAAGAGGAGAATGTGGCCCTCGCATCGAAGGGTCCCAGTCAGAGACAGGGGGAATAGAGGAAGAAGGACTTGTCAAAGGTCAAGTGCATCAGGTGTGGCGACTTTGGCCACTACAGTACCTAGTGTCCTCTCAGGAAGAAGGACGAGGAGGAGAAGCAGGACCAACAGGCATCTTCTACAAAGATCAATAGGCTTTCCTCCAAGTTGGAAGAAGACTTCGTTATGTTCACTGATATACCTCCAGGAGTGAGGTGGAGAGACTTGCTTTTGTAGCCCCAGAGAACTACAAATGGCCGAGATCCTTGAGGAGTCCACCTCTTGGTACAGTACCTGGCTATGGGAGCCCACTGTATTCAGCATCAGGATGGACCAGTGGCAGTTGGTGCAGTCAGATACTGGGGAGCGCAGTGCAAAGTTGGCAGTAGTGCAATTGGCACTGTGCAGAGTCAGCAGCAGCACAAAGTCTTCAGTGGACAGTGCAGACGCTAACAGCAATCAGGACTCGAGTGACAAATGCATCATACTGAACACAGTTGGTTCAGTATTTCGAATGTTTCTCAGTTGTAGTAGCAGCAAATGAGAGGGAGGTGCAGTGTTGGCAACAGTGCAGCAAGGTCAACAGTGCAGCAGGGTCAGCAGCAACACAAATGCAGCTCATATCAGAGTTACACAGTGGTTGGTGGGTAGTAGCCAGACATCAGTAGCATGACAAGAGATGATGCAAAGACAGGGTGTTGTGGCAGCAGGTGCAGCACTAGAACACATTCCTCGCTAAGAGGGAGTGTTAATTTTTGTAGCATGGGATGTGTTCTAGCCACAAAATTTTGTGGACAGGCTAGAATACAAGAGATCTTCAAAACCCCGAAATTGTTTCGGGAAATTCTGCCTAGAAATGACTTAATTAGATTATTATCCAGTTTTTAAATATTTCCTAAGCCTAAACTTGGGGAATATGGTTAATTAATCAGAAATAATTAAGTCAAGGTGTGAATGATCTAGAAACTCACACGGATCGAATTCAAGTTAATCCTAGCCATCGATTAAGATTTAATCTTGGTCGTTGGATTCCCAATAGAGGGTTATAAAAAGAATTCGATGGGCACTTGGAGAATACGCTTGAGAGGTTTGATTTCATGAGTAGATCGATTTCCAGAGTAGCATCAGCCAGTTACCGGAGAGAGAGCTACTGAGATCGAAGAAGTTAGGAAGTGAGGCAGAGACAGTGAAGTCGAAGGAAGGATTCCAGAGCCGGTGAGTGCATTTGCAAAGAGGCAGAAGAGCCATAGAGAGGTTGATAAAGAGGCAGTGTTGTATCCTCTAAAGGAAATTCCAATTCTGCTGGGGAAAGACGAGTTTCAATGCCAGAAGCTGGATAGAGTTTCCTGAGGCCAGGAGAGACATTTCCACAAACAACAGCAAACTAGACGGCTTGAGGAGAAGTTGGTTCGATCTGAGTGCCGAAGTGACTTCCTAGTGTGACGTAGTAGCTACGTAGAGCCAGTTTGGACGGTTCACCTGGAGCTGAGGTCAGAGACTGGATTTGCCTGTGGAGTGAGGAAATTTCCTCACTAGATTTTTCTTTCCAGTATTTCTCTATAAGATTGCCAGTTTCGGCATCCAGTTGTACTCAAATTATTTTCACTATTGCTTAATATTAAAACCCTCATCTGCTACACCAGTTTTCCCAAGTTTGGTTTTTTCGGGGACTTTCGTCCAAAAATAACGATGTTATTTTATTTGTGTGCTAGCATTTCTTCCAACATTTATTCTTCCGCAATTTTTATTTGTGAAGATTGTAGTGTATTTATTTCAGTATTTGTTGTAGAAAACTGTAGATAAATTGTTAAATTTAATTATCAATTAGGAGAAGTAATATAAGTTCCTCCAATAGGATTCCGGTAGTGGAATTTTAACACAGTCGGCAGTCCATGTAATGTAAATCATCTTAGTAAAACCCTCAGTCTATGTAACAACCTAGGTAAACCTATCATTTTGATGACGAATTTCATCCTAGGAGGTTTTTTAACCTCACTGATTACCAATGTTTCTAAATACAGCTAGACAGTTGCCCTTGAGGGTTTGTCGTGGCTTTTTAGCCCCCAAAACCCTAGCGTCCAAGCCTCCGAGTCTTTGTGTTGCCTTCTTGTGGCCTTCTCCTTCATCTTTGAGCCCTAATCTATCATTCTATCCCTTTTATCCCCAGAAATTTGTCATCCTTGGCTTCTTTTTGCCTTTTCTCGACCTCTTTTTCCCTAATCTACCCTAAACCCTAATCTGAAATTTTTAAGGCTAAATACTTGGTGGTTTTGCAGGTTTTGAGGCTCAAAAATTCTGATTTTCAAGTAGCATATTCATCCAAAATTTTGGATCACTTGGGCAAGTGTTTTTACAAGGCCTTCGGCCTAGGGTTTGACCTCTAAACCCTTGTTTTACTTTAGTTTTTAGAAAAACAATTAAGCCCTAAAATCACATATTTAATGGTCAAAATCACTTAAAATTGTAAAATCTTAATTTTCATGAGTTTTGACCACTTGGGCATCTTGGATTTGACCTAGATCTAAATTTTTGTTGCTAGAATTTTCTGTGTAAATTGTTGAATCAAGCCTGCAAAATTTTCTAAGTCAAATACTTAAAGGCCAAAAAAATTGAATTTTCAATTCCCAGCAAAATTTTACTATTTTTTGATATATTGGGGATTGTCTTGGGCATTGTTGGGTTGTTGATTTGTCATCTTTTTTCTATTGTAATAAATAGATCAGATCTTAAATTTCTGAATCACATCCTCTAAATAGCCTTATAAAAAAAAAAAAAAAATCAAATTTTGGTGAAATTTTACTATTTTTTAAAATCTTATGTATTAGAGGGTTCGAAAAATATTAAATCCCCTCATGTGTAAATTAATTGATTTTTTGGAAAAATAAAATTAAATCCTAAGCCAGAAAATTAATTAATTAGAGTCAAATTTAAATTGCCTTGACTCTTAAGAAAATAAATTCTCCAAATGGAAAATTTCATGGGCCTTAAAAGAGTCAATTTTTAAAGGTCCTCCGCCAAGGGAATATTGTATATTTCAAGAAAAATTGGACCCTTAGGCCTTGGTGGTTAAGTCAAAGTCAATTTTTTTACGAAATTAGCTCAAAATAATTTAATTTTGAGCTAATTAATGTGGAGTTAAATGGTAAGTTCGAAAATTCCTCAAAAATAAAAAATCAAAGGCCAAGATTAAAAAATCTTTAAGTGTTTATCAACGGCCAAAATTATTTTGACAAGGATCAAAGAAACTAGCCATTATTTTTCCATTTGGAAGATTTATCTATAAATTAGAGAGTCAGTTGCATCTCTAGTCATCTTGATCTCTGGCTAGAATTGTTGTTGAAGCATTTTGCATATTATTGTCCCACTAGGAACTATTTTTTCTACTATAATAAAAGACTTTGTGGTGCAACTCGAGGTGTTCTTGTTCGTTGATCTGTGGTCTGTATCAAAGCTGCAAACATCGCGATTTTTTCAACTCAACGTTTTTATCGGCGATTTTTTGAAAAAATCGCCAATCGCCAAAAAATCGCGATTTTTAAAAATCGTGGGCCCATCAAACAGCAACCCTATAAGTTCAAAAATCGATTCCAGGTAAGTATTAATTAGTCAATTGATATATATTCTGCTTCAAAAATCCCACCCTGAATTCTGTAGTATGAATTTTGTGAATGATTATTGAGTTGAAAATTAAGGGCTTTACACTTATGAATTTTGTTAATGATGGTTAAATTTTGAAAGTTAAAGTTTAAGGTTCTTACAATTTGCTTGCTAATTTGTTATTTAATCTACTGCTCTAATAAACATTTCAAAACTGAAAATTTACTAAAGAAATACATCTGATTTTTCAATTAACTAAGTTTAATTGGCAATTAGACATATTTTTTGCAGCATTGAGTAAGCATAGGCATTATTGAAGTAACATTTATTTACTGTTGTAATAAATTGTTTACTGTTGTCATAAATTGTTTACTATTGTCATATTAGTCACTTACTGCTCATAAAAGGGATCAATGGAACATCAAGTGCCTAAGTGTCTTCATATCTTGTTACTTGTTCCTAGCATTTACATTGTTAAAGTGACTAACATTGCTTCACATCTCTTTGGCATTAAACACTAAGATCATATATAATTTTGTTTCATATCTTTGGTACTTGTGATTGGCATTTTGGTTGACAAGTGATAAGTTGGTTTAATTGATTGGGCATCTTGTGGAATATTGTTGAACTTCACACTTGTATCATTAAGCATTCATCTTGCTTTAAGATTGTCTTTCTCATTGTTGTTAAGTACTGTTGGCATAAAGAGTAATCATAACTTAAGTACTTAAAAAACTCAAACAATCGTAATTCAAGATAAATCTCACTCATCCCTTGCACAATCATACTAGATCTAGATTTGCATTAAGAATTTACTTCCTAGCATAAGCTAGGTTGATAGAGACTTAGGGCAATCCTTTCAAAACTAACTTGATAGATTGAACTCTTCCTAGTAGTTAACACAGTGACCTTGCAATCATTATAGCCACAGTCTCTGCAATGCCACAAGCACTAGGTGAGTGGGAAAGAGGGGGAGGTATCGTTAATCAAGCCACTATCCGCTTCTCATTGGATTCTATTTCACAACTTACTTTGAGTATTGTTTCTCAAAATAGTTAGGGGAAAGGTTCCACTTAGACTAGGCATCTTACTAAAATTTACCAAGATCATTGCATCTCACATAGATCCTAGGATTTACATATCATTTAAGTTAGTCAAACATTCAAGAAGCGGGTGTCCATCCGGTCATTTGGTTTCAATTTACAAGAAGCAAGAATTGTGACTCCATTAAGGCACTGGTTTCATAGTTTAAAATCAAATCTAATTAATAATCTTGCTTAAATTCAACCAAGCGGCTAGGCCACTTTTTCGTGTCTCCCAAACAAGTTGGTTTCCAACTTGTTTTCCTTCACCTCATTCCATAGAGGCTACCTACCATAGCCTATTGTTGGGAGACTGCTAGAATGGAGTGGGCAGGGAACAGAGTGACGACCCTCGTCCTGAGCGTTGTCACAGTGCTTGTACAATCCGAGCGACAACAGACCCAATCTAGGTCTCTCAATTTTAGCAACACACCTATATTGGAAGCAATTGCTTATTTCTAAGAGATTATTCAGAGGTCCTATATCATCTTGGAGATCGTGGTTCTAGATATACCTAACCCCATTGTATCATCATAAATCCATAGATCTTGATTTCCCGCTCCTTAGGTCATTCTTGGAGAACCATTAAGCTTCATTGAAGCAAGTCTGCCTCATATTGGGTCTTTCCTTTGAATGAAGTGTCAATTTGACCTTGGCTAACAACCTTGGTCCACTTATATGCATTAATGATTATTATACCTAATGGTGAAGATGCAGCACTAGACATTATGTGTGATTGGTAGGTGGATTTCATCATGGGTTGGGCAACTTAACTGGGATGAGCCAAGTCCATTGGAGCAGCATTATGACACCCTAAAAGTGAAGCATTGAGAGCCATGGGACTCCTACCACTTACAGATCATCATTCCATTCCATGGGCACCTACAACACCCCAACATTATGCACTTTGCCCCACATTTTCATGAGATGACGCATTTGGACCAGTATGCCCCAACTAACTTAGCAATGATCACATGGTTTGGTAGCTAATCCAAGGCCCATATGAGGTTTGTCTCACCCCTTGAGACATGGGAGGGCTAGCACCATCCTTATAGCCCTTAATGTTGGAGCAAAATCAGGCTATTCTATCACAACAAGACCCACGAGACCCATTTTGCGCCCCAAACACAAAACTGGGGTCCACAAGATTATTTGCATTGAGATTTGGGGAAAAACCCCTAGATCATGGTTTTTGGAGCCCTTTGCACTATGACTTTGGCACTAGATGAGCCCAATGCATGCCCTAGAAGGCCCTACACATGCATGACATCAACAATTCAGCCTCTTTGTGGGTTATTTGTATTTTTTACATTGGCTATGAGGTTGGCTTGTAAACTCACCTAGTTTTTTTCCATTATTTTATTATTTGAGGGGCTCGTAGGCTAAAATTAAATATCATTGAACATATATAAATTAGAGATATCTCATTTGATCTCTCTCATCATCTAACTTGTGAATTTTGAACCTTTTAGAGAATTCACACATGCTTCTTATGGGTGATTTTGGTGATACTTGGATGCATTTTGATGTATGGAAGCTGATTTTGACATTCTTTGGAGCTATTTCTCGGTGTTATAGATGGATATACTACATGTTATCTTGTAAGTTCCTATTTTTGAAGATTATTATTTTGGAATGGTCTCATGTATGGAATTGCTACTTCTAGATTATGCTTGTTTGTGCCCTAATTTGTTGAAATAAATTCTAAAGGCTATCTAGTTGAGTATTGCATATGTTACTCATTGAATAACATGTAATCAATGTTCCTAGTGAAGTACTTCTTGCTCTTCTCCATAAAAATCCATTACTCCACTAAGTGGTTAATTTTTGAAATTTTGATAGCTAGGGCATCAAATTTTGACCACCTTAGAAGTGAATTAGGTTTATCTAGCTTGATTGGCGACTTCAACTTGATTGGATACTCTGATTCAGACTCCGATGGAGATAAAGAAACTGGGGTATCTACTTTAGGTTATGCTATGAGTCTTGGATTGGGCGTTGTCTCCTGGAGGTCACGCAAACAATCAGTTCCAACAAATTCCACAAACGAGGCAGAATATGTGGTAGCAGCTGAAGCAACAAAGGAAATTGTGTGGCTCAGGAATTTTTTGGAAGATTTGCAGGAAAAACAAGTGCATTCAACTCCTCTCATGATTGACAACACTACTGCAATAAAGTTGGCCAAGAACCCAAAGTTCCATGATCGAACAAAGCACATCAATACAAAATACCATCTGATTCCACATCATGTTGAGGTCAAAACAATTCACCTACTGTGAAATTTTCAAATCTGAAAATTATTACTGAAGTGATTGATTTATTTCGCCTACTTATTAGATAAGTTATTTACAGATGCTTCATTAAATTTTGAAATAAACACAGCTGCAGTACTTGACTTTAATCAAAAGCATAAGAATAGAAATAACACATATAGCACAATAGAAATAACCATATGAACACAGTTATTTTTGGACAATTGTCCCCGGAAAAACCCAATGTGGGAAAACCGGTGCAGCAGATGAGGGTTTTCATTTATCTTCAGAAATGAAAAGATCTTTTACAGAAGTCTTGGTGAGCAAAATAAAATACCATACACCTGGTATGAATTTCGCGGACACTCCGTAAGTATTCCTGACACACGGGATGTCCTCCTACACCCTCTGCATCATTCTGTGTAGCTTCTCTGCGCAGTCCCTCCCTGGACTGTGTAATTCTGCGTGGAGGACTTGATGTTGCTACTTAGCACTACCTTCCCTTCACCCTTGTGCCTTTTGCTTCTCTTGCTGACTTCTCCCTCCTCCTTCTGCCTCTGCAATCTCGCCTCTACAAACTCACCCACTAAAATCGAATTCTCTTACTTCAAAAAAAAATTTCCTTCGAGCACTGAGAATGAGCCCGACTTGATTTCCAAATGACCCTGAAGCCTCTTATAGTTTTCCCATTGATGAATCAACGGCCAAGATTATATCTTTAATCAATGGCTCAGATTAAAAGATGACTTGATCTTCATTTTCTAGAAGATTCACACTCTGCGTTATTAATACCCTTTAATTATTTAATTTCCCTAAGTTTAAACTTTAGACTTAGGATCTACATTAAAATAATTATTGATTTTAATAAAGCAAGATCCGAGTGGAATTTCCACAAACGATTTCTAGGTTCTCTGGATAACTGTTGTCCAAGCCTCTCCACTAATTTTGACACTTGGAGCACTTCCCGATGCTATAAAATCAACACCTACGCCATTGGTCTACAAATGCGCAGATTGCAGACATCTTCACCAAAGTGCTTGGAAGAGAAAAAATTGAAAGATTCAGAATGATGCTTGGACCACCAACATCCCTTTAGATTAAGGGGGGAAATGTTGACACCTAATCTTTGAGATTAGGTAAATCCTTGTAAAATATTGTAAATAAAAAATAAGGAGAATTGGAATAGGAAGAGACACTGAGAGATGAAGACCAATAATCTCTCCCTCCATGTATATATCTATGATCAATCTTAATGCAAAAGCACAATTCGCTTCGAGGAGTTACCTCCTAGCCTGACATATAATTTAACATATTAAAATTTTGATATATATATATATATATCCGTGTGTGTGTGTGTGTGCAAATTTTAATTGATGTTTTTAGCATGGAAATTTTTTATCGAATTTGAATATTCTCAAAGTTGAATACGAACATGAACTAAGTGACTTAGAAGCATGGCATGTTAATGCAAAAGCTAGTGTTTGTTTGAGTTGTGTATTAGGCATAGAGAACCAATTATCTATTGACACTAGTGGTTGTTTTGTACATGATCTATGCATGAAAATAGGACATCCATGATTACCACTTGCACTGTTCACTACATCAAAATATTTGGGACTTGGAACAGTAATATTAATCAAACATCACATTTTTCTCTAGTTACATAGAGTAGTTATTAACTTATTCCAGAGGTGCAGTTGTTCTCTAAGGCCTACAAAGACAATTACATCTAAAGATATTATGCGTAAGCTTCGCTACAAGAAGCAGTGAACAATCCCTTAGTGCTTCTCAGGGGCATCTGTATAATAGTCCTGTTGATTCCTTCTAGAGATTGATGAAACATTTAAAATTAATAAGATCTCGTTCTCTCTTTTCAACCTCACTTTCCTAGAGCTTTTGTTTTCCAATTTTTTGTGTCAGTCATCTGAAGTAAAAGACATGAAAGCATGTTACAATGTCAAGTAGTACAATTTGACTGCTACTGCGGCTTAGTACAATGCTTCTTAAACATAGTGGATATGGCCAATTAAATATTGTATAAAAATATTCCAAATACACTAGCATTTGCTACCCGATACGAAAACAAACAGATGCTAAATTTAATTAGACATTATTATTATTCTGTACATGGAAGTCCTCGTATGAAGTCATTTTGACATTGAATAAAATCAAAGGTGACATTTTCAATATATTGTACCTTACTTCGTACATTTATGTGTTTCATTTTTACAGAAAAATCAAATTTTTTAGATACAACATGAAGGATTCTCAACAAGTTCCAAAAATTGAATAGATTATGCAACAAAAATAGAGGAATAAAGAATGCATCAGAACCTGTTGTGTAGGATTCCCCGCAAAGAATGAAACAAAATTAATATGGACTTCCATTGCTTCCTCGCTTTGAGAAATTTGGATCTTGTCTGTACTCTTGAAAATCCATGCTCAGGAAATTGACTTTTCTCTGGTTCCTTTTCATTTGCAACAAAATCACCCTGTGCTTGAGCATCTCCAATATTATCTGGCTCAAAGCCTGGTGGGAAGTCTGGTTCAGCTATTTCCTCCACAAAATTTTGAACCTGACAGAAACCTGCTGTTTCTCTGCTGTTCACGTAAGGTACATGACTGTTCACAATCTTACCCAGCTTAATACTGGGAGGAAAACAATATGCTTTGGTTTGAAATTTTTGCATCTCTATATGGGTGAATGCACTGGATGTTTGATCTCCAAATTGAACATTTCCTATCATGTATGCATCCTTAAAACTTTCAATTGGCTGTGTGGGACATGCCAGGACTTCTCTGTCCCTTATAACATTCAAAAATTCACAGACATCTACACTCTTAATAGGTTCCTGCTTCTGCTCCACAACATAAAATTTAAAAAACGTCAAAATGATTGAAAGAGATAATGGTAAAACTCCTGCACAAAGCATTATCTTTCAGTCATTTTCTTACATAGAAAAGAAGAGTGTTCAGAGCATAATTGAAGACAATTCAAGGAAAGTAACCATCAGGCATTTCATCTTTTAAATACAAGTTCTAAAAGGAAACCAATTTAATCATAGGTCAAACTTGTCACTATAGTCCTTCACTAAATACAATAGAAGAAGTTTATCCAAAAAACAAATTATGGAAGGATATTTCTGCAACAAATTTGGAGTGTTCATGTGTAGGTATACCTCATAAGTACAAGAAGACAAAATATAAAACAACATTCTCAAGGATAGTGAATAGTAACTGTCAGTCTCAAATGCTGTTGCCAAACAGCAAGAAGATTTGGAAAATCAGGAATCTAAAGCATAAGCTTTTATAAGATGGAAACGACAACATAAGAATTTTTTGCTCTACATCACACACTTGCTTCATTCTAGATTTATGTTCTAATATAGATCATCCACAAGAGACTCATAACCTTAAACTAAGATTATTTTCACTGGCCATCCAGAGAGTCCAGATGTTTTTGCAAATATTGGCATCTTTATTAACTCATCTGTTCACTCCTCACTAGTCAGATACCCGGAGATACTACTAGCATCCTTAATCATCGGGGTTCCTCTTTACAATAAACATGAACACTCCTAAAATGCAGAGAATGAAAACTGGAACAATTGGATACATCACACAAATATTAACAACGAAAGACCCTAAGATACGAGGCCCTTATTTAGTTCTGTAACTGCCAGCAAATATAAAAATCTAATCTTCAAGAACTTTTGAAGTCGGCTATTACCATTTTCAGTATTTTCTCATGCTGCACAATGGTTGGTACCGGATGAAGACATTGCAACAATTGCAGCGCAATAAGTTTGGATTCAGCTTCAAGTTTGTCACTGACTAAGAGATCCCATCTTTGAAAATCCAAGAGGTTTTCTCTAAACTATATGAAGATTAGATATATGTGATTATCATCCTTTACAATTTTCATCAGTAACAATGCTTACCAAACACAACAGCATGACAGGCTAAAAGTACGAAAAGTTACAATGTTTCCAAGGAGGATAATAAGAATTGTTCTGAATTTCTTATGCACAGATGTTTTCCATGATCAACAAGAGAGGTGCTTAAAGAACCCCAACTACCGATGCGGCCTTATCACTAGCCATTTTGTACTTAACTTTTAACATAAGCCCTCAACCTTGAAATCTATGAGAAATGGTATCTTGAGCGCAAAAAAACAACCCAGAAATACAGAGGAATGATCTACTAAATGACGAAATTCTGATAAGTCCTCTATAGAATATTTTAATTCCTGCACTACCGACAACTTCAAAATTGTCAATAATGTCCCAAAGACAACCAACCATATTAACTATGATTTTTCCCATTAGATTATCATGCTTTACATACCGTATTGTCTATCATTTCTACTATGCTTTCAGTTAATACAGAGAACATTTGTTCAGGATGATGCTAAGTTACCGGATCTGCTGGTCAAGGGTCCAGGATCCACGGATCCGCTGGTCGAGGGTCCGGATCCGGCTAGAACCGGCAAAAATACGCTTGAGTGGAGGATCAATGAAAATCAGAAACGTATCCTGCCGCCCAGGAACGGATCCCGATGACAGAGCCAGATCCTTCAAAAAAAAATTGACAGATTTCAAAAATTAAAAACCGGTTTTTACAATTTAGGTTGTCTTGTCTTGATTTGTCTTTTCTTTATGCATTGTCTTTGTCGGCCACAACTACGAAGCAGTGAAGCAGCAATTTAGGTTGTCTTGTCTTGATTTCTGTCTTTTCTTTATGCTTTGTCTTCGTCGGCCACAACTACGAAGCAGTGAAGCAGCAACGGAGGAGCAAGCAACAGTGAAGAGGCAGTCGCTGTTTGTAACTTGGCTAGAGGTGTCTTGAGCAGGCAGCCTTGCTGGTGTTAGCTGTCGGTAGCACTGGGCTCACTGTCATATCTTCTTTTGAGTTTGCCATTTGGTATACGTGGTTTGGATTTTTTGTGGTGTCACAATTAGTTTTAAATCTTTGGATTTACTTTTGATTTGGATTTCGATTAATATGGTGGGCCCGGTAACATTAATATGGTGAACCCATTAATATGTCAGATCATTAACATTTGGTTATATTCAATGCTTTATTATTATGTTAAAGTGCTATATTGTAAAAAGGACTTAGCATTAATTTATTAAAAGATTTATCACTATATTGAATTGGAGCATTATAGTCAAAAAGGTCGAAGGATTACAAAAATCATTTTCAAATAAAATCTCTGTTCACGTCAACAAAGTGAAGTGTTCACAACATTCATGTATGTATATGTGGTGATCAGAAACAAAAATGATTTTGAAAGACCTCCTTTTTATATATTATATAATTTTGATACGTAATATGAAACATTCGGCATCCTTATATAATTGATGGTAAAAATAAATTTTCAAGAATTTCCATGGAGTACTAAGTATTGTATTCTTTTATAAATTTTGTATTTGATTTAATTTAAACTTTGATGACAAAGGGAGAATTTTAATTTGTTAATTTTATATAATAAGTAATAGAAAGACTCGACTTCAAGCATGGAAGTTCATCACTGAAGCCAGGTAACAAACAAACAAAAGGAATCAGTCAGATAGATGCCTTTGATCGAGTGATCGAAATCTTTCTTTTTACTTTTGTCAGGTCAAGCTTGGAAAGCTACTTCAGTTTGACTCTTCAGCACTGACAGAGACTGTTTGAGCACAGGGACTAACAGGGATAAATGGTTCCAGTTCTAAATGTTGTGATTTATAATTGTATTTGATTTTTGAACTCTAAAAGTGTTTTTTTTTTTAATTTAAAAAAAAATAATTATTATATTTTTTCAATTGTACTTGACGTATCCTTGTCGTATCCGGATCCTGGATTTTCAAAAAACTAGCGAATCTGGATCCAGATCCAGAAACTAGTGAATCCAGATCTGGATCTGGGTCCGGATCCATATCCCTATCCGAATCCTGGTAACTTAGGGATAATGTGTTAAATCTCACATTCAAATAGTTTCTCCCTTTCTATTGATCCAGTCGAACATTGACCAATAAAAAGGAAAATTCCTAGAGACTAGTAAAAATGCATAGGATGTTCTGTCTGCATAGAGCATATCAAAAACATTTATTATCTAGAAGCATATTTAGTATTTACAAAGGAACTCTATGTATTGAGTCTTGACTAATGAAGGTGATGATAGTTGAAAATACTTATGGTCTATTTTTAGCAGCTTTTTACAGCGAAAAGTATCCTTAGAGTTTCTCATATGATAAAAGTTACTTATTATAGGATATTTAAAATTTTATTTTAGGCTAGTTTTACGGAAAGGTTAAGACTGACGATTTGCTGATTTTGTAATATTCCCAATTAGCAACAACTAATTCGCAATATTAATTTTGGCCAGTGTTGCTTTTCTAAAGTTAAGTCATTTAATAAAGTGGGTGATGAGACACATAGCCCACACTTAGGAAATAATTATTCCCTAAAGTCACTTGAGCACACATTTACTTGACAGCATGAGGCCCAGGAGGGTGAAGTGGCAGCGTGAGGGAAGAGGCAGTGTGGGCAGCGTGGGCCCATGACAGTGTAGAGAGAGAAGGATAGCGTGGGCCAAGATGGTAAATGCAGTTTGGTGGGGCCCGGATGAGAGCAAGGCTCTCAAAGCATAAAAAGGGGAAGAGGCTCCTCATTCTCTCATTCTACTATGCATCTCTGATTTCTGTCTTTTGACATTGAGCATGCTTTTGTTGTTGAGCAAAGTCTGCAAGTGTTGTTTAGCACACCGGGTGTCTCCAAGCGGATATCCCAACCTCAGCCCTGGGGGACTTCGATTGCCTGCTTGGGTGAGGAGTTCTATCCATCGTTTTGCAGGAGGGAGCCATATCATCTTCAGCCAGGATTGTGTATTTGCTTGGACAGTGCAGTCTCTTGGAGGGATCACGCAGTTTGTGGTAGAGCCAATTCCGAGAGTGAGGATATATCAAGGGATTCAGCTCGAGATAGTGTGAAGGTATCAGCCCTTCACTATTTCATCATTTTGGTACAAGACGAGGCCATCATTTGCAGAGGATCATTCAGGGCCACCGTATTTCACTGAGATAGCATTATTTCCCAAGGGAGGTCAAATTCCAAGGTCATCCATTCCAAGATTCCTTTCTAGGATTTTCTGGGTATTTGGAGGAGAGCTCATTCCCAGAGTTTCACATTTTTCTGAGCAGGGGAACAACCACAAAGAGCCATCCCATTTCAGCAGTAGCAGCAGTCCGACAGCAGCAGCAGCAGCATTTGGAAATTACGCAGTCCATGACAAAGCAGCCATCCATTGAGCATTTCTGAGAGTATTTCCAGCTTGTCTTGTGCAAGCCAAGGTGCCATCATTCTGATCACCTTTATACTCATTGTTGTCTTTCTCCATATTTGCATTGCATTATGTGATGTCTCTCTATTTGTTGTAGATGCTTGTTTATGTTCCTTTGTATTACTATTTATTTCTATTCGGAATATTACAGTGGTATCAGATCTCATAGACTTGGCTCAGCTTGTGGAGCATATTAGTCTATGACACCAGCAGGAAAACCATATATCAGTTACCAGGGAAGGAAGTATAAGGATCAAGAGCGGAGGCTTGAGGCTACTTTTGGAGAGGGAGACTGTGTTCCAATAGTGGACACAGAGGAGGAAGAACCAATGGCAGACGAGAAAGATGAAGGGAGGGAGTTCGAGCAACTCCTCCTAAAGTCTATGTAGGAGCTATCGAGGAGGATCGAATAGATGGGGCAGAAGTTTACCGCAGACCAAAGACAACATGAAACCCCAAAGAGTTTTCACATCGGAGAAGTGTCCGGCACTTCCTACCATTTGCAGGAACAGCTCACAACGCAGCAGGCTGTGTCACTTACTCACCCACGTTCCACGATGCCCACATTTCTGACCATAGGCACCAAGACGTGAGCACCTCAGGAGCCGGAGCCAGTTCATATGGGAGATTATTTTGCCGAGTATGAGTCCTATGGGCGAGAGTTGGGCAAAGCTCTCACTTTCCATTATTTTGTTCAGCTCAAGAAGGATAGCCGACCTCGTAACTAGAACAAGGGGGGTAGATACACACAGGATGGGGACATAAAGCATACAGTGGGCAGGTTTTTCTTGCCAACATTTGACGAGTCCTCAAAATGTTCAACAAAGGCTTGGGTGGAGAAGCTGTACATTTATTTCCAACTCAATCAGATGGCAGAGGGAGAGGCCATCAAGGTGGCAGCGCTACACCTTGAGGGAGAGGCCCACGATTGGTGGTTCCACTGGATGGCCACACTGGGGCACTCAGTAGTGACAGCGTATGCGGAGTTTACACAGAGACTACTAGAGCGGTTTGACCGAAGAGATCCGGAAGAGCACTTTGTTAAGTTGACCAAGCTCAAGCAGACCAGGAACCTGAAAACCTACATTTCCAAGTTCTTGAGGCTTTCGGTGACGGTGCCCAACTTGTCCTCAGGCAAGATGATCTATTGGCAGAACCTCCGCGTTGATTAGTCAGGTCCACGAGGCCTGCTACACTTCATGATGCAGTTGGGAGGACAAGGGATTTGCAGGATGCTCTACCCAGGACCAGAGCTCCTTTCCCCTAAAGACCAGCATTTCAGCCGAAGGGGAAGGACACGAGAGTGCCACCTCTGAGGGGGAACCAAGGTCGGGGCCCTTTGGACGATGACACCCGGAGAGATTTGAGACAGAGGAAGTTATGCTTCACATGCCAGGAGCCATGGGCGTCGGGACATCGTTGTCTCGCAGGAAAGGCACACTACATAGAGGTCTTCTCCGACAATGACAGGGAAGAAGATGCATACAAGGAGATAGAGGCAGGAGGCAGCGTTGTAGTGCAAAGAGGGATCTACAGCTCCACCCCTAAGAGCAAGAGGGGCAACGTTTGCACCTACTAGGAGAGTCCTTGCTTCTTTGCAAGGGGTTCCCAAGTATTTGACACTGCGTGTCCGGAAAACCATGCAGGGACAGCGTGTTTCAATGCTAGTTGACAGTGGGGCCACCCACAACTTTATTGATGCACAGTTGGTAGAACGGAGGAGCATATCGACAGAGAGCTTTGACGGAATTTTAGTACTGGTACTGGGTGTCAAAACTATGCAGTGTGCTAGATATGTACCAGCATTGGCAGTGACCATGGGGACTTACACTCTGACGGATCATTTCTTTGTGGTGGACATTCCGAACATCAACGTGATACTCGAAGTGCAGTGGTTGATCACGTTGGGGTAGGTCACTACAGACTGGGAGACTCTGGAGATGGAGTGGACACACAAGAAGACCGATAAGCATGAGATGATCCGAGGCATACACACCCCCAGCAGACAGTTTTAGCACATTGGATGGAGGCAGACTTCCGGAAGGGAGACATAGAGTGGGCAGTGGAGCTGCGTATTTCCGAGGCAGGATCTACAGGACAGGCAGTTCACCCAGATGTGCAGACGATTTTGGACAAATATGCTACAGTTTTTGGAGATATACCGTCGGGCAACCACCAGATCGGGGGTTTGAGCACACCATTGAGCTTGAGCAGGGCATTCAGGCTGTGATTACTACACCCTATAGGCACCCCAAAGCCTACAGGGATGAGATTGAGAGAGCTATTCATGAGCTCTTAGCGTTGGGACACATCCGGCCTAGCACTAGCCCATTTCCTTCTTCTGTTGTACTGGTGAAGAAGAAGGATGGCACACTGAGGATGTGCATCGACTATCGGGCTCTCAACAAGAAAACCATGAAGAACCGATACCCCATCTCGCGGATTGATGAGCTGATGGATGAGCTGAGGTGGTCGAAGTTTTTTTCGAAGATTGATATGAGGTCGGGCTACCATCAGATCCGAGTGAGGGACCAGGATGTCCCCAAGACAGCATTTAGATGTCACTACGGCCATCTTGAGTTTTTGGTGATACCGTTCCGGCTAACCAATGCACCGGCCACCTTCTATTCCTGCTTGAACCACATCTTCTGTGGTCAGTTGAGGAAGTTTGTGCTGGTATTCTTCGACGACATCTTGATATACAGCCAGACATGGGAGGAGCACCTACAGCACATTGAGGTTGTATTGCGCATTTTGGAGCAGCAGCATTTTTATGCTAAGCTCTCCAAATGCAAATTTGGGCTGACAGAGATGCTCTATTTGGGGCATATCATTAGGGTGGATAGAGTGAGAGTCCACGAGGACAAGATCCGGGCCATCCGGGATTGGCCGGAACCGAGGAACGTGACTAAGCTTCGACGGTTTGTAGGCATCTACACCTACTACCGGAACTTCATCAAGGGGTTTTCCCAACTTGCAGCACCCCTCACAGATCTTACCAAAAAGGGGGGATTCAGTTGGACGGACACATCGCAGAGGGCCTTTGACAGGCTCAAGGAGGTGATGAGCAACTATCCAGTTTTGGTTTTGTCGGATTTCACGTAGCCCTTTGTCTTGGAGTGTGATGCCTCAAGAGAGGGGGTGGGCGCAGTCTTGATGCAGGGGGGCCACCCCATAGCTTTTGACAGCAGGAAGCTATTGCCGAATGAGAGGTTGTATCCCATATACGACAAGGAAATGCTGGCTATCATACATGCACTGGCCAAGTTTCGACAATACTTGGTGGGGAACAGGTTTAGGGTGAGGACTGATCACAACAGCCTCTGGTTCTTCTTAGAGCAGAAGTAGTTGCAAGAGAGGCAGCAGAAGTGGGTCAGCAAGATCCAGGCTTATGACTTTGACATTGAGTATGTCAAAGGGAAGAACAACGTGGTGGCCGATGCTCTATCACGTAGACCGACAGCGTTGTCTCTAATGAGCCTAGACACGGACCGGAGGGCTCAGTTACTGGTGGAGTACTCCAAGGACAGTTTTCCCTGTGAGATACTAGATGGTCAGATCACAGATGATAGGTACAGGGTGATGGATGAGGTGATATACTTCAGGGACAGGATCTTCTTGACTGGGAGCTCCCAACTCAAGAAGAAGGTATTGCGTGCCTCACATGACTCACCATTATCAGGCCACTAGGGGTTCACCAAGACCTACAAGGCCATCAAGGAGAGGTTCTCTTGGAGCAGCCTCAAGGAGGCCGTATTCCAGCATGTCAGGGAGTGCGAGGTGTGTCAGTGAAACAAAGGAGGGATGAGCCTTCCAGAAGGATTACTACAACCACTCCCCATTCCGGAGGGGAAATGGGAGAGAATTTCGATGGACTTCATCACGAGGTTGCCCACGGTTCAAGGAAAGGATTGCATCTTTGTGGTCGTTGATCGACTGACAAAGTATGCACACTTCTTTGCTATATCAGTATGGTATATAGCAGCACAGGAAACGGAGTTATTCTTTAGGGACATCTTGAGATTGCATGGTCTTCCGAAGACCATTGTTAGTGACGGGGACAACCGTTTCATGGGTGCCTTTTGGTAAGAGCTCTTTCATTTGGTGGGTACATAGTTGACTCCGAGTACCAGTTATCACCCTCAAACGGACGGGCAGACAGAGATAGTGAACAAGTGGCTGGAAGGCTACTTGTGAAACTATGTCACAGGGCAGCAGAGGGCATGGTTACGCTGGTTGCATTTGGGAGAGTACTGCTACAACACCACTTTTCACATGTCCATCGGCATGTCTCTATTTTATAGCACTTGATCTTTGAATGATCCTTTTTCTTCTTTGGCTGCTTCTTTGATGCCAAGGCTACATCTTCCTCCTCTTCCTTCTTTACTTTGCTCAACCCAGGGTTGTGCTGCTTCTTGGTGAGTCTGCGTAGTTCTTCTTGCCGCAGGATTGACCACAAGTTGTCCCAATCTGGGAGGTCTACTCTACCCAAGATACTTTGGACAAAGGTTTCCCACTCATCTGTGACTGCATTGAGGGCAGTCCTAACTATCATTGTATCATCTACGGTTGTACCCATTGCAGTCAGTTGATCCCTGATTGACTGCAATCTGAAGAGGAAATGTTCGATGTCTTCTCCCTTGGTCATCATGAATGACCTCATTTGGGCCTCCAACAGCATATTTCTTTGGACTGGTTTTCCCTCATACAGGGAAGTCAAGGCCTTCCACATTTCGTTAGCTTTCCTCTTCTCAGCTATGTGTGGTACAATATGGTCCTTGATACTGTCCATTATCAGCCGCTTGGCATGCCCAGCAGCTTCCCTATGCTTCCGTAGGAGATCCGTATCTGTCAGTGTGGCCAGAGTCTGCTCTACATGGTCTCTTAGACCATATGCCTCAAGGACAATCAAGATCCTTGCTTTCCACACCGAAAAGTTTGAGAGGCCCTCTAGCCTATCCTGATCACGCAGTCCATGAGGAGCCATCTGCACAAAATGTGTCGGAGCTCCTCCTCTCTATACTAGAGATCTGGATCTAGGGTCCTTTACGAACTAGGCACCCTCTGCTCCGTCTAACACTTGACTTCCCTCCTTGGAAATCTACCAAATCAAATATGATTCAGCTTCTTCTTTGATCCTCTGATCAAACTTCAGGTTTCCTCTGGCAAGAAAATCTCTGAGAAGCTGATCTCTTCCCAATCTTTGTCACTTGTGCTAAGGTTAAAAATTTAAAAACTTCAGAAATTTAACCCCACCAGCTCTTCTGAATTTCTGCAGCTTTTCTACAAACTTTTCTGGATCCGACAGATTCAGATCTGAATCACATTGGCTGGCTTCAGACCCAACTAGCGTTGTTTCTGAGCTGCCTCTGCGCAGTAATTGCGTGGCCTTGCTAGGACACAGTGCTGGACAGCGTCACCCTTCCCTATGCGTGAATCTGCTCCTGAAAACTGTGTTGTCCCTTCAAATATGCTTCTCTGCTGCTTTTCTAGCTGCTTTCTGCAACTAGATCTTTCAAATTCTTCAGCTGGTGACCCTTCTAGATCTGCGATTGCTCTGATACCATGTAGAAATTTCTGAATCTTAATTCTTATGCAGAAATTATTTCTGTTAATCTAGTTAAGCTCCTCCTACTTATACAAGTTATCAACTGAATAAATTCAAGTTAACATCGAAGCAAAACACATAACAGATCTCTACCAATTCAGATCTACAATAAGCACATGCACACATTGACAAAGTGACACAGTTATTTCTGGACAAACTGTCCCCGGAAAAACCCAATGTGGGAAAACCGGTCTCTGGCTACTAGAGGGTTCTATTATTAAGAATATTTCTTAATAAACAACTTCTGGGTTCCAGATCTGGAAAACCCGACAAAGAAAACTCTAGATCTACAACTCCTAGCTGATCTAGGGCCACAAATACTAACTAATCCACGCCCTCAAATGGGATTTACAAAAATAAGCCAGATCTAGGCCTAGAAACCCCAGCGCTGCCCCTAAAAGGCTCTGCGTCAGCCTCTGAAGCCCCTGAAAGCCTCTACGTCAGCCTTGGATGGCCTCCAAACCCTCAGCGCTGCTCCTGGAAGGGACTGCGTTACCCCAGACTGGGTAACGCACTCACTGCGTTGCCCCTGAAGGGTCTCTGCGCAACCCCCGGAAGGATTTCTTGAAAATCACGTTGTCCTTGCTGCTGCTGCTGTTGTTGCCTTCCTCTGCGTTGTCCTTGAGATGATCTCTTCTCTGCCTTTTTGTGTATTCTAGATCTTGGGATCAGATCATCCCCTTGGTCTAAATTCCCCTCTCTGCAACTGGAACACTTTTGAGTATTCTTAGCAACCCAGCCCTAGAATCTCAGCTTAGCTTCAATGCTCTACCACTATGTATTTTACAAATGACCCCAAGTCTTTCCTTTATACTTTTCTCGTTGAAAAATCAACGGCCATTATCAGATCTTGAATCAATGGCTAAGATTAAAAGAAAGCTTGATCCGTGTGACTTAAGACAATTTCATCACATGTTTAATTAAATTCACTCTAATTATTTTAGGAAATACATTAAAATTATTAATTAATTTAGTATCTCCTAAACCAGATGAAATTTTCCAAATCCATTTCTGGGTCTTTGTAGATCCAGTGTACTTTAGTCCCTCCACAAAATTTGGGAGCTAACGCACAACTGATGCTACTCCAAATACACAAAATCTCAACAATCAGCCCTTCACTATTTCATCATTATGGTACAGGAGGAGGCCATCATTTGCAGAGGATCATTCAGGGCCAGCGTATTTCACTGGGATAACGTTATTTCCCAAGGGAGGTCAAATTCCGAGGTCATCCATTCCGAGATTCCTTTCTCGGGTTTTCTAGGTATTTGGAGGAGAGCTTATTCCCAGAGTTTCACATTTTTCTACGATAACAGCCCCAAAGAGCCATCCCATTTCAACAGTAGCAGCAGTCTGGCAGCAGCAGCAGCATTTGGAGATTACGCAGTCCATGATAGAGCAGCCATCCATTGAGCATTCTGAGAGTATTTTTCACTTGCCTTGTGCAAGCCAAGGTGCCATCATTCTGATCACCTTTCTAATCATTGTTATCTTTCAGTTATATAATAAGATGGCTCAGTGTTTCTCCATATTTGCATTGTTTATGTGATGTCTCTCTATTTGCTGTAGATGCTTGTTTATGTTGCTTTGTATTACTGTTTATTTATATCGGAATATTACAGATTTATTATTTTCATCAACATTTCCAATTTTTTCATAATTTTGTATTCGAAAATAATAAAATATATGTTATTATGCAGTACAAAGACAGTAAATTCAAAAGAGCGATCTTTCCAAATTCCTTTTTTATGTTTGCTCATATTAAATGGAAATACATGCAATGCACTTGAGTTGGTCATTGAAGCAAATATATAACATAAATCCAGCGAAAGATATTCCAAATTTTGTAAATGTCTCCTCTGTTATGCTAGAGAATTACCCCTTTACATGAACAACAATTCTCAACTGTCAACAAGTCTCCAAGTCAGTGATCAACAGACATGCATAATGGGGATGTTTGGCTATACCAGCATCTGTTTTATGGGGAAAATGTTAAAAACAGAAGAAGAAAAACCAATACTCTCCCTCAACTAACTCTTATCCTCTTACTAAATTGCTAACCATTCTAATCAATAATATGTTGACATGCCATATCCAAAGCAATATTGTGTTGATATGCCTTATCAAAAAATGCTACCATCATTGCAAAAATTTACAATAAAGCATGAGACCATACCTTCTCATTTAATATGATATCAAAAGATGCACCAGTTCCAATGGGAGCAACTTTACCCCATACCAAGGAATCCAGAGGTCCTGAAAGATTATCCAAAGTCCCCTTCTTAGCTGCTTCCAAAAAGTTTTTTTTTGGCTTCTGCAAAAATTGTTCTGAATAATGACTAAGATCAACCTTGAATAATATTTAAAAGGCTCTGAAATCAACAGAACAAATTATTCAACAAAGAATATGACCAAAACCTCCACACTTTAAATGGAGCATATATGACTTACCATAAAGCATGCTTGCATGAAAGGAGCAGAAACAGAACATTGATTTAGATGCTTTCCAAGACCTATGGGTGTTAAACCATAAAATACTCCGGTAACAGAGAGGCAGTCTACTATCAGATGCAGGTGACTTTTATGTATAGGTTTGTCCATAACTCTAGCAATGCCTTCAAGCCTCTGTATTCACAAAACTCTTCGTGAAACACATTTTCAGATTTCAAAAAACTGAATAACAAATTTAACATCATTTGATGAAAAGAAATCAACAGAATTTCTTACATGCAAACAACAATTCCGTGCAGCCTCAATTCCCATGCTATGCCACACTTCATAAATACTTTCTGGACCACTGCGCTGCCAATCAATGAGATCCGTAATTGCCTCACAAGCGTTGAGCAGTGTTTTCCATAGTCCTCCTGCCTGAATCCCTTTTGATACAACAATCACTACAAGCTCGCCCTTTTCTGAATTCTTCATAATCTCATGTGCCCAAGAATTTTCTTCCCATTCTATGGTTAATGAGTCAATATTGTGGTGTCCTGAAACAGAGTAGGCAGAGTTGAGCTTACTCTGTATAATAAGAGGCTCAGCAGAATAAACTACAGCCATGAACAGTTATCAAAGAATGGAAATGAAGTGAAGATTTGTTATACTTCTCAAAGGGTTAGTATAATGGCTATTTCTAAGAATGAAAGTGGTAAAAAGACAAGCAGTTTTACATGCTTCTAATAATTAGCATGAGCATTAAATTAGTTTAAATATTTTGTCTTCATTCATTCTAGCATACATTCAATTTTTTCTTGTGCGATGTTTTTCATGCTTTGGTTTAGTTACATATTTTGTCATGTCATATTTCCATTTCTGCTATTTACTTTAGATGCTATTTCATTTCTTATATTAGTTGTCATTTGATTTTGATTTAAGGTTCCACATTAGGAAGGGATAGGACTCCAATACGATTTTCTCCGTGTATTTGATGTTGTATTGTAAAGCTTTCAAGTGACAAATGGAAGATTCTTAGGTTCTCACATCCTCCTAGGTAGAGCATGTCTCCGACTGTGGGAGTCGGATGTTAACATGCATGTCAACAAGGGTACATAAAAAATTCTGCATCATTTATCATCACATATTGGGGTTTGAAGCAACAAGTTGTAGTTCGATTCTCCAAAGGCACTGATTGGCAACAATAGTAGCAATAGCAGAGACTTGGAAGAGCTATGGCATACAAGGTGTTAGTTTGTGTTGTTCGGACAGGTGTTCTAGTCTCAGATTTTGTCTATGAGGCTTGGGAACACATTTTCTCCAATACCCAAAAAAGGTTTCGTGAGAAAGGGCCTCGATTAAATTTAATTAAGCATTTAATTAATTTTCGTAAGTCTAACTTAGGGAAATAAGCTTAATTAATCAATATTAATTGGGGTAAACCGATTTTCCTCTAGAGACTTTTGGAAAAGTCACTTGATGGAGTCAAGATAATCTTATCCATCGATTGTGATTAGATCAAGGTCATTGATTTATCAATAAGAGATTATAAGAGGAAATTGATGAGCATTTGGGGAGCAATGAAGGAGACACGGAATTGCAATGAGAGCAAGGGCGCAGAGGCAATGCAGGGATACTAGCAGCAGGGTTTCAGCAGAGAATTTGGGAGAAGGTTTCCGGAGGAAATTTCCAGTATTCTCAGAGTTAAAGAAAGGGCGAATTTATTTGCATAAAGAGGGTCGAGCAAGTACTGCGAATAGCCAGTTTACCTAGTGCGAATTGTTGGAGCAGTAATTCCATTTCCATTTGTCAGAATAATTACTGGAGGAGGTGCAAGTAACTTCAGTGGACAGAGGGAGGCATTGTATTTTGCAAAACGAATTGCCGAAAGCATTTCCAGTTGCTAGTGCGAGTTGCCGACAGAGGGTGCGAGTTTGTTGCAGGAGGCCGAGTTTGTTTTTGCAGAGGAAAATTTTTGTTTCCATGTTGATTTGCTGGTTGGAGTAGTGGAGAAATTTACCGAAGCTTTGCTAGTGTCAAGCAAGCAGTTGATGTACTCTCAAATCGCTGAAGACTAATAATAATAAAACCCTCATCTACTAAACTGGTTTTCCTTTCAGGGTTTTGCCAGGGACATTTGTCCAAAAATATTAGTGTCCATAATTTGTATGTGCTTAATTTTCTCTGTTCCTATGGTTTATTTATTTTATGTTAAGTTGCCGTAGTGTTTTATTCAATATTTGTTGCAAGTATTTTGCAGAAGCCAAGTAATCTAAATTGATAGGTCAATAATAACCAGTAACTGTAACAAAATTTGAAATTTCACATGGTATCAGAGTGGATCCGAGGGCAGAAGGAAGATCTACGCAGAGCATGGGAAGAGAAAGCCAAGGGTTTAACCCAGTTCAAATTCTTTCGTTATTTCTCTAGTTTATTTGAGTTCGTTGAATTTCCATATTTTCCAAAGATGGTCGCAGCAGGATTAAGAGATCAAGATAGGTTGGATGGAGCATTCAACTTTGGCATTTGGAAGGCTAGGATGTCATTATTATTGGACGAGTATGGTCTAAAGGAGTTTGCGGAGAACATTGTTTCCATACGGACATATCCACAACAACTGACTGCCTACAAGAAAGAGAATGTCAAAGAAAAGAGAATGATCTTGATGGAGTCAAGGATCATATCGTGCAACATATCGCAGAGAAAGGGATAGCAAAGGAAATATGGGATGCCATCATAAAACTGTACCAGGATCCTACAAAAAATTGGAAGTTGATTTTTAGAGAGAGGTTGAGGACCATCAAGCAGAATAAAGGAGAAGATGTGACTTCCTACCTCACCAGAGTTCTACTTACCAAATATGGGACAGCGAAGGAAATGTGGGATGCCATCATAAAACTGTACCATGATACTATAAAAAATAGGAAGTTGATTTTTAGAGAGAGGTTAAGGACCATCAAGCAGAATAAAGGAGAAGACGTGACTTCCTACCTCACAAGAGTTCTACTTACCAATTATGAGCTAGCTACAGTGGGTGATAAACACAACGATGAGGAGGTTGTGTGAATAGCACTTAATGGATTTTCCAAGAAGTGGAGTGTTTCTTCCAAGTGATTAATAGGCGAGACAAACTTCAAGAGTGGGAATACCTTTGGAGTGACATCACTCAGGAAGAGCTTAGGCTCGCTTGGTTAGTGGGAGTAACAGCAACAACAAGACATCAAAGGTTGAGAGGGAGCAAGGAAAGGGAAAGCGAAGAAGGGTTCCAGTAAGGGACCAAGCTCAAAAGGGAATAAGAAGGACATATCAAAGGTCGAGTGCTATTGCACTCGCAAGTTTGGTCATTATGTCAACGATTGTTCTCTCAGAAAGAAGAAGGCCAAGAAGCAAGTTGTAGCTTCAGCAGATGCAAATGAGCTCTCTAGCAAGATGGATTAGGAGTTCGCGTTGATCGCTTGCCTAACTAGCTCAACTTCACAATGTGTCTGGTACATAGACATTGGAGCGTCATTTCATATGATAGGAGTTAGAGAGTACTTCTCTATTTACAAGGAGGAGGACATCAGGTTCCAGATTCAGATGGGGAACAAGCCCAAGTGCAATCCTGTAGCATGAGGGATTTTTCTATTTCAAAGACAGAACAACCAGCAGATACCTATCCATGATGTGTTGCATGTGTTAGGCTTGGGAATGAATTTGATCTTTGTATTAGTCCTTCAGGACAAGGATACGATGTCATCTTTACAGGGGCTAGAGTGTTGTTACAGCACAAGGATTGGAGGTCACTATAGCAATTGGGGTGGGGAACGTCCACTTATACTGGTGGAGCGGTCGATTATACAGCTTGCAAATGGACACACCTAAGGCACTACTTAGCAGCAGCAATCTGAGAGACCAGGGGGAGCTATGGTGTAAGAGGATGGACCATATTCACCATGGAGCACTTAGATTGCTTCGTGAGATAGTGATAGGTATATCGAAGGTGAGCACAGAGCATGATGATGTATATAGAGTATGCGTGTTGGGAAAGTTTGCAAAAGCATATTTTCCAAGGAGTGACAGTAGATTGCAAGGGATTCTAGACCTTGTGCATTAAGACATATGTGGGCCAATGTCTATGAAGTTTCTCAGAGGGTATGAGTACTTTTGTACCTTTATTAACGATTTCTCCACGAAGACCAAGGATGAGGTCTTCGGTCACTTCTAGGAGTTTGAGGCTTTAGTGGAGAATGTCATAGGCAGAAAGATCCAACAGAGAAGTAAATTTCCACAGAGATTGCAATATTCTCGGAGTCATATAAAGGCTGAATTTTTTTGTAGAAATAGGGTTGAGTAAGTGGTGTGAATTGCTAGTTTAACTAGTGCGAATTGTTGGAGCAGTAATTCCATTTTCAGTTGCCGAAATAATTACCAAGGAGGTGTGAGTGGCTTCGGTGGACAAAGGGAGGAAGTATATTTGTCGGAACAAATTTCCGGAAGCATTTTTAGTCCAACGCGAGTTGCAGGCAGAGAATGCGAGTTTGTTGGACGAGGTTGAGTTTCTTTTTGTAGAGGAAATTGTGTTTCCAGATCGATTTGCCAATTAGAGTAGCGGAGAAATTTATCGGAGCTTTGTCAGTGTCAGGAAAGCATTTGATGTACTCTCAACATGCAGAAGATTAATAATAAAAAAAGCCTCATATACTGAACTGATTTTTCCTTCGGGTTTTTTCCAGGGACATTTGTCCGAAAATATTAGTGTCCATAATTTTTCTGTGCATAATTTTCTCATTCCCTGTGGTTTATTTATTTTCTGTGAAGTTGTAGTAGTGTTTTATTCAATATTTGCTGCAAGTATTTTGCAGAAGAAGACAAATAATCTAAATTGTTGATGAATAATAACCAATAACTGCAACAGAATTTAAAATTTCACAGGAGGATGGGACACTTACATCATGGAGCACTCAAGTTACTCAGGAAGACCATGACAGGAGTTCCAGAATTGAGCACAAAACATGACGATGTGTGCAGAGGGTGTGTGAATGAGAAATTTGCGAAAGCAGCATTCCCAAGGAGTGACAGAAGAGCCAGTGGTATGCTTTAGTTGATACCCTCAACTATATGTGGCTTGTAGTCTACTAGATTCCTCAGGGGTATGAATATTTTGTAACCTTCATCAATGACTTCTTAAGGAAAACTCAGGTCTATTTCTTGAAGACGAAGGACGAGGTCTTCAATTGCTTCCAAGAGTTTAAGGCTCTTGTGGAGAACATGACAAGTAAAAAGATCAAGGTGCTTCGAACAAACAATGGAGGCGAGTACACAGATAAGGCCTTCATGGGGTTCTATGCAAAGGAGGGCATCAGGAGAGAGTGCATTGCTCCATACAACCCACAGTAGAATGGGTTCATAGAGCGAAAGAAAAAGACGATAGTTGGAGCAGAAAGGAATATTGTTGTATGACCAGGATATGCCCAAGTTTCTATGGGCAGAGGCATGTAGCACAAAAGTTCAAAATAGGGTTCCTCATAGAGCGTTGGGGAAGATTACACGAAAAGAAACTTATATAGGGAAGAAGCTATAGGTTGGACACTTCAAAATCCTTAGTGAAATCACTTATTTTCACATGCCAGATGATAAATGAACCAAATTGGATCAAATTGCAGAGAGGGGCTATTTTGTTGGCTATAGCGAAACGTCCAAGGCGAGCAAGATATATATTACTAGAAGTAGGAGGATCGTTGTGAGACAATATGTCAAGTTCCAGGAGGAGAAAGCCTTCAGAAGATCTCGCGAGTTGCCAGCATATGATCAAAGTGGGCCAGAAGAAGCTCCAAGGGTTGAGCAACAACCGCAGGGACAATAGAGGACAAGTACAATTACTAGTACAAGCACTGGCTTCAGTGCAAGAGGTCCATGTTCGTTTTTGTAGCATCGGATGTGTTCTAGTGACGAAATTATGTGGAGAGCCTAGAATACATGAGTTCTCCAAAACACAACAATCGTTTCTCGAAATTCCGCCTAGAAGTGACTTAATTAGATTATTAACCAGTTTTTAAATATTTCCTAAGTCTAAACTTAGGGAATATGATTAATTAATCAGAATTAATTAATTCAAGGTGAGAATCATCTAGAAACTCACACAGATCGAATCCAATATGATCCTAGCCATTGATTAAGTTTTAATCTTAGTCATTGAACTCTCAACAGAGGATTGTAAGAGGTCGATGTGGTGATGGAGAACACACTTGAGAGGTTTGATTTCATGAGCAGACCGATTTCCAAAGTAGCAACAGTCAGTTGTCGGAGTGAGAGCTAGTGAGATCGAAGTAATGAGGAAGAGGGGCATAGACAGTGAAGTCGTAGGAAGAATTCCAGATTTGGTGAGAGCATTTGTAGAGAGGCAGAAGAGCCATAGAGAGGTTGATGCAGACGCAGCGCAATAGCCTCTGGAGGTAGTTTCAATTCTGCTGGGGAAAGATGAGTTTCAGTGCCAAATGCTGGACAGAGGTTCTAAAGGCCAAGAGAGACATTTTCCGAGACAGGAGCAGACCGAACGACTTGAGGAGAAGCTAGTTCGAACTGAGTGCAGAAGTAACTATGCTAATGTGACATAGTAGTTGAGCAAAGCTAGTTTTGACGGTTCACCTGGAGCTGAGGTCAGGGCCCAAATTTTCCCGTGGAGGGAGGAAACTTCCTCACTAGATTTTTCTTGCCAGTTTCAACATCCAGTTGTACTCAAATTATTTCACTGCTACTTAATAATAAAACCCTCATCTGTTGCATCAGTTTTCCCAAGTTGAGTTTTTCCGAGGACTCTTATCCAAAAATAATTGTGTTCATTTTAAGTGTGTGTGGTAGCATTTCTTCCTGCGTTTATTCTTCCGCAGTTTTATTTGTGTAGATTGCAATGTAATTTATTCAGTATTTGGTGTAGAACACAACAAATAAATTGTTAAATAAAATTAACAATTAGGAGAATAATTTCCAGATGTTGTAATAGGATTCTGGATTTTGGAATTTTCAAATGGTATCAGAGCACAGTTGAACAGCCGGAGAGCTCAGAAGCGAAAGGAACAAATTTTGTTGTTCACTATGGGCAGCAGATCGAAATTCCTAGGGGTAGCGTAGTCACTTTGCCAGGAGGCCGAGTTACTTGAGGAGATTCAATTTTTCTAAGTGAGGCGTAGAAAAATTCGATCTCTAGAGAAAAACCACCGTCGGGTGGAAGAAAAACACACACTGAGGGAAAATTTCTCTCGGGGAATTTCTAGTCTCGGAAGTTCGAATTTCCAGTTGCAGATCAGTCGTAACAACTAGCCAAGCCACACATTCCAGGAGGGAGTGAAAGTAGCAAAGCAACAACCGAGCACAGGGGAAGGAGTTTTCGACAATTTTTTTAGAGATGGCCACTGCTGGGCTAAGATATAAGGCCATGTTTGATGGTGCTTCCAACAGGGTCATCTGGAAGGCAAGGATCTCCTTCCTTTGTGATGAATTTGGCCTGAAGGCATATATAGATAATGTGGTGGCGATTCCCACGGATGCAAATTAGTTGAAGTAGTAGAGAAAGGAGATGGAACAGGCGAAGCAGTTGATCCTAGCTAGAGTCCGGGATCATGTAGTTTCACATATAGTTGGCAAGGATATTGCCAAGCAAATGTGGAATGCTCTTGCCGTGTTGTATCGGGGTACTTCCAAGCAGTGGAAGATGTACCTCGAGGAGAAGCTGAGATGCATTTGGATGCAGAAAGGGGAAGGCATAGACCCTTTCCTCACCAAGATTCAGGAAGTCCAGGATCAGTGGTCGGTTGTTGGGGCAACGCCTCAAGCTTCGGAGATAATGCAGTTGGCGCTCAATATGTCTTAGAGGATTGGCAAGTCTTCGTCCAAAGTATATTGAGCAGAGACACGCTACCTGGATGGGACAATATGTGGGCTAACTTGCAACAGGAGGAGATGAGACGAGCTCTTTTGAAGAACTCCATCAGTGGCAGCAGCAACTGGTCAAAGCAGGTGAAGGAGGAGGAGAATGTGGCCCTTGCATCTAAGGGTCCCAGTCAAGGACAGGGGGAGCAGAGAAACAAGAAGCACCTGTTGAAGGTCAAGTGCTCCAGGTGTGGTGAGCTAGGCCACTACAGTACCCAGTGTCCTCTCAAGAAGAGAGACAAGGAGGAGAAGCAAGACCAGCAGGCAGCTTCAACAAAGATCAATAGGCTTTCCTCCAAGCTGGAGGAATATTTTTCTATGTTCGTCGATATACCTCCAGGAGTGAGTTGGGGTGACTTGGTTTTGTATCCCTAGAGCACTGTAGATGGGAAGCATCCTTGAGGAGTCCACCTTTTGGATCTATACCTAGCTACGGGGGCCCACAACATTCAGTAGCAGGATGGACCAGTGGCAGTTGGTGCAGTCAGATGACAGAGTGACAATTGTAGACTAGTAGCAGTCAGGTGTTGGGGATGTGAAAAATTTGGAATCTACACTAAAAATCCTACTGCAGTAAATCTGATTTGCATTACCTACTTGCCTTATTTAAATTAAAAGTTATTTTTCTGAATATTCTGTAAAAATACTAATGCAAATACACTGCAACCTACACAATTATACAGATCAAGTACTGAAAAATAAGTAGAACAATCAAACAAAGGACATACAAATTTTTCGGACAAATGTCCCATGAAAAACCCAATGTGGGAAAACCAATGCAGCAGTTTTGAGGGCTTATATTATTATGCAGATTTCTGAATACAATCTATGGTGCCAAATCCGGCACACCCAACAGAGAAAATCCCCGATAGAAGTACCTCTATCTGGAGACAGATATTTTGGCAGATCCAACGGCACAATGAGGAAACCCGACAAGTGACTGCACAGTCCCCAGTGCTACGCAGCAATGGTTGCAGCTAGCTCTGCACTGAGACTATGTCACCTCTCCTAGTGGCTGCGTCACCCTCTTCATGAGCCTTCCCAGCTCAGAAATCGATCTGCTGGATGTTGCCCGATCTGTGTCACAGAAACCCTAGCGCAGCTGCTCAAGTGACTGCGTCACCCTCTATGGCTCTGCGTCACTCCTATGTGAACCTTGTTGGTTCTGTGTCACCCTCTCTGAGCCGCGTTGTCCCTCTTGGTGCTGATCTGCCTCTCTGCAATTGTATTCTCGACCTTGGATGAAAATCTCGTTGTTGAACTGCCCCTCGCTGCACTGAATTACTCAGATCTGATCTTCGTCCGAGCACCGCTCCGTCAGAAGAATTCAATCTCTAAATTAAGTCTCTGTTTGTATTCTCCAACTGACCTTCAAGCCTTCTTTTATCACTAAGTTGGTACAGATGGGCTATTCCACCAGACAACCTAGAGTAACTCTTTCAAACCAGCTTTTGACTGAGGATTAGCCTCTTCAGCCTAAGAGGGCTCTCTCAAATTAACTTATGATTTGCTCAATTAGGAATCAATCAGATAGCTAACTCTGTGATATGTACTTTAATGTATTTGATTGCAGGTGAAAAATGAAATAGGGTTCACTACCATTGGGCTTATGGAGTCAGTGTGAGGGAATTCAATGACAATGGCTCTCCTTGTGGAAGCTGAGGCTTTTAATGTTTCAATGAAGGACAATACACACACAGGAATAACACATATTTCATTAAAATTGTAAATTTTTTATGACAAGAACATCACTAAAATTGAGCCTTTTAGTTATTTTGAAATTCTAGATCCACTATTTAATTCCAAATTTAATGAAATATGGGTTGAATATTCAATAGCTTAATGTTATAAGGAAGTCAAAGCATGAATAACATGAATTTTGAGTAATTCAACATCAAGATGGTGGAAACAAAATATTAAGAAACATAAAACATAAGCTCATTGAAACACTCAAAGAATCCCAGGTGAAGCAGGAACACAGTCACTGTATATTACCGATGATCAAAAAATTTCAATAGTGGTAATGTTAAATAACATTCTCCAACCCCTTCTCATTCGAAGTTCTGCCTATTAATAGGCTTTTGTTCATTACATTGGATCTGCCCACCTGGCTAGATCATCAAACCATCATCTTTGACACCTATCTTAACCATAAACTATATTCTTGGAACTGAAAAAGACACCTAATAACTTTAGAGTTACAAGCCTATTAGGACTCTACCTTTCATTTGTTACATTCACTTATCTGTAGCATTGGATAATTACATCGATGATGACCAAGTGCTTAAGTGGCACTAACCATAACCTAGACATAAATATACCCACTAGATTTAGGAACTGATCACCCTACTTTCAAGGAGAAGATAACCATAACATTTGATCACTGTCTTTATGTTGAGCTGGAAAAGTGACATCTTTGTCGAGGAGTAAATACATGCTGGTGTCCCACTGCCACCTTTCAATGCCTCCACGTGGTTGGTTGCCCTTCAATACACTTTCAAAACACCAAAATACAACTTAAAACACCTCGCTGCAAAAACAGAGTGAAATATGCAGTTTCATAGCGTAGTTTGGTAACAAATCTATTTCAGCCATCTAGGTCAACTTTTAGTCTCTCTTTCTGATTGGGATATGTCTGTTAGATAATATAAGCTGAATACAACTCTTATCCTCCTTTGATTTCCAATGAAAATGAGATTTTTTGCAAAAACTATCCTACAGGGATTTCGTAGCGAAATCTGGCCTTCAAGCCTGGGCTTCGATACGAAATTGCCCAATTGGCAAAAAAACACAGAATTTTCATTTTTCTTCACAATTTCACCTTCCAAACTGAAAATGATGTTTCTTGAATGTTGCAAAATTTGTCAAAAATGTTTAGGCCAACTCCTCAAACTTTGGGCACTCCATCCTTAGCAGTAGAAGGTTGCATCTCCTCGGGCTCATTTATCACTTTGATTTTCAGCCCTCTTTTCTTCAATTCTTCCTTAATCATCTCCATTTGGTCCTCTAGTTCTTTAACCTATCCCTTGAGCTTCTTTCTTTCAGACTATAACCACAAGTTTCTCTTTCTGGTGTTTTTCATTACTCTCCTCAAAGGAAGTGTTCTTTTCAGCAGCTTTTTGGCATTTGTCGGTGATTTATCATATTGGTTCAGCTGATCGTTTACTTTTTCCTCAAAATCTGCCATCAACTTTCTGTCTACCTTGCCCTCCTATAGTTCTAATTTGACTTCAATGACCTCTTCTCTAGCCTCTCTTAACTATTCCTGCAATACCTGTATTTCAGTCTTTTCCACCATCTGCTCCTTTCCTTTCCTTTGCACAAAAACCTCTTCTGTTGCTGGAGATAGGTCTATGATGTCCTCTGTGATAGGTTGTGTGCCTTTGTCAACATTTTTTGTCTTCTTGTTTTCCATGACACCCTTTGCAAATTGTAGCCTAGCAAGTGGTTTCCTTGGTTGGAATATGAAACCTGTATCTTGTCCTGCAAAATCTAACTTTTTAACAGTCTTACCTTTCTGTTTCTTCTTCTTGTCACCTTCAATGTCTTCAGCTCTGACAATTGGAGTCTCTTCAATATCTATTGCTTTGAGGATGTCTTCAAGATTTCCCTTTCCAATGGTTTGACTTCTAGTTATCCTCCTGCTACCATGCTTGTTAATCTTTTGTATGTTGCTTGCAAGTAATGGATGTGGGATATCTGCCTCTAGTATAGGTTCTGTTTCAACATCCATTGACTTCAAGATAGGCTCTGCCTCTGGTATAGGTTATGTTTCAACATCCATTGGCTTCAAGATAGGCTCTGCCTCTTCTTCATTTACACCTTCTGTCACAGCTGGAGATGAAGTAGTTTTTGGCTTTGAATTCTTCTTAGGTGTCACTGAATCAACTTCATACCCAATGAGGAAAAGGAAAGATGCCCAATCTCTGTTTAATTTCTTCAATTCTTCTAGGACTAAGAGTTTAAACAAACCATGGTGAAAAACTAATGTCTCACTGCCTTCAACCCTGGCTTGAACCTTATCAGACATCTTCCCTAAGCTCCTAAACAAAAAGAAAGGAAGAACAAAGGGCCGCGTACTAGTGAAATGTAAAAGGAGATTGAAATGGTACAAGTAAACCATATGAAACCTCCCCTCACAGGTAAAGTATTTCTGGATCACAAACAACAATTTAGAATAATTTTCCTTCATAAAACTCCTTGGAATCTCAGATGCCATGTCAGCTCCAATGTGTTCTGGTTTAACAAATTCCTCACAGCTCTGCATTTTGAATTTAATGGCTTTGAACCATTCTTCACCTTCTCTTGGTATCTCTGTAGCTTGAGAAATGGTATTAGATGTTACTGTGAAATTTAAAACCACCACCTTCGAGGTTGTGCTTGTAAAGTTCACTGCAAAATCCTTTGATACCTCGGCATGAAATCCTTGAAGCTTTTGACAGAATTGCAGACATTCGACATTTCTGAATGCATCCATGAAACTAGGGTCTTCATTTAATAACTTGAGGTCCATGGGCTCGTATCTCACACAAGAGACTCCCTTGTTCACCTTCTTCTTCATTGCCATTTTGCTCTATAACCATGTTGTCTCCCTAACTGTGACACCTGCAGATAAAAACACTAGATAGCAAGCTGCTTGCGGTGGGAGTCATCTCTTCAAAGATGATACTGGACTACTGCATGCAAGGCTCGAACAACAGATAACAGAGAGATGCTTTGAGATGAATTTAAAAATTGCAATTTGAAAGTTGGGATAATGATGCCAAATGTGAGAATAAAATGTAATGATGAGGGTAATTACGATCTTGCATGCTTGGGAGATCATGATAACTAATTGGGTGACCTCACCATTACCCCTGAGCATCAGAATTTTGACAGCTCACCATGCTCTGCTTTTCTGCAAAAAAACACGATTCCGCAGCGAAGACAGTTATAAACCTAGAAAATTCGCTAAGGAATTGTCAGGTGATTCTGTAGCGAAATCTGCCATTCTGCAGTTATATTCGCTACCAAACGGTGAAAAAACAGACAGATGGCATTTGTTTGATTTGAGACCATGCTATGAAAACTAAGTGGAATTTGGTAGATTTGACTGACATGACATGACTAATGGGCGGTTTTAGACTTAGGGTAAGGTTTATTTTATGGACTTTTTCATCAAATTCATGAACCAATCTATTAAGACAAAGTGAAACCTAGGTGAGTGAGGTGAGTGACCCTATCAATGAAATTTTGAAAATTTCTGTGTGATAACACCTTCCTTTATACTTTTCTTGTTGATGAATCAACGGTCGTGATTTAATCTCTAATCGATGGCTAAGATTAGAAAAGACTTGATCTTCGTCACTTAGAATATTCTCATCCACATGATTAAATTAATTCACATGAATTATTTTATTTCCCTAAGTTTTAACTTAGGCTCCATTTAAAATAATTAATTATTTGAATAAATTAAGCTCCGAGTGGAACTTAGCCAAACGATTTCTGGATCTTGGAAATCTCATGTGTCCTAGCCCCTCCACAAAGTTTCGGAGCTAGAGCACATCCGATGCTACCCCAAAAATCAACACTCCCTCTTAGCGAGGAATGTGCTCTAGCAATACCTCAATACCAAAAGCACTACCCTGATCCACGACATCGGTCCTCTGTGTTGCTGATGCTCGATTGCTGCCTCTCATCCACTGCGTTACTGCCTTCTGTACCGCTGCCCATGCCACTGCTAATGACTCTGCTACATCTATACTGCAGCTCCCTCTCAAATGTTGCATCATGTTGCCCATAGCATTGTCACGACAAACTGCTACACTGCAACTATTTATTGAGAGTTAAGCAACTGAAAATCCACCCAAAAACTTGACATACAAGTCAGTCTGGATGCATCTCGATGGTGAAGCTCCCTCTGCTGCTAATTCGACGTTGACCCTCTAATGCTCCGCGTTGTTGCTGCTCTGCACTGCGTTGTTGAAGTCCATCAACCACTACGTTGTTGTTGTTGTCTCTACTCTGCATTGCTTCAATCTTCATCGTCCTAGCTCTGCCATTGTTGCTCCATCCTCCTCACACCAACTAACTCCAGTCATCCTGCCACTGTCATTAAGGGCTCCCATAGCTCGTATGTGATCCAAGAGTTTGGGCACCTCAAGGATCCTGCCCCTACTTTCCTCTCGTACTCCTCCTCTTGGGTCTAGTGACCCTTTCAAGCCTAGTCCCTGGTTGGGACCCTTCCTCTCTGTGCAACTCGCACTCCCTCCAGTAACTGCTTCCCGCAACTGGAAGTCGATATGCTGCCCAGATCCCTGTCAAGCTGCAAATATATGGAAACTCAAAACTAGAGAAGGAAATGATCTCGCCAAAATGTCAAATGCCTCCTCTCTCCTTTGCGCATCTGCTGACTAGTTCTACGCACTCCCTGGTGGACTAAGGCGATCCACTCCCGTCTACTGTTGCTTTGCAGTGAGAAAACGAATTCCTTGGCTCGGAATTCTCTGAGGAAAACATTCCCTTAGTGTCATACAACCCACTGGCTACCATCCCTGCCAAACAACTAAATGTCGAACAAGTTCCTTTCTCCCTCTATTTGTTGTTGCCACAGCAAAACTCGGATCTATATTTCTTTGGCATTAGAAATCCTCTAAGGAACAAGCTCCCTCTGAATCTCGATTTCCTTCATGGAAATCCTTCTGCCAACAAATGTCGAAGCACTCCTCTCTAATCTCTCTTTGTTGCTGCTCAGCACTGGATCTAGACTTCTTGGCAAGAAGTCTTCTAAGGAACTGCTTACCTCTACTTTGCCACTACCCCACTAGACATTGTTCTGCACCAACAGAAACAATGCCCCACCAGCAACTTCAGAAGAAAATCGAACCGCACCTCTAGCCACGGCAACCAGAAAGACTTAGGCTTAGAAACCTCTGCGTTGGCCCAACAACTGCTGCGTTGCCGCCTGCAACTACAACGTCCCTCTAGCTGGCTGACGCAGGCTCTGCGTGGATCTCTCTGATGACTGCGTCACCCTTCCTCTGCCTCTTTCTTGTTGAGGTTTTGAGGTAGCATCGAGTGTGCTCTAGTCATGATATTTTGTGGAAGGGCTAAGACACACAAGACCTCCAAAACCCAGAAAGCATTTGGAGAAATTTCATTTGGTGTGTGAGATATTAAAATAATTAATTTTTTTAATGAGGACCCTAAGTCTAACTTAGAGAATTAGAAAAATTAAAGTGAATTAATTAAACACATGTGATGAAATGTTCTAAGTGACGTGGATCAAGCAATCTTTTAATTTGAGCCGTCGATAAGAGATTAGATCACGGTCGTTGATGTTTGAACGAGAAAAGTATAAGAGAAAGGCTTCGGGTCAGTTGGAGACACACACACATTGGCAGAGCACTAAAGCTAAGTCGAATTTCTAGGGCGGGGTTTTGCTGAGAAATTTGAAATGAGTTGCAGTGCAGTGAGGGGCAGAGAACGGCGAGGGATGAGTTGATCCAAGGTTGAGAATACAGCAAGACGGAGAGGCAGTGAGTATCAGGCAGCATAGAGGCAGCCAGGAGGACGCAGTTCAGCTAGCTCCACGCAGAGACTGCACAGAGGCTGCGTAAGCTCAGCCAAGGTAACGCAGACCCAGCCAGCACAGCGCAGGGGCAGCACAACACCAGCCAGGGTGACGCAGTCCCAGTCGAGGCAGCCCAGAGGCAACGGAGCACCAATCAGGGTGACGCAGTGGGGATGCTGGCCAGTTAAGGGCTTAGACAGAGGTTGCAGAGGCAACACTAAGGGTTCCATGGGCCAGAAGGGGCTCGTGATCTGTAAATCCCGTTTGAGGGTGTCATATAGCCATATCTTTTGTCTTTGAGTGAAAGGTACTTATTGCCGTGTAATTTCTCTGTAGTGCCAACCATGTCTGGTGCCCAGATTGTTGTATTCAAATTCTGAATTAATAATATAAACCCTCTAGAGTTGTTGCACAGGTTTTCCCGCATTGGGTTTTTCCAAGGACATTTGTCCGAAAAATCATGTGTAATCTTGTCACATGTGTGTGTTGTTCAGTAAATGATTTGTAGATGTGTAGGTTGCAGTTAGTGTCTGCTTTAGTGTTTTTCTGAATATTTCAATTAAATAACTTGTTAATGTTAAACAAACAAGTAGGTGAAGTAGATCTAGATACTGCAATAGGGTTTTTGTTTTGAAACTTTCACATTTCTGGTTCAGCGCTGTCACTCGGGACAGTTGCCTTCCTACAACAAATTTTTCCTCGTCCTTTTACTTGATCTGTAACAGCTCTGTTACCATGTGAAAATTTCTGAAACTACACCAGAAATCATACTACAGTAAATCTGATTTTCATTACCTACTTGCCTTATTTAAATTACAAGTTATTTTTCTGAATATTCAGTAAAAAATTAAAATACTTATCCAAACACACTGCAGCCTACACAATTATATAGATCAAGTACTGAAAAATAAGTAGAAAAATCAAACAAAGGACACACAAATTTTTCGGCCAAATGTCCCTAGAAAAACCCAATGCAGGAAATTCGGTGCAGCAGTTCTAAGGGTTTATACTATTATGCAGATTTATGAATACAATCTAGGGTGCCAAATCCAGCTCACCCAACAGAGAAAATAGTCGGCAAAAGTACCTCTATCTAGAGAGGGATATTTTGACGAATCCAACAGCACAATGAAGAAACCCCATAGGTGACTGTACAGTCCCCAGTGCTGTGCAACAATAGTTTCAACTAGATCTGCGCTAAGATTGTGTCACCTCTCTGAGTTGCCTCACAAAAACCCCAATGCAATTGCTCAAGTGACTACGTCACCCTCTCTGGCTTTGCGTCACTCCTGCGTGAGCCCTGTTGGTTCTGCGTCACCCTCTCTGAGCTGCGTTGTCCCTCCTGGTGTTGATTTGCCTCTCTGCAATTGTATTCTCGACCTTGGATGAAAATCCCGCTACCGAACTACCCCTCACTACACTGAATTACTTAGATCTAATCTTCGTCCGAGCATTGCTTCGTCAGAAGAATTCAATCTCTAAATTCAAACTCTGTGTGTATTCTCCAACAGACCGTCAAGCCTTCCTTTATATGTTTCATGTTGGTGAATCAACGGTTGTGATCTAATCTCTAATCGATGGCTAATATTAGAAAAGACTTGATCTTCGTCACTTAGAACATTCTCACCCACATGTTAAAATTAATTCACTTTAATTATTTTATTTCCCTAATTTTTAACTTAGGCTCCATTTAAAATAATTAATTATTTGAATAAATTAAGCTCTGGGTGGAATTTCTCCAAACGATTTTTAGGTCTTGGAGATCTCATGTGTCCTAGCCCCTACACAAATTTTCGGAGCTAGAGCACATCCGATGCTACCCAAAAGATCAACAGGGGAGCATAGTGCAAAGTTGGCAGCAGTGCAGTTGGCACAATCCAGAGTCAGCAGCAACACGGAGTCTTCAGTAGACAGTGCAGAGGCTAGTAGCAGTCAGGACTCGGGTGACAGATGCGGCATACTGAACAAAGTTGGTTCAGTATTTTGGATGTTTTTATGTTGCAGATGTTGCAGTGGCAGCAACATCAAATGAGAGAGAGTTGCAGTGCAGATGCAATGTTGACAATAGTTTAGCAGCGTCAGCAGCAACACAGATGTAGCTCATATCAGAGTTGCGCAATGGTTGGTGGGCAACAATAGCCAGACATCACGTGACAGGAGATGATGCAGAGACAGGGTGTTGTGGTAGCAGGTGCAGCACTAGAACACATTCTTCACTAAGAGGGAGTGTTGGTTTTTGTAGTATCGGATGTGTTCTAGCCACGAAATTTTGTGGAGAGGCTAGAATACATGAGTTCTCCGAAACCCAGAACTCGTTTCTCAAATTCCAAATAGAAGTGACTTAATTAGATTATTAACCAATTTTTAAATATTTCCTAAGCCTAAACTTAGGGAATATGGTTAATTAATCAAAATTAATTAATTCAAGGTTAGAATCATCTAGAAACTCACACGGATCGAATCCAATATGATCCTAATCATTGATTAAGTTTTAATCTTGGTCATTGAAGTCTCAACAGAGAATTATAAGAGGAGGTCGAACTTGAGAGGTTCAATTTCATGAGCAAATCGATTTCCAGAGAATCAACAGTCACTTGTCGGAGAGAGAGCTAGTGAGATTGAAGTAATGAGGAAGAGGGGCAGAGACAATGAAGCAGGAGGAAGAATTCCAGAACCGGTGAATGCATTTGCAGAGAGGCAAAAGAGTCATAGAGAGGCTGACGCAGAGGAAACGCAATAGCCTCTAGAGGTTGTTTTGATTCTGCTAGCGAAAGACTTGTTTCAGTGCCAGAAGTTGGACAGAGGTTCTAGAGGCCAGAAGAGACATTTTCCGAGACAACAGCATACCACACGGCTTGAGGAGAAGCTGGTTCGAACTAAGTGCAAAAGTGACTGCGCTGGTGTGACACAGTAGCTGCGCATAGCCAATTTGGACGACTCGCCTGGAGCTGAGGTCAAAGCCAAGATTTGCCTGTGGAGTGAGAAAATTTCCTCACAAGATTTCTCTTGCCAGTTTTTTTCTGTAGGATTACCTGTTTTGGCATCCACTTGTACTCAAATTATTACACTACTACTTAATAATAAAACCCTTGTCTGCTGCACCAGTTTTCCCAAGTTGGGTTTTTCCGGAAACTCTTGTCCAAAAATAATTGTGTTCATTTTATGTGTGTGTGGTAGCATTTCTTCGAGTGTTTCTTCTTCCGCAGTTTTATTTGTGTAAATTGCAGTGCGATTTATTCGGTATTTATCGTAGAACACAACAAATAAATTATTAAATAAAATTAACAATTAGGAGAATAATTTCCAATTGTTGCAATAGGATTCCGGTTTTGGAATTTTCACAGACCATGAGTTCTTAGCAGCCGAAGCAGTAGGGGAAAGATGAGGAGCATGAAGCTCCAACCACCATCAGCGGAAGAAGAAATAGGGAGGTGCTTTAGAAATTGAAGGATACACAGGAGTTTATGGGAGCACCTAGGGTGAGCACCAAAGAGCGCAGAAAACTAGACAGGTACAAAATGTTGGTGACAGAGGTCATTGACATAGATCCTTCCAGTTATTAGGAGTTTTCACAACATAAGGTGTGGTGGGATGCAATGGTTGAGGAGTACAAATCCATCATCATCAATGATGTATGGGAGCTTGTGCCTAGACCAGTGGAAAAGTCTGTAGTTGGCTCACGATGGATCTACAAGATCAAGTATGCTGCAAATGGAAACATCAAGAAATATAAGGCTATGTTCATGGCCAAGAGTTATGCGCAGAAGGAAGGCATACAATACGAGGAGACATTCGCATCAGTGGCCAGATACTCTTCTATTAGGGTCGTGATCTCACTAGCAGCACAGATGGGATGGCAGATTCACCAGATGGATGTCAAGACAACTTTCTTGAATGGGTTTATTGAAGAGGAGGTGTATATCGAACTACCAAAAGGATTTGAGATGCATGGGAGAGATACACATGTATACAGGTTGAATAGGGCACTATCCAGACTCAAGCAAGCTCCCAAAGCATGGTATGGTTGGATCGACAACTACTTGCAGCAGATGGGCTTCGTGAAGAGCAAGGTAGATTCTAACCTCTACTATTTGATGGTAGGAGGTGAGCCGCTCATTTTCATACTTTATGTGAATGATCTATTCTTGACACGGTCATCATGGGTCATCGAGGACTGCAAGAGGGATTTGTAGTTGAGTTGGAGATGAAGGACTTGAGACTGATGTATTATTTCCTAGTACTAGAGGTATGGCAAACAAATTGCAAGATCCTTCTTGGGCAGGGGAGATATACTATGGAGATTCTGAAGAGATTCAGGATATAGGACTGTAGAGCCATGTCTACACCTATGATTACTAATTGGAGGAAGATAGACACATTAGAGGATACAGCACTCGACCCAGCCTTATATAGGTAGCTCATCGGATCTCTCATATATTTGGTCAATACAAGGTGAAACATTTGTTTCGCGATCAACACTCTCAGTGAGTTCATGGTGGAGCCAAAGAGGGTGCATTGGATAACAAAGAGACATGTATTGAGGTATCTACGATGTATAATCGGGTATGGGATGAAATATGCTCGAGGTGATGGTGTCAGCTTGATGGCATATACAGATGCAGACTGGGCAGGAAGTTCAGTGGATCAGAAAAGTAACTCAGGGTGCTACTTCATTATTGGATCACGGGTTGTCTCGACTCTCTTGGTGCAGCAGGAAGCAGAAGTCCATGGCATTGAGTTCTGCAAAGGCAAAATACACGGCAGTAAGCATGGCAACATGTGAAGATATTTGGCTTCGTGTAGAGCACAGTTTCCTTAATTTCACAGTTTTGACAAATTTAAAATTAAATACTCAAACAATGATATTTTTAAACACAATTTACCAATTAAACACACAAATACATACCTGTCTTCCAAGTTTGAGGTCGATCCCACACTATTGAAGCACCCAATTTGCTCCTGTTACCAAATGACCAAACCTCCCAGCCAAATTGGGCACAACCTCGATACCTAGCTACAAAATACTTTAGAATTTCAGTACTCTGGCCCTCGTGCCCAAAAGCATCAAGAACAATCAAAGCTCTGTAACCCTCAGTTTGTCTGTGTCCCACTGTTATAAATTATTTCTTCACTTTTCCCCGACAGCTCTTCTCTCCCAAAATTCTTCACCCCCATCGATTCCCTTATAAGTTCCCTTCGACAGTCTCCAATTCTCCACTGCCATGCCTATTGCCACCTGCAATGTCTCCCTGTCTTCCCAATGTTTAAATGAATATATGTATTACGTGACTCAACGTGGTTGCCACTTTATTACTTTTCTTTTGATTAGATTGAATTTATATTATGTTTTTTTTTCTTTTGCTTAGTTTAGTACAATATTTTATGAAATATGTTAATTATTTTATTTCTATATTTTAATAATTCACTTTATTACAAACATATAAATAAACTAAATTATACATCAAATAAATTATTAAATAAAATCTATATTATTATTATTATTATTTTGTTAATATATATATATATATATATATATATATATATATTAACAAAATAATAATAATAATATCTTGCATTAATGGATTAATCGTGTATTATTTTGTTAATATATATATATATATATATCAAAAGGCCTCATTCCCTGTTTAGAATTTACTTCGATAATTGATTCATTAACTTACGCATAGATATTTTTCCAATATTAATCGGTATGTATACTATTGCAATACATACGGATCATGCATATGTAGTTATCATATGGATGCCCCATATGCATACTAATATTCACATTTTGTTTGTAACTATAGGTGGGTCATTACACTTCGGAAGTGTTGACGATGTTGGATGCCGCCAACATGTAAGGGGATCTCGCCGATGTGAGGTCCCAATTAGACCTCACACCGTTTGGTGTAGGAGTCACAAACTGTGGGCATGAACCGACCGTGTTTGGATTCCCAATATTTGCATTGTTGATTTAAACTTCGCTAAGGCTATAGTGTGCATTAATTTTCTAAAGTGTTTTTAGCTATTTATCAAAGAAAAACACCATAAAATTTATTTCTCCAAAATTGATTTCAAAACCCTTGTATATTTGCAAATTTTGTAAATAGATTTGTAAATTATTCTTTCTAATTTGAGTTTTGGGGTTTTAGAAGATTTTTGTATATATTGGGGTTTTGGGCATTTTATCTACATTTTTGCAGGTCAAGTCAAGAGAGGAAGCTTGAATAGAGCTAGATCTAGGCCCTTGAGCGTAAGATCTAGTCTCTAAATTTTTTTGCACAGCCAACCTCTGAAGAATTTTCAGAAAATTGAAGAGTTGAAGCAAAATAATTTTGGGAGCAAGGGTTTTAGGGTTTTTTAGGGCTCCTACCCCTGGTTTTCTCCTCCAAACCCTTAGTGTCACCCTTTTCGACCTCCCAAAGTTTGGTCATAAGCCTTAGGGTTCTCAGCCTTCCCTCTAGCCCTTACCACACGCCCTAGTGGGCCTTCCCTTACCCTTGACCCTCCTTTTCCCTCTCCTCCCTCCTTCCCTTGCCTCCTTATCCCTCCACTACCCTTCCTTCCTCCTCTGCAGCTCCCCTCAGCCCTTCCCCTGCCCTCGGTGCCCTTTTCTCCTATGGCCTCAACCCTTTCAGGCTTGTGGTAGCCTTCCTTGAGGCCTCCCCTAGGGTGTTATAGGACTTAGGGCCTAAAAAACCTAGGCCGCAGCCCCTAGTGGGCCTTTAGACCCTTCCTTGACCTAACGACAACCTTCTTAGGCTTGTCGTGAGGCCTACTAGGCCACTTGACCATAGTCGCAGGCTTATTTAAGACTTTTCCCCCTTCCTTTTGGCCTTTTCCTAGCCCTAGATTGCCCTAGTCCATCTCTGAAATTTCAGGACTGAACGCTTGTGGGTTTTGCAAGAAAAAGTTGCTCTAAATTGTGGTTTTTAGGTGTAAGATCATTGGAGAAATTTTGGCAACTTTGGCAAGTTCATCTACAAGGCCTTCTGCCTAGGGGTTGCTCTCTAAACCTTAGTTTATCTATGTTTTGTTACTGTCGTAAGTTCATCTTCATAACAGTTATACATAAGCCCTAAAAACACATTAAGTTGGTCAAAATACTCTAAAATTGCATAATTCAAATTTTCTAGAAATTTGGCCACTTGGGCATTAAGGATCTACCTTGGATCTAAATTTTGTCTTGCTGGAAATTTTCTGCATAATTGCTAAATCAGATCTGAAATTTTCTGAATCACACATCTAAAAGGGGTCAGAAACTTAATTTTTCAGCTTTGGCAATTTTTTCCGAGTTTTGGGTCAGATTTGGCACTTCTTGTAGCATAAACAACTCACTGATTTTCTATTCTACTTATTGTTGCAACAAGTTGTTTCAGATCTGATAGAAGTCTGAACATTGAATCTTAAAGTGGGCTAAAACTCATAATTTACATTAGAAAAGTGTTGGGAATCTCATTGATCATCTGTGGCGATCATAAGCTTGTTGTTTCTTGAATCTGAAGTGATTTTATACTGTTGTCATAAGGATACAAGTGCTGATACTTCTGAAGTATCACTGCTGATTCTGGTTATTGGAAATCTAACATTCACTTGTCTTGTCTTATGCTCTAATAATTGTCAGTGTTTGCAGTTAAGACACTCACACATATAAAACCTAAGTTTCTAAATCTTGTTTAAGGCACTTTTGGCATTAAGACCAAATTGACATTATTGAATAAGTGCTCTACTTTAAGTTCATAATCTTAAGAAGCTTGGGTAATTGTACCATTTATCTCTTGGGATTGGAATCTTAAGTTTTACTCTTGAGCATCTTTCATTATTAACGTCATCGTTGGCATTTACCTGGTTGAAATATCTTTGAATATATCTAATTGTTTCAATTGTGGTGTTGTCTTTAATAACCTTGCAATTGATGTCTTGACTAAGTGTGAATTATGTTGTTACGGGATTGGAGTACATTCCGTAGTCATTGGAGCACAGTGATTATCTTTGGTATCTAGTTCACACTTAAGTGTTTGGCACATTCTTATTTGGTTAAGATTTTCCTTTCAGTTATCATTAAGTACTCTTGTCATAAAGAATAATGACTTAAGTACTTAAAAATTTAAAACTATCTTAAGCAAAAAACTTCACTCAACCATCTTGTATTTCATTCTAAGAGTAGTTGCATTTAACAACTTACCTCCAAGCATAAGCTTGGTTGATAGACTCCTAAGACAACCCTTTTCTCAAGTAGCTTGAGGGATTCAACCCTTCTTAATGATTAACACAATGACCTTGCAGTCGTCAGAGCGAGAGTCTCTGTTGCGTCGGACGCACTGGGAGGTTGTAACACAAGGGGAGGTATCGTTAATCAGGCCACTACCTACTTCCCGTTGGCTTCCATCCCACAACCTACTCTGAAGATTGTTTATCAAAACAGTTAAGGGAAGGGTCCAACTTAGACTAGGCATTTAATCTAAAATTAACCAAGACCCTTGCATCACACTTAGGTCTTAGGAGTTGCATGTCATATAGGTTAGTTCATCATCCAAGTGATTGTTGTCCATCCGGTTACTTGGCTCTAATTCCCAATAAGAAAGAAGTTTTGACTCCATCAAGCACTAGTCTCAATATTAAAACTAATCAAATCATTAATCTTGCTAAACTTTACCAAGTAACTAGGCCACTCAACTGTGTCTCCCGGACAAGTTGGTTCCCAGCTTGTTTTCCATCGCCTCATTTCCATACGGACTACCCACCATAGTTTGTTGTTGGGAGACAGCTAGAACGGAGTGGGCGGGGATTAGAGTGACAACCCCCGCCCTGAACAGTTGTCGCGATGCCTATACAATTTGAGTGACGACAAACCCAATGGCCAAATGTGCACTTGGATGGGAAATATGGTGAAAGAGGTTATAATGAACGGAGGGGAGTGATGTATATCGTGTTGGGAAGCGAGACCATGCAACCAAAATCAGGATTTCCCTATGTCGTACAACCCCTACAACTAGTAGCTAGTAAAAGAGATCCCACAATAGTAGGATACGAGGCTAACCATCAAATCGAACAAAGGAGACAAGAGTACAAACCAAACCTAATCTCTCCGTCAAATCCCCCCACTAATCCATCCCCAAAAATGTCCATGATAAGTAAACAAAATTATCCAACTACACAATGAAAAGCCATACCTTTGGGGTCGAGAGGCCCACCTTCAAACATACGATCATAACAGATGGGCGAGTGACCACATGGCTGGATCAAGTGGCGGAGATAGGCACATCGAGCTATCTAGTGGCTGCTAGCTATAGTCTGAGGACCATCTAGGAGAAACAATTTCTCCTATGAATACCACCCACGGATGGTGGGTAACAGGTCTTTGTCCCATTATTATTACTAGGTCTAGTAGTTGTCCCATAGGTCCCCCTCCTAGGGCCCTGCTAGATTGTGTGACAACAAGACCAACCTTTTCAAGGTCTTTGAGTGCATTATCACATATAACATCCTTGAATGGAGGGGCTATTCTCAACATCGTTTTCCAAAGAGCCATCCTTATCAAGGTCCTTACCATGCCTCTTCTCAAAGTTACCCTAATATCTTCATCAACGCTTTCATCTCTGTGATCAAGAAAGGACTCTTCCTTTTGCCCTTGGTGTTCTTCTTCAACTTCTTCAACACATTCAGTGAGCCCTTCCTTTTTGAGGGCTATATCAAAGTTTTGGCAGGCTTCCTCAGTAGTTTGAAAACTTGGTCCTTTTTACTTCAAGAAGCATCCAATCAATATAGAGAAAGAGGGAATGCTTTTCTTCCTGCATGAATTCTCAAGCCAATCTTTGTGCCTACATCAAATAGAGATAATAAACAACCAAATGAGAACATCTTGATGAACCACATTGACTCTTGAAGTGTGCTTGATGAATTTGGCCACATGATCGGCTACTATAGATGGATCACTATCAAACTTCAGTAAACCTCCCAAATAATTGCACTTGAGTTTATTCGGATATCCAGGGACCCATGCAATGTCCAAAGTTGGGTTTGATTTCTGCCAATACCATGGGGTCATTACTCTGAGTCTTGCATATCAACCATGAGAGGAGTCGCTAGGGTGAATTTAAAATGCTTTAAGAGATGCTTGCTTCACCCTACAAGCATTGAAATTGGAGTTCAATCAAGAGCAAGGGCTTCATTCTTTCAATGGAGCCGTAATATAAGGGTTTCTCTGTTAGGAATAAAGCTAAATCTTCAAATAGACTCGCTTCATCCCCGACAATGACGCCAAAAATGTTGTCGCAAAATCTAGTAAGCCTTGGAGAGGGAAACACTACAAGACATAAACTATACCAAGAAGCAACAATGGCATAGTGACCCACTTTCACCACAACCAAACCCCCCTTCTCTTTACGGACTTTCACTGATGGGAGGATGCCCAGTAGGAGAGAGATCACGTGCGATAGATATTCTAAGGTTAAGGTGTGAAATGATCTCAATAGGAACTCTTCAAGAAAGACACAATTTACTATTTAGGCTCAAGGTTCCACAAGGAAGCAATTCACTTTCTATGATGAGACCTAGAAAAGAGGGCACAAGACCTAGGGTTTGATAAATTTGATGTGTTTGGGTATCCAATGGTCAAGGAAACGAGAAAAGGTTGCTTACAATGTATACCAGTTATGCCAACGCTCATGAAACCTTCAAGGAAGCCCTTAAGTTGAAGCAAAAAAAACTAGGTTTTTCCTCTTAGGCAAACACTTAGGGAAAGAAAATTTGTGGATGAAATTGAAGTGGATTCCCAACAAAAGGATAGATTTTGTCGAAAATAATATTCCCTTAACGTTTAGGCTCTCCAATTACCACAACTCCACTTGCTGAGGGGTTCACACCTAGCCCTAGTTTCCTAGCTTAGCCTTGAAAGGGTCGAATTAGGAAAGAGAAAATATGGATGAAAATAGATAATGATCACAAACCAACTAGACCAAACCCTTGTCCCTTGCGAATACAGAGTCTAAGATGAGATAGATTATCCAAAAATGTTCCTTAACGAGGCCAAAATTTGATGCCCTAGCAATGAAATTTCAAGCATTTACCTATGCAATGGAAAAATGGATTTTCATGGGAGAGTTTCTAGGAGTTCAATACTAGGACAATCCATTACATGTTATGTATGAGTAATGCTTGCAACATTCACCTAGATAGAAATTCAATTAATTTTCAACAAATTAGGGCACAATTTAGCATAACCAAGAATAAATAATTCCATACATTAGATATTAAGAAATTGATATTCAACAATTAGGTGCACTTACAAGATAACATGCAAGATTTCCATCCATTAGACCAAAGAATAGCTCCAAAGAATATCCAAGATCAGCTTCAAATATCAAAATGCTTCCAAGATCACCAATACATCCACAAGAGAACAAGTCTGAATTCCTCTAATGAGGTCAAAAATCCCAAGGTGTGATGATGAAAAGTAACAATGACATGTTTTTCTACTTATATGAGTCATATGAATGCCTAAATAGCCTACAAGCCCCCTAAAAATCATAAAGTAATGTGTGGAAACATGTAAGGTTACAAGTCGACCTTATAGCTTTTGACAATAAAATTAAATCTCCACATGTGCAAGCCGAAACGGTGATGTCATGCTAGCACAGGCTTCTTTAGGGCTAACGTTGAGGGCTTCAAGTGCCATAGCCCTCTAGATCATGTTCTAGGGGTTGGCCCCTAAATCTCTGACAAAATCCTCTACAAGACTCAGTTTTGGGCTTGGGACAAAAACATGGATATCATGGGTCTCCAAGTGGCGAATAATGTGGAGGGCATTGAAGATGGTGCTACCCCTCCCATGTTTCAAGGCATGAAACAAGCCTCATCTAGGCCCTAGATCAATGCCTAACCCTGTAGTATTGTTATGTCGGCTAGGGGCATACTGGTCCATGTGCATCATCCCATAAACAATATAGGGCAAATTGCATGATCTTTGTGGTTACTGAAGGTTCCCATGGATACAAATGATGCTCTACAATTGTATGGAGTCTCATGGCACTCAAGTCATCACCTGTGGGCATCAATATACCCCTCTAGAGGACCTGGACCACAATTAAGTTGCCCAGTCCTATAGATAGAACCACCTGCCAATTACACACAATATCGAGTGCTGCAGCTTTTACCATTAAGTACATTTAATCATTATTACATCTAAGTGAACCATGCTTGAAAGAAATGAGCAAGTTGACACTTCATATAAGGCTTCTCTTCCAAATTGGGGCCTTAGTCATGTAATAATATTACCACCCTAGGTAGGAGTGGTTAATTGATGACCCTATTAGGTGTTCTCAAACCCCAAGGGGAAGTGACATGTCCTTGGTACACCCTTCAATCAATAATTTCCATGTGAATAATCATGAAACAAAGGGAAAAAGACTTCATGGCCAAGCACCATGGTCAAAGGTATTGGATTTGATGGAGTACCTTATTCTGGGTGTATGGATGTTAAGAGGGAGAAATCATGGATGCATGAGTTACCTCAGCCTTTTCTTTTCCACCCTTCTAAATGCCTTTTACTTTTTCTTGATTATTCTTTGTATTATTGCTCGTAGCTCAAGGAATGAGAGCTTTCTTTGTATGATGTATAGCAGTTATTACCGCATTTAGGATGGGGTAGTTCATCGCCCATTACGGGTTGGGACATGCAAGGGTTCCTTCTCTTCTATGAGATAGGGCAATATTGGCCCAAAATCTAGGTGATGGCCATATGAGAGAGGTAGAGCTCATGCTTGGATTTTTCCCACGTGCTTATTCGAATGTCTCGACCATCTTTTGCATTTTGATTTTCTTTTGTTCTTCTTGTGGCCATCATATGCTCTTTCTATGTCTTTTAGTTGCATCAACATCCTAGGGTACGTTTAAGGGCCTACCCAGGTATGAAGATGTGTGGGTGCGAACTCCCAATGAACCAGTGGTCAATTGAACACGAAGAATCGAGGTGGAATATGTAAGATGGAAAATGGCAAGTATGGAATAAGGAGAGATGGGGTTACACTATCTCAATCATGGCTTCCCAAGTAATGCACCTCCTATACCCTTTAAGTCATTAAGGGAGGTCCCACCCTAGACTAGGATTGAAAATCAACCCCTCATTTAAAGTGAGGGAACAAGATCACGGCCAAGACCCTTCTTTCTTCCAAGTTACCCCATAATCCATGTCAAATGCCCAAATACAAACAAGCATAAGCACTTGATTACAAAATGAATAAAGAACCATTTTTATCAGAATCCCACCTTCCAACATGTGCTCTTTGGAAGAAGGAAGAGAAAACATATGACTAGTGCAGGTGGCGGAGATATGGATGGCATGTCATCATCGGCTACTAGTGGCTCTCATGGGTTGTTGGCTGCCAGCTGGAAGAGATGAATAGGAGAAAAGTTTCTCCTATGAGTCACCAAATTTTGGTGGGTAACAAGGTGAATGGGACTAAAGGATACCTAAGAAACCGGATTCGCTGGTCTGGGCCATCGTGTCCCGAATCCAGCGAATCGGACACGATTCTGCCGGATTCATGTCCAATCGTGTCCGTACAGGACATGTCATGTCCAGATCGTGTCCCGATCCGGCAGACACAACCGGCAGAGAAAAGCCCTCCACGGCTTTTAAAAAGGTCATTTGACCTCTTGCTATCTTGTGGCTGAAACTATCACTATTCATGGGACAAATTTCTGAGCTGGATTAATTGTTGAAGTACCTTTGTTCGAGGGCTGTAAAAAGAACTTGTGGAGAGGTTGAGATCTCAAGGCTCGGCTGTGTATTATTCTCCTACAACAGGCTAAGTTCCAGACTGCCATATTGGTGCCATTCTATCACGAGCTGCTCTAAATTTAAGTGCTGATATATATATGCACGTATTGTTATACTCTTTTCTAAATTGTTGTAGCATACTTTTAAGTTTTCTGAGTTGTATTTCAGTGCAAAATAGTGATTTGTTAGGTGTCACTCATACTGTTCTCGAGGTTTTTTCTTGCTGAAATAAAATGAATATTATTATACTGTTCTGAAGCCCTTAATGAGCATATATCGTTGGCATCAAATGTTTATTTAAATCAAAAAGCAAGAAATGTACCTACAGCAATCTATTCATAATATGTTTTTGACGAAATCTCACTGAAGACACTGGCCCAATGTGTATCAATGTATCATGTATCTTAAATCTTTGTAAAACTTACATCTAGATGAAGATCTATGTTTGAATCAATGAATTTGTATGAATTTGTGTAATAAATATCTAATTTTTAATATATATATATATATATATAATAATATATAACATGTCCGGGCGTGTCCTATTCTGGGGTCCACCGTGTCCTGAATCCGACACTTGAATCCGCGTGTCCATCGTGTCTCGTGTCCCGATGTCAGGTGACTTAGAAGGATACATATAGGAGAAGTACAATATTGTAGTGCAAACGCAACTCCTAGAAATCCCAAAGCTAAATCTAGGCTAAAATGAAGTAAATATACTAAAATAGGACAACTTCATAAACATATATATAACTGGATCAAAGGCCCCAATGATGTAGAAGACTAAGTGAATAAGTCCAGGGCTGAAGGTTGATGATGTCAAGAATGCTTGAGTCTGATAGTCGACAGTGAGGGGGGCGATAGTGGCATTGGTTCGCTATCAGAGTTCTCTAGATCCAACGAGGTGTCTAGATGCACAACCCTGAGGTGAATGTAGGAGGAAAGGATACTCCTAGCATTTGAGGCCAAAGGAAAGTAGCTCTGGATAAGTCTATGGCTACTCCATTGGGGTTGGGGAGGCGTTTGTCAGAGGGGGTACAATCTGCTTGGGAAACATCTAGAACTAATCCCTCTAAGACTCTGGGTGTCAGTGAATTGATGTGTTGTTTGGCACCTCCGAAATGGCCTCAAGGATACTAGTTGTCTTCCCAAAGGGGTGAGGATGAGGGAAGAACCAAGGTCTCACTGTTCTACTATTTGAAAGACTGTGAAACTCAACTCGTTGCATATTGCTCTGATCAATCAGATTAACTTGAAAGTACGATGTCATTGTCCAAATTATCCTCGAGTGAGACAATGTATGTAAGATCTGAGATCTATCTTTGAATATCTCCATGATGAGGAGGGCTAGGTATCTTTGGTTAGGACACCAGAAGAAGGTAGAAAGGGATCCTCATGAATCGCTATAGACGTAGTGGTAGCGCCATCTAATATTGTAGTATAAGGGGAACCTAAAAATGAGGTGTTGCTTTGTCTTTGGCTTCTAAATGTGACACACCTGGAAGATCCTATCAGATCTTGGTATATGGTGGTCAATCTCTACTCAAAGTTGATGAGAACCAACCCAAAGTTCGCCCTAAGGGATCCTGAGTGAGTGCATCCAATGTCTATGCATGTATCAAGGGTGAACAATGATGCCATACTGTAACTCCAGGAAATGATCGAGGTAGAAGGACATCTTTGGGCTCAGGATCATTGAGGTGGGGGGTCCAACTGATCTAAATGTACAATCTATAGATATCCTCTTTGATGGAATAATTAGTACCTATCGAGGTAGCACGAGATGGCTTGATGCAACAAGAGAGAATCTCAAGGGGAGAAGACGCTCTAGGGAGATGGTTAGTGTCTGGAGAAGCCGAGAAACATTTAAGAACCAACCTTTTTTCTAGCCTAAGGGGTGAGCCAAAGCAAGAGCCTCCTAGGAACTAAGTGTAAGGTAGAGGCATTGATGTCTCCTGACAGCTAAATCTCTAAGAGATCTCTATGTGGAGGAAAGAAACCAAGTGAAAGATGACATCATGGTGAGGGGTGGGCACCAAAATATCCTTGAATAATGGGCTATGGGATTGTACGTTTGCATTGGATGATGTGCCTAAGAAGCAAGGTCTGGATTGTCTCCATCTGGGCATGACCTATGTGGTCATGATTATTAGATCCATGGTCCTCTATGACTCACAACTCTGGTTGTGGTCCACTACTCTACAACTCGAGGTAAAGTATTGTCATAAACGGTAATTCATTTTCAACAACCATTTTATAAGTTCAAAAAAAAAAAAAAAATTGTTTTATATTAGTTTGTTTTTCAAGATCTTATCATCAAATAGCTAGATTTGGGCCTGGGAAGTTTAGGCAATAAATTTCGATTAAATCCGAGGATCAATATACCCAATTTAGAGATTTATTTCCATACATTTTTCACAGTATATTGAGTTTTTTGTTGCATATCTGCAATGATATATTTTTGTAGCATAATAGACCTAATTGATTTCAAGGTTTGAAGCATTTTCCCAAGTATCTCAACTAAAACCTTGTAGGAAAACTCTACATTGAATTCACTTGACAATATCTTGTTTATAAAATCTAAAATACTATTTTCCAGTTGTAAGTTTATTTCATTTGCTTGAAATTTCCTAGGTTGTGCACCTAATGGGGTTTGACCCCATAACCTCAACAAAGCAATTTCCAACTTGCTAAAAATTGCATCTTATTTCTGGCATAAGGCTTTATATTGATCTAAAAGGATCTATCATACATCTCTAAGCCCCTAACCCCTAGACCTTCAATCTAGAATGTTGATGCACTACTTTGGTGGAAATTTTCAAGTGAAATTGTTGTTGTCCCTGCATTTTGCATATTTTACATTCTATAGTCACAAGATGGAAAGAAAATAAATAAGTGAACCACTATAACCAAAGCTTTAATAACAAAAATAATTACACATTTGGTTAGCATATTAATTAAACACATTAGATATTTTCTTTTTTATATCTCTTCAATTTGAGTAATTACCTTGCTGATTTAGAGGTATGTGTTGTAGACTTTTACACAATAAACCAGTAGGAAAACAAACAATTAACTCCTCCACTTCATATGAAGACCCCATCTAAAGCAATGATCATCATTTGGTTGGTTGAGCTATTCAAAGGGAATCCTCCCAAAGCCCTTTTTACAGAAATTGGACCCAAAGAGTGGGGATTTGGGCCAAAGTGATAATGGGTCCTCATCCTATGTGTGCCAATCATAGTAGGTTGCATGGACCTTAGCAACCTCACTTGTTCGATCGATAACAAGGCCTATGCCCAATGGTTCTTTTGGGGGAGTGAAGTGCTTTTTTACTTTCTTTGTTGCAGATTCTATTCACAACTCCACAAGATCCAATCCCACTATCTTTTACAAATGATTCTACGAATGATTCTCCACCTAAGTTGCTTGTTGCGGGTAAGTAAAAAAATGTATCTAAAATGGGAAAATGTTAGTGTGTGTGTGATTCCACAAAAGTCAGGAAATGGGGAAACATAATGTGTGTGTGTGTGCGTGCGCACGTGTATTTCAGGAAATTATACTGAAACTTTTAAGGAAAACAAAACGTTTAATTTTTAAGTTTTAACATTATGATTAAGAATACAGATATCGATTCATGATTAAATAAGCAAGTGCTAAGACCTAAGTCCCAAGAAATCATGTTATAACTTATAACAAATACCTATATATCATCAAAATCATTGCCTATATTGGGATCCTCATCATCAATATCACCCTCTAAGCATTAAAATAATATATAAAAAGCTTAACATGTAAAATCAAAATTACACTTTTATTTGGGTCATGAATGAGGAGTTCAACAATCAATGCCACTAACATCAAGGTACCGCAATCTCACTCCATCTCCCTGCCTATAATCCAGACCATAATCCATTGTCCCCTGCAAGTACCGCAAAATGTGTTTTGCAGCAACCCAGTGCACTCTCCTGGGCTCACACTTGAACTGGCTCATCATGTTGACTGCAAAACATATATCTGGTCTAGTGTTGACCAAATACATCAAGGAACCAATCAGTTGTCTATACAATGTGGGATCCACCAACTCGGAATCTGAAGCGTGAAGCTTCTTCCAGTTAGTGATCATAGGTGTTGACATGGGTTTACAATCCTCCATGTGAAATCTGCTAAGGATGTCAACAATATACGTCCCTTGTCCCAGGAAGAAATGCCCCTCCTCTCTTGCAGCCCTCTATGAGTCTCTCTGCACCCATAATGACCAAGTCATCCACATACAACACCAGAATGAGAGGCTCCTCACCTATCACAATAAAGTATAGATTTGGATATGCATCACTCTTTGTAAAACCCATCTCCTGCAAGTACATATCAACCTAGAGTACCAAGCTCTAGGAGCTTGATTCAGACCATAAAGTGCCTTCTTCAGTCTGCATACATGGGACTCCTTCCCATGCACCTCAAAGCCCTGTGGCTACTCAATGTACACCTCCTCTTGTATGAAGCCATTGAGAAATGCGGTCTTCACATCCATCTGGTGGATCTTCCAACCCATCTCTGCTGCTATCGATATAATGGAGTGAATGGAAGTATGTCGGGCCATGGAAGCAAAGGTCTCCTCATAATCAACTCCCTCTACCTGGGAGAACACTCTAGCCACAAACCTTCCCTTGATCTTCTCGATGCTGCCATCTGCAGCGTGCTTTACCTTGTAAAGCCATCTGGAAGTAACCACGGATTTGCCCTCGGGCCTTGGCACCACCTCCCAAACATCATTCTTCATGATAGAAGAATACTCCTCCTACGTGGCCTCTCTCTAGACCTGCTGGCTAGCTGCCTCCTCATAGCTAGAAGGCTCGGAATCAACGATATTGGCAGCCATTGCCATATATCTACAGAACCGCTTAGGTGGTCTGCTCTCTCTGACCGGTCTCTTTGGCCCAGCAACAGATGTGGCCTCTCTCAAGGTATCCTGAAGCCACTTGGGCTTCCTCTTCCCTGAGCACACCTCTCCCACTGGAGAGTGAAACTCCTCATCCTCATCAGAAGCCTAAACTCATGAATGTCTATGTCCTCCTGCCTGAACCTGTTCCTGTAGATGTTGAAGTACCGTGTGAATTGTCCATCAGTGGACTACCTAGTGAACTGCTCTGCGAACTGCTCTGCATGCTTCCCGAAGCACCACCCCTCTGACTCTGTGAGCCACTGCTCACAGATGGACCTGACACTGTAATCGATGTACCTCCTGATCCCTGCCCACTGGATCCCTGTGACTGACTCAGCTACTCCTGAGGGTCTGGTGAATCCAGATACTCTAACTCCCGTGACCTCCTGAAAGCCCTATCCTCAAAATTCACATCCCGCCTGACAACAACTCTCCTCTGTGCAAGAATATAAATTCAAAAGGCTTTCGAGGTCTCACTGTAACCCACAAAGATATGCTTCTCTGCGGTGCGCTCTAGCTTAGTCCTCTTCTCCTTGGGAACATAGGAGTATGGAATGCACCCAAAGATACAAAAATGACCAACATTAGGCTTCTTCCCAGAAAAAGCCTCCTCTGGAGTCACATGCCCGAAGGCACGATGTGGGCTCCTGTTCTGCAAATACACAGCAATGTTGCAGGCCTCTGCCCACAAAAACAATGGTAACCCCTGATCATGTAGCATGGCTTTGGCAGCCCCAACGATGGATATGTTCTTCCTCTCCACAACCTCGTTTTGTTAGGGGTTGTAAGGAACTGTGAACTCCCTCCTGATGCCTGCCTCCGCACAATAATCAACAAACTCACCAAGGGTGTACTCCCCTCCATTGTCCGACCTAAGGGACTTGATCTTCCGACCTGTCTGAGTCTCCACAACAGCTCTGAACTCCTGAAATTGCTTGAAGACCTCACTCTTGGTCTTCAAGAAATAAATCCAAGTCTTCCTGGAGTGATCATCAATGAATAAAACATAGTACTCATATCCACTCAAAGAAACATGAGACATCCGACCGCTCACATCGGTATGAATCAAATCAAGAATCCCAGTCGATCTGCTGTCACTGCTGGGAAAAGGGGATTTGGCAAACTTCCCCATAGCACATCCTCTACATGTATCAATGTAATCAGAACTAAAATTTGGCACACCTGTAGTGATCTCCCGTAATGTCCTCAAGGCCCCATGATACATGTGCCCCATCCTGTGGTGCCAAATCTCGCACAGCTCTGAACTGGTAGCTCTGCTGCCGGTACTATCGCTCAATGCCAAAACTGGTTGAAACGCAAACTTTTACACCTTGGCACGGCGTACACCAATCACTCTAGCTGAATCAGCTGGAGCACCCCTGGGATATATAAGCACCTGTCCTCTCCTGAACAATACCTCATACCCTTTGTCCTCCAATGCTGAGACGGATATAAGGTTCTTCCTCATCCCTGGCACATATAGAACATCCGACATTTTCAAGGGAGGTTTGGGTTCCCTATCAAATGTCAATGTCCCCACACCGACTGCTCCAATAATGTTGTCATCTCCGAGTACTACCTCTATATCAGTGCCACTCTCTGAAAGCTCTGAGAAGTACTCACGGACTCCTGTCATATGAAGTGAAGCCCCACTGTCAACATACCAAATACCTGAAGATGCTCTGCTAGTGGAGGGAAATGCACACTCCCTCTCAACCTCCGTGGCAGGTGATTCTGCACTAGTGAACTCACAAGCAATGAACCCAAACTCCCGGTCAAAGCTCTTCGAAAAGTCCTCTATCTCTGTTGATGCTACATGGTTCTATTCTTTCCCTTCTTCTTCTTCTCCGGACACACAACTGCATAGTGTCCCATCTTCTGACAATTCCAACACTTCACCTTGGAATAGTCCTTCTGCGTGTTCACTTGCTTACCTTTACCTTTGCCTTTGCCCCCACCACCACTTGTGGAAGCTTGCTTCTTCCCCTTGCCTTTCTTGCCCCTTGCTGACAATGCTACATTGACATCCTCCTCAACTGGTTTGGCTGCCCCAAGCTGGTTCTTTCTGATTTCATTCTGAATGCAATCATCCCACAACCTCTCCCAAGTGGGAAGGGTCTCTCGTGCAACAATCCCATCAACAAAGTTCAGACATGTACTGGGAAGGCCATTCATCGTAATCTGCACCAACTTAGTGGATGGAATGACCTCTCCAACAACTGCCAACTCATCTCTTACATTAGTCATCTTTGTGAGGTACGCAGTAACACTATCAGTCTTTGCCATCTTAATGGCCTTCAGCTTCTCCCTTAGGACCATTTTTCTGTTCTCATTGGTGCTCTGGTAGAGATTGGTCAAGGTTGTCCACATCTCGTGTGCAAATCTCTTTCTTCTCACATGAGGAACGACATGGTCTTTAATACCATCCAGAATCAGTCTCTTTCCCCTGGCATTCTTCTTATTAAACTCAGCCAACTGAACAGCGTCAGTAGGCACTGCTACTAGGTGTTGTTGGGTATGAACCATGATGCCCCAGACTTCTGCCTCCTCAAAGATGCTCTGGATTCTCTCCTTCCATGTACTGTAGTTGCTATCCCCATCCAACCTATCCTCCACCCTCAAGCCCAAAGGCATGCTTGCTGTCCTAACAAACTAAAAATTTCACTGTTGTGGCAAAGGTTCAGTTTTCTGTGTGAAATATAAGTTTGCTGTAATTTTTCACTTGCTGTCCCAAACTGCATCTTTTAGCCATCCAAACTATGATACCATGTAGAAATTTTAGCCCAACCCCGGTTATCAGTTTCTCCTTATTACTCCCATGTAGTTAAATGCCCATTCCCATAACATACATTCAACAAGCTGGAAATAATAAATATTTCTAAAAACACAAATTCTAGAAATTTCAAAGTGCTGGAAAATGCAGAAATAAAACTCAGAAAATGACACGTTGATTTTTGGTCAATATGACCCTGGAAAAACCCACTACAACTCTTGGGGAAAACCATTTCGAAAGCTCCTCTTTATTTCTGAATATTGGTTTTATAGTGAGACAGAAAAACATAGTAAAACTTCCAGCAACCACAAAAATGTACTTATCTCGATTTCCGTGCTTGCACACCGCCTCGAAAAATGTGCCAAACAGCAAACTTACAAAACAGAAATTTTACAGCATTAGATGTTGAACTGCCACCCTCGATTTGCTTGACCAGAATTCAGCAATACGGCTGTACGGACTATACGAAAAGTACAGTTGTACTTCCTCGATTCATGTGCCTGAAAATTGCCTCGAAAACAACATTGTCTCTGCTATACAGATTTCCTCGAAATTTGTGTCAGAAACCAGCAGTACTCCTCGGTTTTCAAGCCAAAAATCTGCCTTGGAATGCATGCTAAAGCTATTGTATGAAATCCCTCAAAATCTATGCTTCCTTTCTCGAAAAGTGTGCCAACCTCCTGCTATACGGATTTCTGCATTGGGAATTGTGCCTCTAAGCTGTTGTACGGATTTGCTGAAGTCTCCTTGTTGCTGCCCTCTTTCTTCTCACTGCTCAAAAATGTCTCCTTGCTTTCTCTCCTCCTCTCTCAATTTGCTCATGAAAGAATGAATGATCTTTTCTCTTATTTTCCTCCTTTAACCTAACCCTAAGTGAATTATGGGGAATTCCTAAATCCAATGGCTGAAATAGCTTTAGATCTAGGGCTGAGATTAAATGTGCATTTAAATCTCACCTTCTATTTTTTAATTCACCCAACTTTAATAAAGACCCTCTTAGTCATTTATCTCCAAAGTCACTTTTCACTTTCTAATTTTACATTGACTTTAATAAAGTCACTTTAAAATTAGACTTAGTAACTTTATCACTTATAAAGTCACTTTTAAATTAGATTTGACTTTACCACTTATAAAGTCACTGTAGGAGAAAAAGTTAAATACTTTTGGACACATTTCCCTAGGCCAAAGATCAAAGCCTTAGGGAACCACTTGTCCTCTGGTACCCAAATTTTAACAGCAATTACCAAATTATGTGTGTATGAAGATCACAAAAACACGACACAAGATCTAGGCACTCTGCCAAGGCGAAACCCCTCTCTAGGGGAAAACCCAGTCAAAATCTCTTCCTTCAATAGTTTTTCCTGAAACACTTCAACCTAGACATAGACCTCCTCCACACCAAGTTAGCCCTCTCTTCGATTTAGACCTTCGACCTTGTGGCAGCAACAATTCTTAGACCCAACAACTTCAACTTGGGAGCCACTGCCAACAACAACAACTTCAGTTTGACAAAGATTCTTTGATCTCCTAAAGTAGCCCACACGAGAGAGAAATAAATAGCCCAAAACTTTGATTTTTCTTCTTCCCTTCCTACTTTGCCAACCTTGCACTCCATTTAGCCTTCTTCTCCTGCTTGGCACTTTCCCAGCTTTTTCTAGGATATTGAACTTGTGAGAGTGAGTGAGTCCAAATGAATTTGAACTACTTCAATATATAGCCTTTTGGTGAGGTCGAATTGCCTAGTTTGAGGTTGACTTGGTGTGGAGGTGACATAATTCATTTTTTACTCAAAAATCATTATTTTTGCATGATTCAAAAGCCTAAGAAGAGTCTCATAAAATGTACAATGACTCTAATGACTCAATATTAATCCTAGGACTCCACAATGGGGACTTTGACTAATAAAATGGTGAACCAAGCATGAAACCCATTCTTTGATAAGTCATTGTAACAATTAAAAAAAATCTTTTGACAAGAACATTACATAATGACTCAAATATATTTATGAAGACCGAACCTAGTTACATTTTTCAAAAATCTTCACATAAACAATATACAGTGAAAGCAATGAAATCATTAACCAATATCTCACATAGACACACACAAATTTCTACCCAATCAACAATACTCATTAAAATAATATCTGAATCTACTTAGTGTAAGTCCTAAATTTTACAAAATAGCATGACAATCAAAATTCTATGTATATTAACCAATTTAAATGCAGATCCTACCTAGATATCCCATTTGAAGTCGATCCCTAGCCTAACGTTGCTCTGAGCTTGCTCCTGCTACCAAACCAACTGATTCCTCCCTGCCTATCTAGGATCAAACTATCTAGTTCCCAGATCTAGAGGACTTCAAGATCGAAGTCCACTAGCCCCCGGTTCAATTCAAAATTGAACCCCAAGCTCATCCTCAGACCAGATTCATTACCACCTCTTGTAGCTCTACTCCCCTTCCTCCCATCTGAAAGCCTCTTCCTTTTATCCTTCCATCGCCTCTTCATTAAACAAATCTATTAAACTCACTGGCGGTTGCCTCCTCCTAACAGCATGGTGACTGGTTTATCAATTCTAGGCGGTCATCTACCCCTTGGTTGATTGAAACCTTCATTTACCATTATCCCCTTATTCTTTGGATGATTGAATAGTTATGATCAATAATTTAATTGTCCTTTGGATATTATAATAGTTGAACCGTTATTTGATTGAGTCGGTTCTAGAATTTATTATTGGGTGAATTTTAATGATTTTAATTAACTATAATTCCATGAGATTTGTTTATCATGCTCCCATTTGGTCGTATATATATATATATATATATATATATATATATATATATATATATAATTCATTTTTTTAATTGACATAATAATTTATATTATTATTCCTTCTATTGTATATTGTATATTGTATTTTCCTTATTATTTTGTATCATACATTTCCTTTATTCTTTATATATATATATATATATATATATTTGCGTTAGGTATTTACTTGATACTTTCCATAATTAATCCATTTACTCGTTACTTGAACATTTTCATAACCAGTTAGGGTATACAAGTGCAGTGCATGCGATGCATGCATATGTAGCTACCATATGCATGCCTCGTATGCATGCTAATATTCCAATGTTCCCTTTAATTCGAGGTGGGTCATTACACTCAAGCACCCTTCCTGGGAAAATGACCCTCTAAGGAATTTACAAATACAACATACCCTAGATTTGATGATCGATCCTACTAATAAAGCCCTAGATCAGTCATTTGATTTGCTTGGCTTATCTGGATCTCCTTTTCTGCACCCTTGCATCTTCCCCAAACCTGGAAACTTTGACGAAACTACCTCTCCCACCAATCATTGAGATCTCCTCTCAAGTTGTGTGCTCACTCACTGTTGTATCCTTGCTTTTATAACTTCTCATTGAGAAAAATCCCTAACCCTAATCTCTAATTAGATCAATGGCTAAGATTAAAACTAATTCACTAAAGTAAATAGTTTACGTTTCCTTAGTTTCTTTAGCTCAATAACCAACATAATTAATTATGTGTTTTTCCTAAGTTAGACTTAGGCAAAATTACAAAAGAAACTTAATAATTGAGCAAGTGTCCTAAAGAGACTTTGGATGACTTCTGCAAGCCTAGAAACTTAGGCCTATGCAAAAATACCTACCTGAGCTACATAGTACAAACATCAACATCCTCTACTTGAGATGTGTATATACTATAAATACAAAATTCAAGCCTCATTTATTATACCATATTTGTGTGAACATGTGTTCTTGTCATTATTCTTTATCCTACAATTATCATTTTTTTATATAAGTGATTAAACCGTTTGACATCATTCTTTTATACTAGTGATAAAGCCTATGGGTTTTATCACTGTGTTTTCAACTCTCTAGCGTATATTTTGGACAGCTCTAGCACACTTGTTTAGTGTTTTTTTCCTTTACTTCTGCAGGCTTTTGGGGTGGCAGTTTGGTTTCGTTTGATCCCCTCATTCTCTTGTAATCTCAACAAAATTCACTATTTTGAAAGCATAAAGTTGCCAATATCTCTGCTACATAATTCGATTTATGGGACACATAATGATTAAAACTCCTAACACACCCCATACATAAGAGTGCAAAGATAAGACTCTATGACTTATACCACCTGTAGTAAAAGCATAAGACTTATACTACCAGTAGTAAAAGCACATTAGATGTTAAGCACTGGCCATTGTTTCTGATGACATCTCTTCTTTATCCATCTAAATCATTTTGTGAGGTCAAGTTGAACTTCATGATACATACTTCTAAAACTTATCTTAGAAAACAAAATGGTACCCTTTTAGCTATCTGATCTAAGCACAAAAATAAACTTGTCCATCAGAACCATTTTAAAGAACTGGAGTTCCATCTATTTATTTTACTTCATTGACTATATTATCAGCCTACCATAGAATTTAACTGCTGATTACATCCCTAGATTCATATGCTGGAAAACCACGACTCTTTTATCATTCTCAATATGATTTTTTCTATCCTCTTTTTTCATCTCTATAAATGCATTTCTTCAGTTGGGGAAAGAAAATAATAAGAAAGCAAAGATAACCTTTAACAACAACATCCAGAAGCTTTGGTATCAGAAAATCACGGATAACATCCAATGAACTTGTCACTGCCTCTGAGTATTCTATAACATCCTCCAAATAAGTGTCTGAAGAAATCTCTGTCAAGAAAACTAAGCACAATGTATCACTATGTGCCTTGTCTGGAACACATAAATGGCATGGGTTCCTGCAAAGTCGAAAATGGAATAAGCTAACATATGCTCATATAGTAAAAAGGCTTAAAAAGTTGAGAAATAAAATATTGAATTTGCGAATGTACATTTGCTAGAGGAGAAACTTATTTCACATTTGGCATCCACACTTGAGAAAGAACTAATGCTTAACTGTCTGCATGGGCATGTCTGCCAATCTATTTTTAAGGATGATGATACTGGTTTCTGTAGGTAATTTTCCATTCTATTGATTAGAATCTTTAACCATGTATAAGTTTTATTTTCTAATTTTTATGTGCTTCTACATCCAAATAGTTACTTGAAACTCATCATTTTCATGCTCATACTTCATTTGACATGTTCTTGTAAGAAATATATAAAGGGTTGCAGATATTGACCTGCAATCAATAAACAATTCAGGAAGATTCAAACTCGAACACTTCTTTCTTAAAGATTTGTATTCCTTGTTCAGTGCAAGTATGACAGACTGCACCGTCAATTTGTTTTCCTTCAGCCTTTCCTGGAAGACAATTAAAAAATCATATCAAAAGACCTTTGTTGAACCATCTAAGATGCAACAAAAATGAGAAGGTGACAAATCTAGCAGATATTATGCACGGGTGAAGAACATTCTCAGTCTAAAACAAAATTATCTTCTCTATGCTTGAAGTAAATTTTCTGGATTGGGAACAGCGTCAACTATCTACATCTCAGACATATCTTCAGCCTTTACCTTACATAGCAGAAAATGAGCTGCCCATGGAGAAAGAACCGACATTGGAATTTTCATGGACTCTATGCTACCTTTTTCCAGTTTCTCGTACCTGCAAAAAAAATTGAATAATTCAATATCAGTAATGATTAACATTATTAGTGTACATCCTTTCCCCTTAAATAAACAGAACATACATTATTTTAGTACTTGTACTGAGCTGACATAATCGGACAGTTTCTAGATGCTCCTTCACTTTGCTTGCTCCATATTCTTGACCACAATGAATACTTTTCAGTTTATTTGATAATCTCAGAATTACACACTGATTATTATGCCTCTGATTATCATGCTCCTTCATTTTAATATTGTGCTTGGGCCAACAACACAGGCTTTCCTGCCAGATCAATGACAAAAAATTGTGAATATGTATCACACTTAAATGGACATAATTGCAATGAGTAATCAAACGAAAGTTGTTCCTATGATTCTTTTCCATGAGATTTACTATGATGAGAGACGAACCTACAAGACAGCATAAGACTTTATTCCCGGTTTCTCCCTTCTATATCCAGGCGAGAGACTCAGAGAGATTTGATTGTAGTTATGTTTCACCAAACCGATACATAAAAGCAATGAATTACATTTGATCCTTCTTACAAATTCTAGTTTAGACACAGCTGCATTATTCATCAAGGATCATTTTTTACATTGCTATGCAAAGTATTAAGGACCTTATTCAGACACTTCGTTGCATTCCTATTGCATGTAACATAAAAAGAATCAATAACATTGAAACATAACCAAAGTCAAAAGAGATCATCCGTTTAATGTCATATAACAATAGAAGCCATAAATAAAGCAGAAGAATAGACAATGTACTGGACCTAATTGGCAAACTATCATCAGTCAAATAGCAAACTACGTGAAAACTAATAGATCATAAGATATCAAAGAAACCAAACAAATAATATCTAGGAATTCAAAGATCTGATTTTTTACAAACAAAATTTATTCACTAAATTAGGGATAATATGAGGTTGAAAACAATTATAAATATATTTGTAAACACATGACACCATCATCTCAAAGCTGAAAAAGTGCTCCAAAAGATGCACAAACATGGAAGGATGGGAATTCTCATTATCATCCCCTGTGATTCACAATAGCAATTCATCAGACTCCTACTTAGAATCCACCTCAGATATATCGATGTAATTAAAAACACTATATATGCATTTGTTTTAAGAAAAAAATCTCTTGGGCTGCATTCTAACGGTCTACTGTGGTTCCTTTAATCTCTTGGGCATCCTTCTCAGACTGTTGCTTTTCTCACATTTAAGGACAATTTTTCCTTGTTGTCGGTGTGTGCTTCTACAAATGCTCATGCTGATACAAAAATTTTAAGAAATTAGCTTCTAAAATTTTATTGCCAGTATATAATAGTGCTGGAGTAAATATAATTTAGTGGATAAAATCTGGTGAAATCATAATTCATTTGAACACTCCCTCTAGTGTGCAGCTCTATCATTGATCAGTGGAACAGGATAATTGAGAAGTTTCAAAAAACCCATGCTTGGAGTAATTTCGATCTTCCTCTTATTGGGAGGTTACAATTCTAGATCGAATTTCAGCAGCAACGCACATTCATTATCCCTCTTCTCTTCCCCTCTCATGCAGCCTATAAAGAGAAGGTATTGTTACCCCTCATGTCAGCAGGGGTACATCAGAATTTTGCAGCACATTTCACCACCATTATAAGCCCAAGGTCACAAGTCAAAATCCTTGTAACAACCATGTGAGGCCCTGCATAAGGTGTCCTAGAACTTGTGTTTGGTTGAACAATCGCTGAACCCTTTGCATTTGTTGACCACTGGAGTGGCACCTGATGATTATATGAACACTCCATGTGCAAGGATGTACCAACGGACACTTGTACCATCAGATATCATTAGATCACTAGAGTTTTTAAACTCTACTTCTACTTCTCATCATTTTTCTCTTGTACCCAAATTCCACGCCCTACGGGGAATTGTAATAAGTGATGCTAGTAATGATGAGTTTTGAGTTTGTAACAGGCCTAAGTAGCTTGGGACTTTTCCAAAAAGTGAGTATTACTCTCGTAGGTTTTTTTCACACGGTTAACTATCGTCTCCCTACCAAGACTTAATAATTAATTTAGTTTTTTCCTCCCAATTTACCCCAAACCCAGAGTACGGCTTGATGGTGAGGCCCTGGGTGAGTCCTAGTGTCTAGAGTCGATGTATATTGATGTATATTACCATACCAGATCACACAAAAAATATTGTGGAATTTGGTTACATCTAAGTAGTTATTTTTTTTTTTTTAGATTTTCCGCAGGTCAAAATCTGCAATAAAAATTGTATATGTAATGTAATAAGTGATGTCCAGAGAAGTTGTATGGGGTATGAGTAATAAAATTTGTACCTTTCACCCTCAACTTTCTACTATGACACACTTTGCGGGCTCAAAAATTTGTTTAGGACCCCCAAAACCCACATTTCCTAAGTTTAGTGGAAAATGTGGCAATTAAATAGGCTAGAATTAAATAAAATAGAGAGAAATAAATTATTCCATTCAACAGAATGACATGGAAATGCCTTGCAAATTATCCTAAATCAAAGAGTTGAGTCAAGGGACATGTGGAGGATGACTGAGCACACTGCATCATAAATACATCAATATCTCATTAAATCAAATTTCCCAGAGTAAAAGCAACAGTTGCACATGTGGAAAATCGAATTAATTAGAGGAGCTCATGTGCTGAAGGAATATTCGATGGAATATTTGGATTGAGGATTGTTAACTCGAGTGCTTCTACACTTGGCATTTCACTATGGAGGGTTACGAATTTCACTTGAAGAGATTACGAGTTTCACTTGGAGGAATCACGCAGTTCTTGGGGATCTACGTAGAGCTTCTTCGAGATCATCTTCAGACATGGCAACACTTGGTTTGAGTTTGCTTTAGTGGAATAGAGTTATATTAGTACATTGATCCACTCATGGATGAGTGTACTATGCCATATAGAATTTGATTTTCCTTGAGTTGCACATAGGGAATTCAATTTGCTTTGGTGTCTATATCTTCTCCACATGGAAATCGACTTGCCTTTCCATGGAATTTGCTCCAAGTTCAATTCTCACTTGCATTCTTCCTTGGGACTTTCTCCCAACTCTCTGTTGGTTTTTATAGCATCGGAAAGTGTTCCAAGTCTCAAATTTTGAGGAGAGGCTTGGACAACAATATTCTAAAAAACCAAGAAATCGTTTGTGGAAATTCCACTCGGATTTTTCTCTATTAAAATAATTGATTATTTTAATGTGATCCCTAAATCTAAACTTGGGGAAATTAAATAATTAAAGGGTATTAATAAAGCAGAGTGTGAATCTTCTAGAAAACGAAGATCAAGTCATCTTTTAATCTAAGCCATTGATTAAGGATATAATCTGGGTCATTGATTCATCAACAAGAAGACTATAAGAGAAGGCTTGAGGGTCATTTGGAAAGCAAGTCGAGCACATTCTCAGTACCCGAAGGAAATTGATTCTGAAGCAAGAGAATTCGATTTCAGTGGGTGAGTTTGTAGAGGCAGGGTTGCAAAGACAAAAGGAGGAGGGATAAGTCAACAGATAGAGAAGAAGAAAGGCAAAAGGACGCAGGGAAGGCAGCGTTGAGCAGCAACACTAACCCTCCACGCAGGATTACGCAGTCCAGGCAGGGACTGCGCAGAGAGGCTAGGCAGATTGACGCAGAGGGTGCAGGAGGTCATCCTGTGTATCAGGAATTCTTCCGAATTGTCCGAAAAATTCACATCAGGTGTATGCTATTTTATTTTGCTCGTCAGGACTTTTGTAAATCATCTTTTCACTGCTGAAGATAAATACAAACCCTCATCTGCTGCACCAGTTTTCTCACATTGGGTTTTTTCGGGGACAATTGTCCAAAAATAACACTATTCATGTGGTTGTTTCTATGGTGCTATATGTGCTAGATTTGTTCTTATGATTTTGATTAGAGTGAAGTACTTCAGCTGATTTATTTCAAAATTTACTAAAGCATCTGTAAATAACTTATAAAATAAGTAGGCGAAATAAATCAATTACTGCAGCAATAATTTTCATAGTGAAAATTTCACATGGTATCAGAGCAAAAGGCAAAAGATAGAAAAGGGGGTTCTGCAATGGAAAGACTATACGGCGGTGGCACAGACCGGAAGGACTTGCGCAGTTCCTCAGAGCACATAGAGAAATAGAGGGAGCATGACATATATGTTATGCCATTCAGACTAGAGGAGGATGTTGGAAATACTGAGAGGGACGGTGAATCAGTATTCCTTTCAATTAGAGCATTAGTTAATCTTGAATTATTATCAGTGTTTGTACAATGATAGCAGTAAACAAAAGGAACACAAATGCACACAGTTTTTAAGGTGGAAACCCTCTCCAGGACAAAAACCACCTGAATGCTTTTCTAATAATTCTTTAATATTCAACTCAAATTGAAAATAAAGCTCCAACTTCCTAGAATCTAGAAAAGCATTCTTCTTCAGCTCCCACTGGATGGACGCTCCAACGCCCGAGATTCTTCAGTAGTCAACTGAACGGATGCCCCAGCACCCAATGAGCTACAACTCACCCTAGCGCCACCCTACAACCCTAAATTTTTCACAGGCTTGAACCTATTGGTAACTTCATGCACCATCCTAGCACCACCCTACGACCCTATAGAAGAATAAAACAAGAATGGACTCTCGTACCAAGGAAAATGGTCCACTTTACAATGATATAGAATGATGTAGAAGAAGAAGACACACTAGACCATAACCCCAACTATGACACAACCACCTAATGATGATCCTAGACCTCCCGACACCGCCTCTTCAACTCTTGGCAGATAGACACTTGTACAATTTTTCACAATGATGCATTTACAATGACTCAATACAATCATACCTTTACAATGACTGTATGCAGTGCTGCCCACTTGAAGACTTCATGTGCTGAACTTCTTGTTGTTGTTCTGCACCTTGATTGCTGCTCTTGTCATGCTACCCTCTGTTGCACCTTGCTTTGCTTTGCTACCCTAGAAAGTCAAGTCCTTTGTAGCCCTTAACAACACATGATCTAGCTTTTTCTTGCCTTCTAGGATCTCGATATTGAATCTGGTGTATCTCTGTTATTTCAGCTCCCCAATATGTGATTTTCGGTTCTGTAGTAGTACTCTGAGTCTTCTTTCCAATGCCACAGGTCTGATCCAATTTGGATTCTTCAAGGGAGAGTTATGCCCAATCTCTCACAATGACCTAATTATGGATTGTTCAGTAGAGCGAACTTGTACAGCATGCCACATGTCAATGTTTCTTCATTCAACTCTAAAATTGATACAGCGAAAACTACAATCCATGCACTATCTGCCACTTTTTACAGAATTCCAATCCGATACTCAGAGAGAGAGTTATGATGATTTTCCCAAGGTCACTTCTTTGAGATGAAGTTCAGGAACATGCAAAAACACTGACTTCCACAGATCATATCTTCGAAAATATTACGCACCCTGATTTGAAATTTTTACAAAAGCTTCCTCAAGATTTCGGCTTTGCCTCATAAAAATTTCAGCTTCTGAACCTTCGTAGAAAAAAAGTTAGAGGGAAAATGCCACGATGACCTATTTCAAGTAGCGAAATCCCTACATAAGGAGGATATGAGGATCACAATTTATATAAATGCTGAGGTTGAGAGGGGCTTCAACAAATGAACGTGGGAGGGATTTTAGGAGCTTAAAAATTATTAGTTATTGACTTTTCAATGACCCATGCCACAACTCCATGGGGTTTTAGCCCACTAATTGGGGTTACAAACTTCAAACATGAATATCTTTCAAACCGTGAAGAATTATGTGGCGTGCCATATATCAACGGAAACATCTCGACAAGTAGAAACCATCAAAAGCATTCTTGACCCATAATATAGTAATGTGATAGGTCAAAATTCCCATGCAATATTAGGGTAGCCCCTAGTGCTGCTTGGGTTGACATTAATGACAACTGTTGATCAACAGAGGATTTCACTTGTGTGTCAAGCACGACCTCTTCAGGAGTTTGGTACATTGACAGTAGAGCATATTCTCATATGACGGGAGTTCGAGAATGTTTTTCGAGCTACCAAGAAGAGCAGGTGAATTTCCAAATAACAATGGGAAACAAGGACAAGTGTACCCCCGTTGGAAGAGGTACCATAATATTTCAGACAGATGCCGGCAACAAGATTCAGGCCACAAATGTTCTGCATGTACCGGGTTTGGGGCTGAATTTACTCTCGGTGTCTCAACTCCAAAATAAAGGTTATGACGAATACTTTATTTATGTCAAACACCCTAGTTGGAAAAGAAAGACACAAATCGGAGTAAAGCCACAAGTTATATAAGCTCCAGCTTGAGTCCCCAATGGCACTAATCGGCAGTACGGACGAAAGGGATCCGAATGAATTGTGGCACAAAGGGATGGGGCATTTACATCATGGAGCCTTGAATATTCTCAAGAAGACTGTCATAGGAGCTCTAGAACTCAGCACAAGGAAAGATGAGGTCTGCAGGGGGTGCGTACTAGGCAAGTATGTCAAGGCAGCATTTCCAAGAAGCAGCAACAGGCCAAGAGCGTATTAGAGTTGATACACCCAGATATTTGCGGTCCAATGTCCACGACTGCTCTCAGTGGTGCAAATTATTTTGCTACCTTCATTGATGACCATTCCAGGAAAACTTGGATCTACTTTCTCAAAACCAAAGATGAAGTCTTCGAGCGTTTCAAAGACTTCAAGGCGCTGGTAGAAAATTCAATCGGGAAGAGGATCAAGAAGTTGCGATCAGATAATGGTGGAGAGTATATCGATAAATACTTCACCAGTTTATGTGCAAAGGAAGGCATCAAGAGAGAATGGATAGCTCCATACAATCCAGAGCAGAATGGAGTTACAGAAAGGAAGAACAGGATCATTATAGAAGTTGCAAGGGCAATGCTATATGACCAAGACATGCCCAAATTTTTGTGGGCAGATGCCTGCGATACAACAATGTATGTGGAGAACAGGGTGCCTCATAAAGCATTGGGGAAGGTAACTCCTGAGAGTGTGTTCACTGCCATCAAGCCTGAGGTGAGCCATATCAGGATATTTGGCAGTATGGTGTATTTCCACGTACCAGATGAGAAGAGGAAGAAGTTGGATCAAACTACAGAGAAGGGTTATCTTGTGGGCTATAGTGAAAATGCAAAGGCATATTGCATCTATATTCCAGAAAACAAGAAGATCGTAGTAAGGAGGGACGTCAAATTCATCGAGGAGAGAGCCTTTAGAAGATCCCGGGAAATGGCTACTGATACATAGATTGAGGAGGATCCACTAGTACAGCCTCTACGGCCTACAAAGGATGGGTCGAGTGCCTCTCCATGGCGCAAGGATTCTGAGGAGAGTTCCTTCGAAGAAGAACAGGCAGGAGAGCAAATAAGACCACCCACCACCAATGGAAGATCGAGCATAGAACTCCAACAAATTATGAGGGATGCAGAGTAATTTTTTGGAGCTTCTAGAAATGGGAAGAGGGTACGAAGGAAACCTAACACATACCAGGCAGTGGTAGCACGGGTCAGAGAATCCTCTAGCTTTCAGCAGGCAGCTCAGCATCAGGTGCGGTTAGATGCCATGGTGGAGGAGTATAGCTCCATCATGATAAACGATATATGGGAAGTAGTCCCTAGACCACAGGACAGATCAATTGTAGGATCGAGGTGGATCTACAAGATCAAGTATGTTGCAAATGGCAGCATAGAAAAGTTCAAGGCCAGATTTGTGGCTAAGGGGTATGCACAGAAAGAAGGGATCGACTATGAGGAAACCTTCACCCCTATATCTCGGTACACGTCAATCAGATCCATCATCTCTCTAGCAGCGCAAATGGGATGGGAGATTCACCAGATGGATGTCAAGACAACGTTCTTGAATGGGGTGATAGAAGAGGAAGTGTACATAGAACAACCAGAAGGCTTTGAGACACATGAGCAGAAGTCTCATGTTTGCAGGCTTAAGAAAGCCTTGTACAGTCTAAACCAAGCCCCCAGAGCATGGTATGGGCGAATTGATAGCTATTTGTAGAAGTTGGGATTCGTCAAGTGTGGCGCAGATCCCAACCTCTACTACTTGAGAGTAGGGGATGAGCCGTTAATCTTGGTATTATATGTAGATGATCTGTTCCTTACTGGATCGTCTAAGCTCATCAAAGACTGCAAGGAAAATCTGGCTACCGAATTCGATATGAAAGATTTGGGGCAGATGCACTATTTTCTTGGTTTGGAGGTCTGGCAGCAGAAGGGAGAAATCTTCCTTGGGCAAGGAAGATACACTACATAAATATTGAAGAGGTTTCAGATGGAAGACTATAGACCCATAGCTACACCAATTGAGTGGGTTTATAGACGCATATTGGGTTGGAAGCACAGTGGATCGAAAAAGTACCAATGGGTACTATTTCAATCTCGGATCAGGAATGACTTCCTGGTGAAGTAGGAAAAAAAAAGTCGTCACACCAAGCTCATCCGAGGCAGAGTATATGGCAGCAAGAACAACTTCATGCGAGGCCATATGACTTCATAAATTGTTCTTGAACTTACTCAATAAGTGGATGGAACCGACCGGAAATATGTGTGATAATCAGAGTTGCATCAAGCTCTCTTAGAATCCTGTGTTTCATGATCGGTTGAAGCACATTGACATTCAGTGCCACTTCATCAAAGACTACGTCCAACGTGGAGTTGTGCAGTTGAGGTACACTCCTACAAGAGAATAGGTGGCAAATATCCTCACCAAGGCTCTGAGTAAGATAAAGTTTACTTACTTCAGAGAAAAGATGGGGATGGTCGAGAACCCTTTCCAGTAAAGGAACAGATGGTCTACACAGACAGAGGGAGCTGCAGTACGGATGAGGCAGTGGCAGAGACAGTGTCACAGGCATCAGTATCAAGGGCAGCAGCACAGAGTTCAAAGGCAGCATCCAGGACATCAGCAGCGCAGCAAGAGCTTTAGAATCAGAGCAGTACATTTGGTACCTTGCCTGAACACTTTCCTTGCTAAGAGGGAGTGTTGATTTTTATAGCATCGGAAAGTGTTCCAGGTCTCAAATTTTAAGGAGAGGCTTGGACAGCAGTATTCCAAAAAACCCAGAAATCGTTTGTGGAAATTCCACTCGGATTTTGCTTTATTAAAATAATTAATTATTTTAATGTAATCTCTAAGACTAAACTTAGGGAAATTAAATAATTAAAGGGTATTAATAAAGCAGAGTGTGAATCTTCTAGAAAACAAAGATCAAGTCATCTTTTAATATGAGCCATTCATTAAGGATATAATCTGGGTCGTTGATTCATCAACGAGAAGACTATAAGAGAAGGCTTGAGAGTCATTTGGAAAGCAAGTCAGGCACATTCTCAGTACCCCGAAGGAAATCGATTCTAAAGCAAAAGAATTTGATTTCAGTGGGTGTGTCTGTAGAGGCAGGGTTGCAGAGACAGAAGGAGGAGGGAGAAGTCAGCAGACGGAGAAGAAGAAAGGCAGAAGGATGCAGGGAAGGCAACGCCGAGCAGTAGCACTAGCTCTCCACACAGGATTACACAATCCAGGCAGGGACTGCGCATAGAGGCTGTGCAGATTGACGTAGAGGGTGCAAGAGGTCATCCCGTGTGTCGGGAATTCTTCCAGATTGTCCGAAAAATTCAAATCAGTTGTATGCTATTTTATTTTTCTCGTCAGGAGTTCTGTAAATGATCTTTTCACTATTAAAGATAAATACAAACCCTCATCTGCTGCACCGGTTTTCCTATATTGGGTTTTTTTGGGGACAATTGTCCAAAAATAATTGTGTTCATATGGTTGTTTCTATGGTGCTATATGTGTTATATTGTTCTTATGCTTTTGATTAGAGTGAAGTACTGCTGCTGTATTTATTTGAAAATTTACTGAAACATCTGTAAATAACTTATCAAATAAGTAGGCGAAATAAATCAATTACTGCAGTAATAACTTTCATAGTGAAAATTTCACACTATATAATAGAGCCATGGACTCTCATATTGTATCATGTTATGAGCTATTGGGCTTGAGGAAACTCTGTCATTTTGCACTTCCAACTTGCTAATATAATCAAAGACCTTGGGGCTATTATGGTGGTGTTCTCTTGGCGTTTTGAGATGTCCTTCCATGATATTGATATTATGTTTAAATTATTTTGCATATTTGATTGACATTAGTTTATATTTGTCATCTATTTTGGATTGATATGTGCAAGTTATCTTGCAAATATCCTTGACTTATAGTAGTATTCTAGGAATGAGCTTGCCAATTCATTTTTGGAGGAATGTTTGGTTTATCAGATATCTTATTCATTATGTTGCTCTAATCCTTTTGCAAATTAATACTTTTTCAAGTGTATAGGGAAAATATATTTGAATTCGTGTATAGGAATCCATCTAGGCGTGGGAGAAGTTTCACATAGATCAACTCACTCCTGGATTCAAAGTGATCCAAGACTCATCGATTTTCACCCCAAGTCTTTCATGCGAAGAAGAGCAAGAGGGAAGTTTTCTCACTCATTAACTACTTGATCATCTATTCATTCAAATTTAATTACTTCTTTGATCTTAGAGCTTTCAAAGTTATATAAGCTATTCAAGAGCAAGTTCCTAAGGTAGACAAGGATGAGGGTTCACTCCAATTTCTTGAGTTAGCATTTTGTATATAAAATTGTAATTTAGTTTTGTTTATTTTGCTCTCTTTTTACACTAATACTTTGTTTGTTTTGCAAGCCATAGATTTGAGCATTGAACAACAAGAGCCTTGAAGATAGATATTGGAAAACTGATAACTATTTTGTATGCACAACCTTCCACACATGTGAAGACTGATTTTTTCAAGGATGTCGTGAGCACTAAGAGACAACTGCAAACTAGCTAGGTCATGGGCCTTTTGAGGCTTGCATGTTTCAGATTTAAAGAGTATTACATTTACCATTTTGTTGCCATATTTTAGAAGAAGACTCTAGCTTTTCTAAGCTCTTGTTTTGGAAACTTTCTCCTTCATCTCTTGGGCAGCCCTTTTAGAGGTTTTTCTACTCATTGTAACCATTAATAAAAAAAAAAAAAATTTGCTTGTTCGAGCTCAGAATTTTTCCCATGGCATCCCCCTTCCTCATCTAGAGGGAGGACCTTTGTGGGTGGATTTACTTTGCTTCTCATTTTTTCTAGCTTTCTCATACTTAATTCCATATTTGCAAGCTTACAATTAACACAACTTCACTCCACATTCCATTTTGCTAAATTTCGTGTCTAAATTCTGACATGCATAAGTCCTAACATTAACAATCTTTGGCAATTTCATTTTATGTGTAAGAACTTGATCTTTTGGCAAGCTTTAATTGTTTCATAACTAATTGGACACACATGCTTCATTATTTAGTCAATTTATGCTATATGTTTTGGTAATATTTGGATCATTATATTTCACTTGAAACAATTGTATCTTAAGCAATTTACTTGTCTCATCTCAGTTGGCTTGTTTATTTTCCATAAATTAGTGTAACACGTGTCAGCTCCTTTCCACTTTAGTTTCTCAAGTTTAAATCAGTATTGCAATGAGCACTATCTCATTTATCTTACTTTGAAGCATTTCATTTAGTATTTAATTGGGAAATTAACACAACTTGCATCTCATTTAGACATATTAGCATAGAAAGGCCACAAGCCTCACTAAAATTTACCTCCAACTTAAGTTGGTTGAATAGACATTTTAGGGACCCTCTACTCCTCTATTGACTCGTCACTGTGAGACCCAAATCCATGGGCAAGGGTGAGGTCAGAGGATTAAAATTTACCTCCAACTTAAGCTGGTTGAATAGACATTATAAGGACCCTCTACTCTTCTATTGACTCCTCACTATGAGACCCAAATCCATGGGCGACGGTGAGGTCTGAGGATTGAAAAGTTCAATCGCAATCTTGTTTTGGAGGTAACTAATAAAATTAACCAAGAGCACTATTCCATCACATTTACTTTGCTTGCATTTTTTATGGTTTGAGTTTTCACGTGCAAGGTCTATTTTAAGAAACATTTCAAAAGTAAGTATTGTGATTCTTTCAATTTTGTAACAAATGCTTTCATTTCTAATTTCATATTGATATCTTGGTTTAGCATTTTCCTTTTACATTTTCCAAAGTAGATTACTAATTGTTTCAATTTTGGCAAGATAGTTTCACATGTTTTGATTCATGTTTATCTCAAAAGCATTTTGTTTCTTGAAATATCTTATGCTAAAAATCTTTTGTTTTACATTGCAGGGTTACTTGGATTTCTCTTTTGGAAGCATTCCATTTTACTTTAAGCAAATATATCTTTCATTCCTACTATATATCTTTTAGGTGACCACTAGTGGATGGATTAGTGCCTTGCCTTTGAGAAAGATGCAGTCAAGGTAAACTTTGTGATTTGGAGAAACTATAACCAATCAAGGAGATCTTTTAGGCAACTTCGCATGGCAGTTAGGGCATGAGAGCAACTACCCAAGGACTTTATACTTCGATGTGCAATAATTGATGGCTTATCAAGATATATTCAACAAAAATAATCTCTATATTCATTCACCCATTCATACATGACACATGCAATGATGCAACGCCTCAAAAGATCAAAATTTCCACAATTTTTCATAGAAAAGCAATAAGTTTTAGACCTATATAGAGAAAATCCCAGCAACATTCATGTGACAAAGTAAATAATAAGTATAAACATGAAAAAGGATCACTTACATGGACAAATGAGTATATCCAACCATCAAATTATGTCAATAATGAAGCTCCAAGATCAAGAAGATAGAATCCATACATCAAAATTCATCCATCAAAACCAAACTCGTCCTCCAAAAGAGAATGCAAAATTCTTCAAGTAGCTACTAAACCCAAATCCAAGTGATGATGAAAGAAATGAATCACCTCTTATCTATTTATACCATATCTAATGAGTTTGATTTGCCTAATTAGCCTAATTAAGCCCCAAATAATAAAATAATGTACAATAATAACATCCCTTAGTGACAAGCCCACCAAGATAGCTCAATAACATAAGTGTAACGACCCATTCCCAGGTTATAAGCAAAATAATATTAGCATGTATACAATCCCAGGTTATAGGCAAAATAATATTAGCATGTATACGATATATGCATGTGTAGCTATCACATGCGTATATCGTATACATGCTAATATTATTTTGCTTATAACCTGGGAATGGGTCGTTACAATAAGAATAAGCCTCTCAAGAGGGCACAATGATCAATATGATGAGTTGTTGGGCCATTGAGAAAGCCAAATGAAGTCCAAAGTGTGCCATGATGTGAAAAATGGACTTCAAACATAGTGGACAAGGGGTTGGGCCCTTGTTTCCAAGCAAGTCCATGTGGTTCTCCCAAGTGGTGTGAGGGGCACCAGGACACCCTCATGGGTCTCCAAGTGGATCGAAAATGCCTGTAAACCATCTGTAAGAGTTAGGATGATGACATAAGACCTCCTTTTGTCTCCTGATGGTGAGACACATCCTCATCTGGGCCGCGGAACATTTGCCAAGTGTATGGTGCAAGTGTGGAGTCAGTTGGGCATGGTGAACCAGGTGCATCATCCTCATCCAAAAGGTGGAACACGAGCAATCAATGAGCATAGTTGTGGATCCATGAAGTAATATCTGTTATGGTGGAGGCCCATGGCTCTCAACGCTCACCCTACAAGTGCCAATGTGGCCCTCTGGAGGGCTAGGAACCCATATAGGGAAACCAAACCCCAAATGAGACCCACCTGCAATCTTGCATAAGATCCAATGCATCCCCTTGCCCTCTAATACAACAAATCATCAGAAGAATATAGTAAAAGAGCTTACAAGTCATGGAACCAATAGGGCACTTCATAGTGGCATGCCCTTCCATAGTGGCCTTTGGTATGTAAAAGTGTCTCCAAACACAATAAGGGGGTTAATCAACGACCCTATTAGGTGGTTTCAACATTTAAGGGGGGTGACATGTCCATGGTACATTTATCAAGTAATAGGTGGCAAATGATATAGTGATGGAACAGAGTGAGGATCAGGGGAATGCTCTAGGTCACATGCCACGGTACAAGGGTAGTTATAATAAGAGAATCCCACACTTGGGCATATGAGTGTAGGAGGAAAAAAATCATGGTACATGAGTTACCCTGACCTTTGTTTCTTTCACCCTTCTTCATATGCTTTTTTCCTTTGATTGATTTGTCTTTATAACTAGTTTCAGCTCCAGGGGATGAGAGCAGGATGTGTAGGATGAAGCAATAGGTACACCCTTTTAAGGTGGGGTATTTCATTTCCCACAAAGGAATGAGACAATCATGGGTTCCTTAATGACGGAGGGGGTGATGGCCATGGATATGGGGTAGAATCCATGTTTGGCTTTTGCCCATGTGCTAAATTTATATGCCTCAGCCATCTTTTGCATTTTGTGGTACATTTTATGTTAAGAGTGGCCAAATTATGTTTTTTCTCTTCTTTTTAGCTGCATCAACCTCTGGGGCATCATTCCAGGCCAAAAGCAAGGTGTGGACAAGGGGAGGGGGAGGCTAACCCTATGTGGACTCAGTGGACACATGTGGACCCGGATGGGAAAAAAGATGAATGGGGCTAAAATGAGTGGAAGGTAGTAATGTATACAGTGTCGGGAAGTGGGACCACGTAACCAAAATCGAGATTTCCCATGTAGTGCCAACCCTAAAGATAATATCCAGTAAAGGAGATCCCATTGGACTAGGATACAATGCTAACCATGAAATCAGGAGGTGGAGACAAGAGTTTAGACCTAGCCCACTCTTTCTGTCGAATCCCCCCACCAATCCATGCCCAAAAGTGCCCATGACAAGTAAGGAAAATTACTCAACTATACCAATGAAAAGCCATACCTTCGGGATCGGGAGGCCCACCTTCAAACATACAATCATAACAAGTGTTCGAGGGACCACATGGTTGACTCAAGTGGTGGAGATGATGGCATGTCAAGCTATCTAGTGGATGCAAGGGGTTGTTGGCTACCAGTTGAGGACCATCGACGAGAAAAAAATTCTCCTATATATATTATATACTACCCACAAGTGGTAGGAAATAGGACCAAGAAAAGGAAACATAATAAAAGGTCTCCTGAACCAACCCTTATGGATTCCACTATTGTGGTACATGCCATCAAGTACAAGCAAGGTTCTTCCCCATTCTATATAACCCTAAATATTGATGAGTGTACCCTACAAGATTGTGTGCGTGATTATGAGTCCACAGTTAACCTTATGCCTCTAAAAATAATGCAAAATCTAGGATTAAGAATATTCAGGAAATACACAAATACATGTAGAACTAACTCCAAAGAAGTTGAGATTTTTGGAATCATTAAAAATAAAGGCTTTTCTGTGAAAATTTATTAAACTTAAGAAACCCTACTATTAAATCTTGATTTACTTCTCCTACTTACATAATTTATTAATCTGAATATTCAGAATTAAAATCAAAGTAAATACGGTTAACAGCCTACACATACAGATCAAATACTGAATAACATGCTCATAGACAAAGTGACACATACGGATTTTCTGGACAAATGTCCCAGGAAAAACCCAATTCGATAAAACCGGTGTTGCTAGCTTCTAGAGGGTTCTTATTATTATGCAGATTCTAAGTACAACAATCTTGGGCACCAAAACTGGTTAACCCGATAGCGAAATATAAATGGCAGCAATACCTCTATCCCGGAGACAGAAAAATATGACTGATTCACACCCTCAAATGGGATTTATAGAACTCAGTCTCTTTCCGGCCTCTAGAAACCCCAGAGCTGCTCTAAAGCCCTTTGCATCAGCCTTTCTGGATTGTGTCAGCCTCTGCGCTGCTCAGGAAGGGCCTGCGTCACCCTAGAAGAGGTTATGTTGCCCCTGCGCTGCCCTAATTGGGCCTGCGTCAACCTTCCTTGGCTCCTGCTGCCTCTGCGCTGCCCCTGCTGGGCTCTTGGCTGGACTGCGTAGCTGCTGCCTCTGCGTTGCTCTGGTATGCTCCTTCTCTGCCCTCATTGTACTCTTGGCCTGGGACTAGACCATCCCCCTCGCCAATACTGCCCCTCGCTGCAGCTGAAACACTTATGAAATTCTTAGCAAACCACGCCCTGGAATCTCAGCTCAGCTTCAGTGCTCTGCCAGTGTGTGTGTGTTCTCCAACTGACCCCAAGCCCTTCTCTTATACTTTTCTTGTTGGCAAACCAACGACATGTTGATATTTTCAGGTGTTGGGGTAGCATCGGATGTGCTCTAGCTCCCAAACTTTGTGGAGGGACTAGAGTATATAAGATCTCCAAGACCGAGAAAGCGTTTGAAGAAATTCCATCAAGTTTAAGGGATATTTACTTAATTAATCTTTGTAATTAAGGACCCTAAGTCTAACTTAGGAAAATTAAAAGATTAAAATTTTAAATTAAACATGTGATGAGAATGACTTAAGTGACGCGGATCAAGCAGCTTCTAATCTTAGCCATCGATAAGAGATTAGATCACGACCGTTGGTTTTCCAATGAGAAAAGTATAAGAGAAGGGCTTGGGGTCAGTTGGAGAACACACACGCATTGGCAGAGCACTGAAGCTAAGATGAGATTCTAGGGCATGGTTTGCTAAGAATTTCAGAAGTGTTTCAGCTGCAGCAAGGGGCAGTATTGGCAAGGGGGATGGTCTAGTCCCAAGCCAAGAGTACAACGAAGGCAGAGAAGGAGCATACCAACGTAGCGCAGAGGTAGCATCTACGCAGAGCAGCCAGGGGCCTAGTAGGGGCATCGCAGAGGCAGCAGGAGGCCGGGAGGGTTGATGCAGGCCCAGTTAGGGCAGTGTAGGGGCAACGTAACCCCAGCTAGGGTGACGCAAGCCCTTCCTGAGCAGCGCAGAGGTTGACACAGGCCAGGAAGTCTAACGTAAAGGGATTTAGAGCAGCGCTCGGGTTCCTAGAGGCCAGAAAAGGGCCGAGTTCTGTAAATCCCATTTGAGGGTGTGAATTAGTCAGATTTTTCTGTCACCGGGATAGAAGTATTGTTGTCGTTTATATTTCTCTGTCGGGTTAACCAGTTGGTGCAGAGATTTGTTTTACTTAGAATCTGCATAATAATAAAAACCCTCTAGAAGCTAGCAGCACTAGTTTTCCCGCATTGGGTTTTTCCGGGGACATTTGTCCAGAAAATCCTTGTGTGTCACTTTGTCTATGAGCATGTTATTCAGTACTTGTTCTATATGTGTAGGTTGTTAACTGTATTTACTTCGATGTTAATGATGAATTTTTCAGAATAATAACTTATGTAAGTAGGAGAAGTAAATAAAGATTTAATAGTAGGAGAACACACACACACTGGCAGAGCACTGAATCTAAGCTGAGATTTGTAGGACATGGTTTGCTAAGAATTTCATAAGTGTTTCAGCTGCAGCGAGGGGCGGTATTGGCAAGGGGGATGGTCTAATCCCAGGCCAAGAGTACAACGAGGGCAGAGTAGCATACCATGGCAGCGTAGAGGTAGCAGCTACGCAGAGCAGCCAGGGGCCTAGCAGGGGCATCGCAGAGGCAGCAGGAGGCTAGGAGGGCTGATGCAAGCCCAGTTAGGGCAGCGCAGGGGCAGCGTAACCCCAGCTAGGGTGACACAGGCCCTTCCTAAGCAGCGCAGAGGCAGACACAGGCCAGGAAGGCTGACGTAAAGGGCTTCAGAGCAACGTTGGGGTTTCCAGACGCCGGAAAAGGGCTAAGTTTTGTAAATCCCTTTGAGGGTGTGAATCAGTCAGATTTTTCTATCACCGAGATAGAGATATTGTTGTCGTTTATATTTCTCTGTCAGGCTAACCAGTTGGTGCCCAAATTTGTTGTACTTAGAATCTGCATAATAATAAAAACCCTCCAGAAGCAAGCAGCACTGGTTTTCCCACATTGGGTTTTTCCGGGGACATTTGTCAAGCAAATCCTTGTGTGTCACTTAGTTTATGAGCATGTTATTCAGTACTTGATCTGTATGTGTACGTTGTTAACTATATTTACTTCGATGTTAATGATGAATTTTTCATATTAATAACTTATGTAAGTAGGAGAAGTAAATAAAGATTTAACAATAGTGTTTCTGTTTAGTAAATTCAGAAATTTTCACATGGTATCAAAGAGATTGCAGATCAAGCTGGATCTCCAACAAGACGGCTGAAGAAATCTGTGTTGCAGAAAGAAGCAACAGCAGATAAACCAGAGAGGGAAGCGCAGCAGCAGAAGGATGCAGAGCTAGCAAGAGCCACGCAGGGGCTAACGCAGCCCCAGCTGGGTGACGCAGAGACAACGCAAAGTCTTCCAGAGGGACGTAATAACAGCTCGCGCAACACAGAGGCTGCGGTGAGCTAGTCTGTTCACGTAGAGGCCAGTCAGGGTGACGCGGTCCAGAATTTGATTGTTGTGCAGTGTCGTGAACCAGAAGCTGAGCTGAAGATCTTTAGCAGTTGCTGGTGTGGTGAAGATTCTACCGGTGCAGAATTAAACCTAAGCTAAGTGGAAAAAGTGCGGGAGGAGAAAAACTTCTCAGTAGATTTCATTGCCAAAGAAATTTGAAGATCGATCGTAGGGTGATCGAAGAGAGTTGATTCGTTGTGTTTGGCAAATTTCCAAGGAGGAAATCAGTTCTCAGAGGGAGCAGAGGATCTCTTTCTCACCAAGGACCCTAGATTTGAGTCTCTAGCAGAGAGAGGAGGATCTGTTCCGACAAATTTATGAGCAGATGGTGCCACACAGGCTGCGTGATCGAGATAGGTTGGATGGCCTATCCAACTTTGTTATCTAGAAAGCCAGAATCCTAGTAGTCCTGGAGGCATATGACTTGAGGGAGCATGCAAAGAAAGTCTTGGCTACACCGACCGATGCAAAACTCGTGGCAGAGCATAATGAAGCAGCGGCACATGCGAAGCGCTTCATCATGGATGGGGTTAAAGATCATGTTGTACCACACATAGCCGAGAAAACAATGGCTCATGAGACGTGGGAAGCTTTAACCACATTGTATCAAGGGAAGTCCATCCAGAAGAAGATGCTTCTGGAGAACCAGCTGAGGTTGTTTATGATGTCCAAGGGAGAGGAAATCGATCCTCTCCTATTCAGACTGCAGTCAAATCGGGATCAGCTTACTGGCATGGGGGTCAAGGTGGATGATGATGTTATGGTGAGGACTACTCTCAATGCAGTCACAGAGGACTGGGAAACATTTGTCCAAAGACTTTTGGGCAGAGTGGACCTTCCTAACAGGGACAATTGTGGATTATCCTCCGAAAGGGGAGATCTGCGGAATAACCAAGAGGTAGTACAGCAGCGGTTCGAGCAAGGTGAGAAAGGAGGAAGATCATCAAATGTGACAGGCTCTAGCACTGGCACATTGAGATACTGTTGAACCCTTGGTTAAACTGAGAGGGGGATTGAATCAGTTTAACACATTCATGGACTTTTAAAACTTTCCTTTCAACTTATTTACACCTTCATTTCATGATCAACTTAATATGTGAGCAATCTTAATTTGTGAGCAGCAAGTATTAAGCAGATTAGATAATGTAATAGTAGTCTTAATATCTGAGCAGCAAGTATTAAGCAGATTAGATATACCATATCAACCCATAGACATCATGCACATAGACAGCAGATATAAGTGGAAACCCATAAGGGAGAAAACCACATCTTATTATTGTTGTGATGCAAAGGCAAGTTCCAACTCCCTCTCACCACTGATTTTCTATAGGCTCCAACCCACAGGAGGCTACTACCTCAATTCTGCAAGCTACAACTTGCAAGGAAGCTCCAACTCCCATCTATTTTCTGCAGGCTACAACCTACAGGAGGCTCCTACCTCAGCCAGCTACAACTGACATCTATCAAGCTACAACTTGATATGGAAGCACCAACTCCCATCTATTTTCTGTAGGCTACAACCTACAGAAGGCTCCAACCTCAGCCAGCTACAACTGACATCTATCAAGCTACAACTTGATATGGAAGCACCAACTTCCTCACATTACAATAAAATCATATGCTGATTTACCTGGATATCAGCTCTGTTTTCCTCCTTCTTCATTGTTGTCCTCTAGCTTTCATATCTGCCTTATATCATCTCTGGATCTTCACAGCTTCTCTATCTGCTCCTCCTTCTTCTTACCCTCTCTGGCTCATTTCTCCATTCTCGAAAAACTTTGTATGCATGTGTTTGTAACATTATTTATGGAGATCACCTCATAATTGTTTGCATTCCACAAAGAATTTGAAATGAACAGCCATGACTCTTTGACTTCTGCCTTCTCATTTATTTGTCTAGCTCATTCAGAGGAATATAGCAATATGTACAAATTTCAGTTTTACAGTGGAGTTTTGTTTGCCTACGGAGACTTTCCAATGCATCACAAACAATATAAAATAAACAAAACTTTACATTTTCAGTTACAATAAGAATTTCAATTCAACCCATTGTGCGTTTGTCTTTTCTGCTGCTGTCACTGTCTTTTTCAGTTTCTGCATACTCTCCTGTTTTCCATGCATGTAGAATGAATTTCCCAAATTATGTTCTAAATATAACAGCTGTTGTCATGTAACAGTTCTGCAATTCTCTCCTGTTCACTGCAATTGTGTATCTACTGCATATATAATTACTTTACAAGTTTAGCCCCCAAATAATTCTCAAAGTCTCATGCATATAAAAATGCATTTCTAATTAATCATCCAAAAGGGTCCTCAATCTCTCCAATTTGGGCAATCTCTCTTCATTGCGAAAGCTCTTTTATAAATCATTTCACTATGAGTTATACAACCATACAGCCAATTATATAAGCGGAAGCTTTCTCTCTTTTCATCTTCAAACCTACGGTTAAGAACCATATTTCAATCCTCTCATAACCGCGTTGGATCAATCTCTTTAATCTTGATTAAATAAACAAGGTTCCAAACATCATATTTATGATGATCTTTCACTTGACTTCCCTTTTATTAAAGGGCATTCAACACTTCAACGTTTCTTCCAGGTCCACACTATGGTTATCATTTCTGAAATCGGTTTTGGGCAAAATCTATACGATGGCCACTCGTTCTTCATCATATGTTATAAACCAGGATTCATATTCATTTAAATAATGGTTCCCCAATCTTTATTTACTTCGCTTCACGCTTCATAGCAATCACTCATACACAGGCTTGGTTTATATTAAACCCCAAATGAGATGGCCCACAGAGTTAATAAACTCATCTTTCCATTCTATTTAAACATTTGGAATTAATTCGGGCTCAACCTTTGATAAAATATCATTTTATTGAATGTCAGTTTCATACCTTTTAAACGTTGGCAAATTTGACAATATGCGGAAGCTTTTCCTCTAATTACAATTTCTATGGCTTAAATCCCACATACATATAACATATCTGTATATACAAATTGGACCAAAACTCACCTTGCGCTTAAGGTCCACCAAACCTTCGGTCTTCAACTATGGACATGCAAATATATATAAAAACCCAATTTATAACTCTCCTTACTTTAGCATTCCACTATCACACTCAATCATCGAATGGAGTTGGCTCTTTTAATTTATAACGGGGCCACATTAAAATCCCAACATTACTCGAAATCCCAATTATCAATCATATTATGCACCTTCTTTATGGAACTCAAATCCACGTTAACCTTTGTGACAACATCCACCGTATGCCTCACACCTTTGTGGAATCTATTAATCTCATATAGTTTTGACCATGCATATGTTACTTTTATTAACCGCATATCACAACGTCATTCTACATTAATAAACTTTGGTTCAAATATCCAAAGCACCATTCACCAAACCCAATCCTTGGTTATAACATATTATAACTTACCAACTTTGCCAGCACACATGTCGACGTTTCGCTTGCCTAAGGCGTATCTAGCCCACCATTAATTCCTCGTGAACATTGATTGAATCCGACGATGGACGCACCATCGCATTCTCAACACCATAAATCAACGGCTATCGCATTACCGAGATGCACGAGCTTTGTCCCGAAAATATTTTGCGAAATAGGTAGGATTCTAAAACCGCCTTGCCACGCGTCCTTCAAGGACCTCCATCGCATTATTTTTTGACATTCCACTTACCACTTAAAAACTTTGCGAGACCACTGGTTTAATTCTCAAACCCGCTTTTACTATTCCCTCAAGGTTCCGACTGCTCCATTAGCTCCGGGTTCCAATGAACGCACACTACTGTATGTTCTCCCTTAACACAATGTAACCGCTTCCACATTTTCTTGCTCATCGACTAAACAAATAGAGTTCAACGCAGGTTTAAATATATCCAACAATCGGGTGCTGTCATTACTTACGTTCTCCACCAAGAAGGACCAAAATCTCATTGGCTTCTATCGAGCCTTTCTCACAGGATTACTACGCAGGCAATTCATAAACAAAACCCATGTATTCAATTGCGTGGCGTTCATGACAAGCGTTTGTAATACAAGCACTTTCTCTGGCATTAATAACCCAACAGATTATGGTTCACTTCTGTCGATTTCAACAATGGAAATAGGACTTGATGCTAGGCCTTTTATACGGAGATTTAATATGTTTAAACAAACAGGGTTCACTATCGCATATGCCTAATTAACAGAGTAAACCCCTTTAGCTTCTTCTGAGGTTCTACACAACCAATTTAATCAATTTCTCCACATCATCTATAAAATCCCAAATTAATACACCTCTCACAGAATCCAGAAACAAATTCTTTCATATTTACAAATGGCCCTTCTACAACTGCCTCTGCTCCTTGTCTGATGCTTTCTCTGCTACCTCTCTGTTTCTTTGTTGTCTCATCTACCTCTCTGCTCGTTGTCTGTCTTTGCTGCCTTTGTTTCTTGTCTAATGATGCTCCTTGATTCTCTTTTGCTATCTCTGCGGCCTCTGCTTCTTTCTCTGCTTCATATGTTTCCTCTGATATCTCTGCTGCCTCTCTACCTTGGTTGTTGTTTCTTTGTGCTCCTTTTGCTTAGTGATAGTTTAGGTGCTACTCATGTCTTCTCCTTTGCCATCAATGACAATATTTCCAACAGTCTCCCCCTTTAGCATTGATGGCAATACTCCAATGCTTCCTCCAGGACTTCCTCTGCCTGTCTTCTTTTGTTTGCTTTTCCTCTCCCTTTGACATCAATGGCAAAGGGTTGCACATTTCCCAGTGTGGATTCTATCTTTGCATTTCCTCTCTCTGAGTTGTGTTTAGGCCTTCTTCTTCTAACTTTGTACCCTGCTGCTCCAAACTAGTGTACGAGAGTTTTTGGGAGAACACTTTGAGAATCATTGAACTTGTATGTATATACACATTAAGTTGATATCATCCTAAAGCTCAGAATTCTTGCACTTGTATAAAGCTGAAAGTGATGATAAGGAAACTTCATAGAACACATTGTACTGGACTCATATAATCAGGGATGCATCATTGGACCAAAGCTAAAATACTGAGAATGCTTCAAATATACTTCAGTCTCTAGTATGATCTTCATCAGAAATACATATCTATTGAGGAAGATTGTAGATGGAATATGTCTTCTTCTGCAATACACATCTGTAGTACAACATCTGTTCAATTATGATGATGCCAATATATCTTTTATAGCTGTGGTTCACCTTTCCTGCCTGTTGGTGGTGATATGAGCTAGGATGCTGACAAGGATATTACACTTAATAGCTGAAAGGTCCTTGTTACTGATGTGATCAATGAATCAACCCAGGGCTTACAACTTATTATGAGATTAGATGATATCTTTCGATCTAAGAGACCAAATGACTTTACTGCTTGTACAATGTACTTTCAGAACAAACCCTTGAGGCTAGATACATTCAGTGTATTAGTCAGTCTCACTTATTAATCATGCAATTTCCTTTATGACATAAGGAGGTATGTATGTCACTAATCAATCTCTCTTTAAAGGTGAATTACCAGCAAATCCTTTATACTGAAGTAGGATTTAGATGAATTAATAAAAGACTTTTGAGCTTCAAAAGGTAATCACAACTAGTCCTTCATGCTTCAGATACTTTAACAGTTCTATCATGATGATCTTCCACAAAAACATATTCAAGATGTTTAATTTAAGTCTCTTGATGTACTCTTGCCATAGTCCTTTGATCCTGAGGACCTGTACCATACCGCTGCTCCACTGATAACACTTGATATTTTTTTGATAGGCATGTTGCTTGTACCAAATACCAATCGATACTACTTTGATAAATTATGTAGATATTTCACTTTAGCTTGCACATGAACCCATAGTTTCTACTATTGATCTTTCCACTGTTCACACCAACAATCATCAATATACTGAATTTGATCTTGGCATCATTAACCATTTTTCTTAATCTGTCATTCTATTCAAAGGAATGTCACTGCATTTTCCTTTCTAGGACTGCTCCAGAATCATTGCTGCTTTGTATACAATTCAACTGTTCTAACATAATGATCTTCGGGAAGACATCTTCAATTTCTTTACTTGGAATCTTCATGGGCAGATCACTCAGAGATTTATCACTCACTTAACTGCATTCCTCCAAGGGGACTTTTCATAGATGAATGATGTAATGATATAATGATGATAGGCACTTCTCTTACTCATCCTTCTTAAAGAGATTCATTGTTAATTCTAGCAGTATGATGCACAATGTGATCATCCTTTATGGGTCTTTCCAGTTCTGTAGCTCGAAACATAATTTTTGTGATTTTAACCATTCATCACTTAATGTGTTGATGTCTTCTTAGCTTACATGTTCATGGCTGATGTTCTCTCTACCAGTGGCTGCTTGCTGCCTTCTCTTCTTCCATCAAGCTGTTGGCTATTGAGTGCTTCAGGTATTCTTCTTCCTCTATAGTTTTCTATTAGAGAAATTGTCCTTTCCCTTCCTGATCTTATAGATGTCCTCATTCCAAGGAGCTCTTCTTAGACTACTTTTGTGGGGACTATTTTTGAACTGCTCTCCCCCTCGGATGTTGCTTCATATCTATCACTGGTTGGATATTTGCGTTGCTTCCTAGAGCAGCTCCCCCTGAGACTATGATGGATTCATTATGTTATTGAGGTAACTGGCTCCCCCTTTCTCTTTTCCTTCCATACTTTATTGGGGTTCTTCATAATGTCTGCACTTCTTTTTGATTCATAGTTTTGTTTGATTTGATTAGATTCCATCACCTGTCTAGAGTTCTTTAATGTATATGGCAGTTTACAGCCTTTTGCTTTGTGACCAAGCTTGAGGCATACATAACATCTTATTTTACCAAGATACGTTTGAGCTGATGTATAATATTTTGTGCTCCCTTTGGAACATAATTTACATTCAACAAGTTTATGTCCAAAATTATTGCATGCATAATAGTAGCCATGGAAATGATTTGTGTACCTGGTGACACATTGTCTTTTCCATTTGCTTGCTTGAGGGGTTCTTCTCTTTTGCTGCATCCTTTGCTGGTTGGACTGGATTTTCTTCGTCTTGCAATATGCTGCAATATGTCCTGGTTTATGACAAAAGAAACATGTGATATTTTTCATAGGAGGAAAGAACCTTCTTTGACATCTTCCAAATTTATTCAATTCATATTCAAGGGTGTATGAGCCTTTTTCAGCTGACTGTTTCATCCTCTCACTCTCTGTCCTTTCATGTTGCTGCTTGTTTCTGTTTGTTTCTTTGAAAATCATGTTCTTGCTGGCTTCTACTTCTGGAGGAATCTTCTGAGCTGCTTCATTATCCTTTACAGCTTTTACAAAAATGATATTCCCATTATCTTCTACCTTGGACTTACAGGATTCTCCTTTATATCCTATCCCAACCTTTATGAGAGGAGACCTTTGAGCATTTAGAGTCTTGTCCAACTGTTCAGAGCTTGTCATTTGAGGAGTATTCATTAATAATTCTCTTTGGGCTTTTTCTAATTTCTTTCTCAGGCACACTACTTCTTCTTCCAATTTCTCTTGGTTCTGAATTTTATGCTTTATTTGCTTTAGTAGAGTGTCTTCTACTTTCTTTGCTTCTTCAAGTTGTGTCTTCAGGCCAACAATTTCTTTCTTATCTTCATATTCTTTCTCATCATATATTTGCACCAATGTCTTCAGGTCTTCGTTTTCATTCTTCAATCTTTCTATTTCAGTCAAGGCTGTGTCAAGTTTGGCTTTTTCCTCAACTGTAATTTCTTCATGGAACTTACTTCCATTCACACTAGCAGGTAACTCATTTGATTGAACATTTTCCTTTTGACATGAATTTTTCTTCTTCTTGATTCTCTTCTCCTTCTTGACAATGCAGCCCATAGTGTCTCCTTCATGCATGAAATGCAATCTATCCCAGATTTCTTTTGGAGAGGTTAGATCCATTATTAAATCAAGATCCTTGTTATGAAGACTGTTACATATCACACAGTTTGCCTTGGCATTCCACATTTGTTCTTGCACCGAGGGAGAGTCTGTGCAGTAACCTTCACATACAAGTTTCCATACCTCAGGTTCATAAGCCATTAAATATGTTTTAACCTTATCTCTCCATTCAGGAAAGTTTGTTGTATTTACCACGAGTACATTTTGATAGTCCATGACTCAACCAGATCTCCTTCAAGCTATAAGGCTTACACCAAAGGAACCTGCTCCGATAGCAATTGTTGAACCCTTAGTTAAACTGAGAGGGGGGGTTAATCAGTTTAACACATTCATGGACTTTTAAAACTTTCCTTTCAACTTATTTACACCTTCATTTCATGATCAACTTAATATGTGAGAAATATTAATTTGTGAGTAACAAGTATTAAGCAGATTAGATAATGTAACAACAGTCTTAATATGTGAGCAGCAAGTATTAAGCAGATTAGATATACCATATCAACCCATAGACATCATGCACATAGACAACAGATATAAGTGGAAACCCATAAGGGAGAAAACCACATCTTATTATTGTTGTGATGCAAAAGCAAGCTCCAACTCCCTCTCACCACTGATTTTCTGTAGGCTTCAACCCACAGGAGGCTAGTACCTCAATTCTGCAAGCTACAACTTGCAAGGAAGCTCCAACTCCCATCTATTTTTTATAGGCTACAACCTACAGGAGGCTCCTACCTCAGCCAGCTACAACTGACATTTATCAAGCTACAACTTGATATGGAAGCACCAACTCCCATCTATTTTCTGCAAGCTACAACCTACAAGAGGCTCCAACCTCAGCCAGCTACAACTGACATCTGTCAAGCTACAACTTGATATGGAAGTACCAACTTCCTCACATTACCAATAAAATCATATGCTGATTTACCTGGATATCAGCTCTGTTTTCCTCCTTCTTCACTGTTGTCCTCCAGCATTCATATTTGCCTTATATCATCTCTGGATCTTCAGTGCTTCTCTATCTGCTCCTCCTTCTTCTTACCCTCTCTGCCTCATTTCTCCATTCTCGAAAAACTTTATATGCATATGTTTGTAACATTATTTATGGAGATCACCTCATAACTGTTCGCATTCTACAGGGAATTCGAAATGAACAGCCATGACTCTTTGACTTATGCCTTCTCATTTCTTTCTCCAGCTCATTCAGAGGAATATAGCAATATGTACAAATTTCAATTTTACAGTGGAGTTTTGTTTGCCTACGGAGACTTGCCAATGCATCACAAACAATATAAAATAAATAAAACTTTACATTTTCTGTTACAATAAGAATTTCAATTCAACCCATTCAGTTCTTGGCTCGTTGTGCGTTTGTCTTTTCTGCTGCTGTCACTGTCTTTTTCAGTTTCTGCATACTCTCCTGTTTTCCATGCATGTAAAATGCATTTCCCAAATTATGCTTTAAATCTGGCAGCTGTTGTCATGTAACAGTTCTGCAATTCTCTCCTGTTCACTGCAATTGTGTATATGTTGCATATATAACTGCTTTACAAGTTTAGCCCCCAAATAATTCTCAAAGTCTCATGCATATAAAAATGCATTTCTAATTAATCATCCAAAAGGGTCCTCAATCTCTCCAATCTGGGCAATCTCTCTTCATTGCGGAAGCTCTTTTATAAATCATTTCACTATGAGTTATACAACCATACAGCCACTTATATAAGTGGAAGCTTTCTCTCTTTTCATCTTCAAACCTATGGTTAAGAACCATATTTCAATTCTCTCATAACCGCGTTGGATCAATCTCTTTAATCTTGATTAAATAACCAAGGTTCCAAACATCATATTTATGATGATCTTTCACTTGACTTCCCTTTTATTAAAGGGCATTCAACACTTCAACGTTTCTTCCAGGTCCACACTATGCTTATCATTTCTGAAATCGGTTTTGGGCAAACTCAATACGATGGCCACTCGTTCTTCATCATATGTTATAAACCATGATTCATATTCATTTAAATAATGGTTCCCCAATCTTTATTTACTTCGCTTCACGCTTCATAGCAATCACTCATACACAGGCTTGGTTTATATTAAACCCCAAATGAGATGGCCCACAGGGTTAATAAACTCATCTTTCCATTCTATTTAAACATTCGGAATTAATTCGGGCTCAACCTTTGATAAAATATCATTTTATTGAATGTCGGTTTCATACCTTTTAAACATTGGCAACTTTGACAATATGCGGAAGCTTTTCCTCTAATTACAATTTCTATGGCTTAAATCCCACATACATATAACAAATCTGTATATACAAATCAGACCAAAACTCACCTTGCGCTTAAGGTCCACCAAGCCTTCGGTCTTCAACTATGGACATGCAAATATATATAAAAACCCAATTTATAACTCTCCTTACTTTAGCATTCCACTATCACACTCAATCATTGAATGGAGTTGGCTCTTTTAATTTATAACGAGGCCACATTAAAATCCGAACATTACTCGAAATCCCAATTATCAATCATATTATGCACCTTCTTTATGGAACTCAAATCCACGTTAACCTTTGTGACAACATCCACCGTATGCCTCATACCTTTGTGGAATCTATTAATCTCATATAGTTTTTACCATGCATATGTTACTTTTATTAACAGCATATCACAACGTCATTCTACATTAATAAAATTTGGTTCAAATATCCAAAGCACCATTCACTAAACCCAATCCTTAGTTATAACATATTATAACTTACCAACTTTGCCAGCACACAGGTCGACGTTTCGCTTGCCTAAGGCGTATCTGGCCCACCATTAATTCCTCGTGAACATTGATTGAATCCGACGATGGACACACCATCGCATTCTCAACACCATAAATCAACGGCTATCGCATTACCGAGATGCACGAGCTTTGTCCCGAAAATATTTTGCGAAATAGGCAGGATTCTAAAACCGCCTTGCCACGCGTCCTTCAAGGACCTCCATCGCATTATTTTTTGACATTCCACTTACCACTTAAAAACTTTGCGAGACCGCTGGTTTAATTCTCAAACCCGCTTTTACTATTCCCTCAAGGTTCCGACTGCTCCATTAGCTCCGGGTTCCAATGAACGCACACTACTGTATGTTCTCCCTTAACACAATGTAACCGCTTCCACATTTTCTTGCTCATCGACCTAAACAAACAGAGTTCAACACAGGTTTAAATATATCCAACAATCGGGTGTTGTCATTACTTACGTTCTCCACTAAGAAGGACCAAAATCTCATTGGCTTCTATCGAGCCTTTCTCACAGGATTACTACGCAGGCAATTCATAAACAAAACCCATGTATTCAATTGCGTGGCGTTCATGACAAGCGTTTGTAATACAAGCACTTTCTCTGGCATTAATAACCCAACAGATTATGGTTCACTTCTGTCGATTTAAACAATGGAAATAGGACTCGATGCTAGGCCTTTTATTCGGAGATTTAATATGTTAAACAAATAGGCTTCACTATCGCATATGCCTAATTAACAAAGTAAACCCCTTTAGCTTCTTCTGAGGTTCTACACAACCAATATCAATTTCTCCACATCATATATAAAATCCCAAATTAATACACCTCTCACAGAATCCAGAAACAAATTCTTTCGTATTTACAAATGGCCCTTCTACAACTGCCTCTGCTCCTTGTCTGATGCTTTCTCTGCTGCTTCTCTGCTACCTCTCTGTTTCTTTGTTGTCTCAACTACCTTTCTGCTCCTTATCTGTCTTTGCTGCCTTTGTTTCTTGTCTAATGCTGCTCCTTGCTTCTCTTTTGCTATCTCTGCTTCTTTCTCTGCTTCATATGTTTCCTCTGATGTCTCTGCTGCCTCTCTACCATGGTTGTTCTTTCTTTGTACTCCTTTTGCCTTAGTGATAGTTCAGGTGCTACTCCTGTCTTCTCCTTTGCCATCAATGACAATATTTCCAACAGATCCAAGTTGGTCAATGCCAACTCAACACTATTGTCCAGACCCATATCATCAAGAAAGACATCTCACATCTTTTTCTTTCCCTTCAACCAATCCTCCCTCTGCCTATAGATGAGACGAAGGTTGGTGTGCACATACACCATTGTCTATGCCCTGGACTGCTCAAGCCTACTCTTCTTCACACTATAAAAATTCCCATATGTGCTCCAATTCCTCTCGCAACAAGAGGATGAAGTCACCTAAGAGAGGAGCCTCATGGCTAACTGTTGTAGAGGAGGGCTTGTTGCCCCATGAGTTTCCCACCAAGAATAGGGCTTCTTAGCCCCCCTGTCTCGAATCACATCATAGCCTGCAAATCGCCCAGTGCCAGTGGAAAACTCTGCAAAGTCATCCTCCACCTCATCAAGGGATGCCCTCTCCTGAAAAAATCCTCCTCAATGCATCTTTCCTCCCCTGTGAGATTTCACCATCCATGTGTGGAGGGAATCTGCAGGAAGGTCCACCATTCAGCCACTCATGGCTGTAGTATTTTGGGTTCAAGGAGTGAGCCAAACAATATAAAGGTGTGCAATTCTTGTCCCATCTGCTGACAAGAATATCCTGTATGCCGGTGAAGAAGGCCTCTGGTGATGTCTCATACTCTGGGCACTGACTCTGTAAAACAATGGTCCTCGCAGACTCAATCATGGAATCCCATCCCTCATAAACCTCTCCTAGGATGGGTTGGTCTGTATCTACAAATCGGAGCAAGGAAATGATAGGCTACATGATCTGAATAACTAGATCTACCTTCTCCCACCATAGATCATCCAACATTGTGTCCTTCACTTTCTTTGAGGCTGCTTGATCCCTCTTTCTCCAAAAAGACCAAAACTCTAAAATAACCATGGCCCCAAGAATGGTCTTGACCTCCCTCAACCTCTTCAACATGAGGAATGAAGAGGCAAACCGTGTATCTGCAATCTTCAACAATGATAGATTGATGTACTCCTTGTAGATAGTGAGGGCATTTGTATGGTTTTGTACAAAGTTATGCACATCCTCTTCTCTTTTTGAAAAATCTTGTCCATTGGACCAAGTGCAGTTGCCTTTCTCTTTGTTGATTCTCCCCTAATAAAAGTCTCAAAAGGGAACTTGTTTCTGCTTTTCCTTAAGAATGGAAGGGGGTCATCATTCTTGTTTTTTCTTTTTTTTGATTGCACATTTGCCTCACCAATAAATTGCTCTTTCTCCAATTCCTTCATTTGTTCTGATCCAATTGTTGTACAACATTTAATGCCACAACCTGGAATACCCAACAAATGAGCTTTCACACAAAAATATGTGCAAGTGAACTTTCCGTGGCAAAAATTGCATTTCCATGAACAATTTCCTCCTCCTCCATTTTTTCCTACCCCTCCCTCTCTTGTCACATATTTCCACAATGGGTATTTGCAGTCAACAGTTTGTTTTCCTGGCACATTTGAAGTTGTTGTTGCAGCCCCACTTCCAATAGATGGAATACTTGCAGACCCTAATGAAACAGGGACAGGAGAGGCATCTCCAATGGGGACATTCTTCCCCTTTGCCCCTGTCTTGCTGCCTTTGATTGAGCCATGAATACTGTAAAAAATAAACAAAAATAACCAAATATATAAAACATATGCACATGCAAACACTAACAGCAAACTAAATGAAAAATATAGAGAGACAGTGCACTTACCAGATGCTCGAATCTCTTCGAAAGAATTCCCTTTCTCCTTGCTCACCCTTGCTCCTTGCTCACTTCACAAAATGAAAACGGTGAGAAAGAATGACAAAAATTGGGTTTTTATCAAAAAAAAACCGCACTTTTTAGAACAGTGTGTCCGGCCATACCCGATTCACGGGATACGGCCGTATCCATACAGGGTACGGTCAGGATTCGCCGTACCCTGTATGGATACGGCCTTATCCCGTGAATCGGGTACGAATCCAGTCGAATCGTATCCGATTCGCCGGATTCAGGATTCGGAGCCCCTGGGGTACGAATCCGGTTTCTTAGATACTGTGTATATAGTTGATTAAAGTGACGGTAGATGTTCATGTTACTAAGATTGTTCATGAATGCAAATGTAAAGTAACGAAGACTGAAAGGACCTCCATATTGTTGTTGTTATGCATCAATGAAAATGGTTCTTGTTACCCACCAAAAGTGGGTGACCCCATAGGAAAAAATTTCTCCCAGGCATCTCTATAGCTGGCAGCCAGCAGCCCCTAATAGCCACTGATGTAGTTGATGTATTGTGGCATTTGATCTTTGCTCCCTGAATCAATCATATGTCCCCTTGCCCATTTGTCAAGAGCATATGTTCGATGGTGGGCAATCCAACCTAGAAGGTATGTTTTTCATTGTGCAATTGAGTGCTTATGCTTGTTTTTCATTGGCATTTTGGGCATGGATTATTGGGTGACCTAGATAAAGGAAGGGTTTTGACCGGGGTCATGTTCCCTCACCTTCAACGGGAGGTTAATCATCAACCCTAGTCTTGTGGGATCTCCCTTATTAGCTTATAGCTTTAGGAAGGGCACTACTTGGGAGACCCCGATTTTGGAGGATTTTGGTTATCCTTCGATAAGGGGAGATCTGCCGAATAACCAAGAGGTAGTACAGCACCGGTTTGAGCAAGGTGAGAAAGGAGGAAGAGGAAGATGTAGCCCTGGCATCAAAGAAGCAGCAAGGGTAAAAGAAGCGTGATCTATCAAATATCAAATGTTTCCAATGTGGCAAACTTGGACACTTCGCCAACAATTTTCCTTAAAGGAAGAAGGTCAAGGAAGCTTTTAGTTCCAAGGCTGTTGTAGCAGACGATGGCTTCGATGATGACGTAGCCATGAGTGCTCATGAACCACGGAAATGGGGCGATATTGATCTATAGAGCAGCTACAGAGTGGTGGCAGTATCCTTGAGGTGCCCAAACTCTTGGATCACATACGAGCTACGGGAGCCTTAAGACAGTAGCGGGACAAGTGGAGCAGTGGGTGCAGAAGATCACGGATGAAGGAGAGGCTGAGGCTGACACGCTGAAGAGGGAGCAGCACAGTGCAGATGCAACAGCAACATAGAGGGCAGCCGCGCAGAGGAGGTCTACTTACACAGTGCAGAGCTGTAGCAACGCAATAGCCTCCGAAGGACAGCACAGAGCAGCAGCATATGGAGCTTCAATGATTAGATGCAGCCCAACTGACTTGTCTATCGAAGATTGGGTGATGGTCCTTCAGTTGCTTTTAGCAGTGGCAATGCTATGGGCAGCACAATGCAACAATTTGAGAGGGAGTTGCAATACGAATGTAGCGGTGATGGTGGCAGGGCCATGGGCAGCAGTACAGAGAGCAGCAGCAGTGCAGTGATGAAGGGCAGCAGGCCAAGCATCAGCGTAGAGACCAACACCAAAGATCAGAGCAGTACTTCAGGATGAAGTGTATTGCTAGAGCACATTCCTCGCTAAGAGGGAGTGTTGAGATTTTGAGGTGTTGGGGTAGCATTGGATGTGCTCTAGCTCCCAAACTTTATGGAGGGACTAGAGTACATAAGATATCCAACACCCAGAAAGTGTTTGAAGAAATTCCATCAGGTTTAAGAGATATTTAATTAATTAATCTTTTTAATTAAGGACCCTAAGTCTAACATAGGAAAAATAATATATTAAAGTTAATTAAATTAAACATGTGATGAGAATGACTTAAGTGACGCGGATCAAGCAACTTCTAATCTTAGCCGTTGATTAGAGATTAGATCATGGTCGTTGGTTTTCCAACGAGAAAAGTATAAGAGAAGGGCTTGGGGTTAGTTGGAGAACACACACTGGCAGAGCACTGAAGCTAAGCTAAGATTCTAGGGCGTGGTTTGCTAAGAATTTCAGAAGTGTTTCAGCTGCAGCAAGGGGCAATATTGGTGAGGGGGATTGTCTAGTCCCAAGCCAAGAGTACAACAAGGGCAAAGAAGGAGCATACCAAGGCAACGCAGAGGCAGCAGCTACGCAGAGAAGCCAAGGGCCCAGCAGGGACAGCGCAAAGGCAGCAGGAGGCCAGGAGGCCAGGAGGGCTGACGCAGGCCCAGTTAGGGTAGCGCAGGGGCAGTGTAACCCCAGCTAGGGTGACGTAGGCCCTTCTTGAGAAGCGCAGAGGCTGACGCAGGCCAGGAAGGTTGACGCAAAGGGCTTCAAAGCAGCGCTGGGGTTTCCAAAGGCTGAAAAAGGGATGAGTTCTGTAAATCCCGTTTGAGGGTATGAATCAGTCAGATTTTTCTGTCTCCGGGATATAGGTATTGTAGTCGTTTATATTTCTCTGTCGAGCTAACCAGTTGGTGCCCAGATTTGTTGTACTTAGAATCTGCATAATAATAAAAACCCACCAAAAGCGAGCAACATCGGTTTTCTCGCATTGAGTTTTTTCGGGGACATTTGTCCAAAAAATCCTTGTGTGTCACTTTGTCTATGAGCATTTTATTCAGTACTTGATCTGTATGCGTAGGCTATTAACTGTATTTACTTCGATGTTAATGCTGAATTTTTCAGATTAATAAGTTATGTAAGTAGGAAAAGTAAATCAAGATTTAACAGTAGGGTTTCTGTTTAGTAAATTCAGAAATTTTCACACGGTCGTGATCTAATCTCTAATCGACGGCTAAGTTTAGAAGTTGCTTGATCCACGTCAGTTAAGTCATTCTCATCACATGTTTAATTTAATTCACTTTAATTTTTAATTTTCCTATGTTAGACTTAGGGTCCTTAATTAAAAACATTAATTATTTGAATAGTACTTAAACTAGATGGAATTCTTCTAAACGCTTTTTGGATCTTGGTGATCTTATGTACTCCAGCTCCTCCACAAATTTTGGGAGCTAGAGCACATTCGATGCTACACCAACACCCCAAAATCTCAACACTCCCTCTTAGCGAGGAATGTGCTCTAGCAATACTCTTCACCCCGAAGTACTGCTCTGATCTCTGGTGTTGGTCTCTGCGATGATGTTTGGCCTGTTGCCCCAAATCACTGTGCTAATGTTGCTCTCTATACTGTTGCCATTCGTACTGCAGCTCCCTCTCAAATTGTTGCATTGTGCTGCCCATAGCACTGCCACTGCTAACTGCTGCACTACAACTCAGTCGCTGAGAGTAAGCAAATGAAGGACCCCTGCCCAATGACAGACAAGTCAGTTGGGCTACAACTCATCACTGAAGCTCCATAGGTTGTTGCTCTGCGTTGTCCTCCTGAAGTCACTGTGCTACTGCAGCTCTGCACTGCATAAGCAGACCTCCTCTGCGTTGTTGCCTTCTACGTTGTTGCTGCATCTACACTATGCTACTCCCTCTCCAGCGTGTCAGCCTCTGCCTCTGCTTCATTTGTGATCTTTGCACCCACTGCTCCAGTCATTCCTTGCTACTGTCTTAAGGCTCCCGTACCTTGGATGTGATCAAAGAGTTGGGCTACTCAAGGATCCTGCCACCACTCTGTAACTTCTCTACAGATCAATATCGCCCCACTTCCATGGTTCATGAGCGCTCATGGCTATGTCATCATCGGAGCCATCGTCTGCTACAGCAGCCTTGGAACTAGAAGCTTCCTTGTCCTTCTTCCTTTGAGGACAATTGTTGGCGAAGCCTCCAAGTTCGCCGCATTGGAAACATTTGATCTTTGACAGATCACGCTTCTTTTTCCCTTGTTGCTTCTTTGATGTCAGGACTGCATCTTCCTCTTCCTCCTCCTTCACCTTGCCTGCTCCAGTGCTAGCCTGCCTCCTGGTCATTCGGCGGATCTCCTCTTGTCGAAGGATAGCCCACATATTGTCCCAGTTAGGAAGGTCCACTCTGCCCAAAAGACTTTGGACAAATGTTTCCGAGTCCTCTGTGAGAGCATTTAGAGCAGTCCTCACCATGACATCATCCTCTACCTTGACTCCCATGCCAGGAAGCTGATCTCGGACCGATTGTAGTCCGAATAGGAAAAGATTGATTTCCTCTCCCTTGGACATCATAAATAACCTCAGTTGGTTCTCCAAAATCATCTTCCTCTGGACAAACTTCCCTTGATACAATGTGGTTAAAGCTTCCCACATCTCATGAGTCGTTGACTTCTCAGCTATGCGTGGTACCACATGATCTTTAACCCTATCCATGATGAAGTGCTTGGCATGTGCTGCTGTTTCATTATGCTCCACCAGGAGTTTCGCATCGATTGGGGTAGCCAAGACTTTCTCTGCATGCTCCCTCAAGCCGTATGTCTCCAGGACTACCAAGATTCTGGCCTTCTAAATAGCAAAGTTGGACAAGCCGTCCAACCTATCCTGATCACACAGTCCGTGTGGCGCCATCTGCTTAGATCTAATTTGTCGGAACAACTCTTCCTCTCCCCACTTCTCAACTGAAGCTCGGATCTAGGGTCCTCGGCGAAAAGGCACCCTCTACTCCCTCTGACAATTGATTTCCTCCTTGGAAATCTTCCAAACACAACGAATCAGCTCTCTTTGATCACCCTCACAATAAGAATCTTACCTATATCCTCCAACATCAACTCAATATAATGAGCAGCACAAGGTGTCCAAAATAGGGTAGGATACCTCTCCATAACCAACCTGCCAGCTGCAACTTAATTTGTAGCGTTGTCCGTTATGACTTGGACAACATTTTGTGGGCCTATTTCCTGAATGAAGATGTCCAACAACTCACATAATAAAAGTGCATCTTTAATGTGTGCAGATGCATCAACAAATTTCATAAACATTGTCCCTTTGGCACAACTAACCAAGAAGTTAAGAAGGGTCCTACCCTTCTAGTCAGTCCAACTATCTGACATGACTGTGCATCCATTGTGTTCCCATGATGCCCTAAACTCCTCCAATCTAGCAGTGTAATCATTATTTTCATCTTGAAGAAGAGGCCCTCTCAACTCTGCAAAGGTAGGGGCTTTGTACCATGGGCCAATGACAACAACAACATCAAACATAGGTTGGTAGAATGGGTTTGTCTTGGCAATTTTGAAACGAACATCACTCCATAGAAGACATCTACTCACCAACCTGTCATCGTCTGCCTTTTCCTTTTTTTAATTGCTGATTTGATGCCAAGTTGTGCACCAGGTGTGGTTCTAGGAACAAAAAAAGATGAGAAAGTTGAGGGGTTGGGAGTAGAAGGTGATGCTGAAGCAGAAGAACCACTCTCACTTACCCCCACTCTTGAGGTCCCTACAAGATGGCTTTTTATTGCTGCCCTAGTGTCTTTGCCATCCTCTTTATCCATCAACGATTTAATGGCCTATCGAATGATTTCTGGAGATGGATTTGGGCAAAGTTCTATATTTTGCCCCAGAATTTTCCCCAAATGGAATATTAATCTGTTGACACCCCCTAAAATATGTTTGCCACACTACTTACAAGACGAATACATTCTATTGACACCTTCAGTTTTGGGTACAGAATCAGGTTCACCATATTCCCACATAGGGTCCAAAATCCTTGGCATTTTGTTTGAAACTTTTTGAAGTTTGAACCTAGGCAGAAAAAAAAATTGAAAAAAGTTAAAAATTTCCCATCACATAAGAAGCAAACACAAATGTAATTGTTGATTTTAAATTTTAAATGCCTATTCTAGTTCTCACTCACTTGAACACACACAAAAATTAAAATCACTAAACAAGGGTTTGAATTTTTTTTGTTTGATTCTTGAAAGTTGAAGTTTTAAAAATTAATTCAATCTAGACTCTAGACTCTAGACTCTAGATTCTAAGCAAAAATAAGTTAAAATTTAGAAAACAAGGGAATTGAATGATTTAAGAAGACATTTAACATTTATGTAACAAATTGACAAAGAATAAGAAAGAAAATACATACCTGGCAGTAGCAGAAAACCCTGGCGGTCCGACACCTTCAATCTCCAAGCTTGAGCGGTGGACAAATCTGCAAATCCCAACACAAATGGCAATGCAAACCTTCTCCTCGAGTCTCCACAGCCTCAAACACAGCAAACCACGAAACAATGACTGATAAAAGTCGCATTTCCGGCCTCTGTAACAACACTTTCGGACGGACAACCAACTTTTTTCAGTCAACTCGGCAAAAAGTCGGGACTTCGGCAATAAAGTTGCGATTTTTTTGAGGATGAAAAGTTGTGAAAAAGTCGACCGATATTATCGGCCCCGGCAAAAATTCTGGAATTTTTGAAAAAATCGCGACTTCTTCACGACTTTTTCCACACTAGCTTTTGGGGGTTGATTTTGGAAGATCAAAACCAGGCCAAACCATTTCTGGGTTTTTCTGGGTTTTTTTGGGTTTTTGACAAGGACCTCATAAATAATTTTGCAAAATTTTCTGAGCACCGAAGGTGGGGTTTTCAGCCATATCTTTGCAATAGACAGTGTAGAATTGTTGGGGCAGCGTAGAGCAGCAGTTGGACAGTTTCTGGGTTATCATTGCTTCACTTGCAATGCAGGCAAGCCTACATGCATTCCTTCCATATATTTGTACTCTTGCACCATTTTCTAATAAAATGGCTCAACTGCTTCTATATTTCTAATTGTTCTGGATGTTTACTAAATTCTTTTAAAAAATTTCTGGTGTAAATTTTCTATTTGCTTACAAATCACTATTTTTTCTATTTTGTAACATTACAAATAAGTATTACTTTGCACAAGGATAAGAGCAACATAATGAATAAGATAAACCAAACATGCCTCCGAAAAACGAATTGGCAAGCTTATTTCTAGAATACTACTCTAAATAAAGGATATGTGCAAGATAGCTTGCACATTTCAATCCAATATAGCTAGCAAATATAAATTAATATCAATCAAATATGCAAAAGAAATTAAACATAATATCAAGATCATGGAAGAAAATCACCTCAAAACACCAAGAGAACACCAAAGAATAGCCCCAAAGTCTTGACTATATTAGCAAGTATGCAAGTACAAAATGGCAGAGTTTCCTCAAGCCCAATAGCTCATAACATGATACCATAGTGAGAGCCCATGGCTCTATTATAAAGAGAGTTGGGAGCAAATCCCAAGGAAGAATGCATGTGAAAACTGAACTTCGAGCAAATCACAAGGAAAGGAGTTCCATGTGGACAAGATAGAGACACCAAAGCAAAATCGAATGCCATATGTGCACTTCAAGGGAAATCGAATTCCATACATGGCATAGTAAACTCATCCATGAGTGAATCAAAACACCATGATAACTCCAGTCAACCAATGCAAACCCAAACCAAGTGATGCCACCTTTGTAGATGATCCCAAGGCAAATCTACATAGGTTCCTAGGAACTGCGTGATTCCTCCAAGTGAAACTGGTAATCTGCCCAAGGGAAACTCGTAATCCTCCAGAGTAAAGTGCTACGTGTAGAAGCACTCGAGATAACTGCAAGAGAAGTCCCCACATAATATTCAATCCAAATATTCCATCGAATATTCCTTCAGTGCATGAGCTCCTCTAATTAATTTGATTTTCCACATGTGCAACTATTGCTTTATCTCTGGGAAATTCGATTTTATGATATATTGGTGTATTTATGTTGCAATGTGCTCAGTCATCCTCCACATGTCCCTTGACTCAAATCTTTGACTTAGGATAATTTCTAATTCATTTCCACATCATTTTGTCACATGGAAAAATTTATTTCTCTTTATTTTCTTTAATTCTAGCCTAATTAATTGTCACAATTTTCACTAAACTTAGGAAATGTGGGTTTTGAGGGACTAGAACACATTATTAACCCCTCAAAGTGTGTCATAGTAGAAAGTAGAAAGTGAAAGGTGTAATTTTTATTACTCATAACCAATACAACGTCTCTTTACAACACTTATTACATTTCAATTACAATTTTGATTGCAATTTTTGACTTGCGGGAAATCTAAAGAATTAAAAAATGGCTACCTAGACCTAACGAAATTCCACAAAAAATTTTGTGTGATCTAGTATGGTAATATACATCGACTCTAGACACTAAGACTCACCCAAGGCCTTACCATCAAGCCGTACTCCAGATTTGGCATAAATTTGGACGAAAAAAATCGATTAATTATTAAGTCCTGGTAGGGAGATGATAATTAACCAAGTGAAAAAATAAAATAAAAAATAAAAATAAAAATAAAAATCCTAGAGTAATACTCACTTGCTGGCAAGGTCTCAAGCTACCTAGGCCTGTTACAGAGTCAAAACTCATCATTACTAGCATCACTTATTACAATTCCCCATAGGACATGGAATCAGGGTACAAATGAAAATGATGAGAAATAGAAGTAGAGTTGAAAAACTTTGGTGTTCTGATGATATCTGATGGTACAAGTGTCCTTTGGTAGATCCTTGGTCATGGAGTCTTCATATAATCATCAGGTGCCACTCCAGTGGTCAACAGGTAGAATCCATAGGAGAAAAATTTTCTCCTAGATGGTCCTCAGCCAGCAGCTCCTTGCAACCACCACATAGCTCGATCTGTCACTATCTCTGCCACCTGAGCCATCCATACATTCCCTCGCCCATCTGTTATATTAGTATGTTCAAAGATGGGCCTTCCAACCCTAATGATATGGCTTTTCATTGTGTAGTTAGGTAATTTTGTTTACTTATCATGGACACTTTTAGGCATGAATTAGTGGGGGGATTCGGCGCAAGAGTGGCCTTGGTTTGTACTCTCGTCTACTTTGTCAAATCTGATGGTTAACCTTGTATCCTAATCTCGTGGGATCTCCTTTATTAGCTTTGGGGGTGACACTACATCGGAAACCCCGATTTTGGTGGCGTGGTCCCGCTCCAGACACCATATACATCACTCCCCTCTGCTCATTATAACCCCATTCACCATATTTCCCATCCAGGTCCACATTTTTCCATTGGTTCTCTTACCCACCACTTCGTGGGTGATATCCCTAGGAGAAAAATTTTCTCCATGATAGTCCTTAGCCAACAACCCCTTGTAGCCCTCAACTAGCTCGTTGTGCCATTTCTCCGCCACCTGAGCTAGCCATGTGGTCCCTGACCCATCTGTATTGATCGTATGTTTGAAGGTGGGCCTCCCGAACCCAAAGGCATGTCTTGTCATTTGGTAATTAAGTATAGGTTTACTTATCATGGACACTTATGCGCATGGATTAATGGGGGGATTCGGTGAAAAGAGTGGGCTTAGTTTGTGCTTATGTCCCCTTGACCTCTTTGAGTTGTTACCCTTGGATTTTAGTCCCGTGGGATCTCCTTTACTGACCATTTGGTTTTAGGGTGGTACTACTTGGGAAACCCTGACTTTGGTTGCGTGGTCCCGCGCCCTTATCCACATATATCATTCCCTTTCCATTCACTATACCCCCATTCATCATCTCCCCCACCTGGGTCCACATTTCCTTGTTGGTTCCACATAGGGTTACCCTCCCCATTCCCTTTCCCCCACCTTGGGTCAGGCTTGGAACGATGCCCCAGAGGTTGAAGCAGCTAAAAAGAAATGTAAAAGCATAAATGGCCACATTCAACAAGAAAATGTACCACAAGATGCAAAAGATGGTCGGGACAAACATAATTAGCAAGTGGGCAAAAGCCAATTCATGAGCTCCAAACATAGTGACAAAGGAGACATATTAATTATCGTTATTGAATTGTTTTGCCTTGTGGTTGTGATGTAAATTTGTAATGTAGCTCTAACTTGTTAGTAATTACAGTTCCATTCATTGGCTCTTGATTATAATGGATATACTTTAGATGTCAACAAGAAATATAATTTTGTCGTGTCTAGACTCTATGTTGAAAACTTGATCTGGCAAACTCATTCAAAAGGAGCAATGAAACGATGAATAATCTTTCTAATCCAATACATATTAATTAAGTATTGTTATTGAACTGTTTTTCCTTGTGGCTGTGATGTAAATTTGTAATGTAGCTCTAACTTGTTAGTAATTACAGTTCCATTCATTCGCTCTTGATTATAATGGATATATTTTAGATGTCAACAAGGACTATAATTCTGTCGTGCCTGGACTCTATGTTGAAAACTTCTCTGAGAATTTTCTATTTTGACACATGATGAAACTAAAGATTACATTAAAAGAAAAATAAATTAGAGATTTGTGACTTGATTGCAATATTTTACTTATTTTCGGGGTTAATTGACACAACTGTATGTTTCTTTTGTGAAAAAATGATGAGGAAAGATGCTAAGCACACCTTCAAAATATTCAATGGGTGTTTTTTTCCTGCTTGAAACTGCTTCTCTAGAATGCTGTACGCAATTTCACTCAATGAAGATGCTGCCAAGGCACCAACGGGTTCACCTGCAGTTTTTCGTGACGCTCTCTGAAACCAATCCCTCCCTTCTAGATCTTTTTGCTGAATACCTCCATAAGAAAACTGCATGATCTGTTTTCCATATACACTTCGAATGGTGCCATCATAAGCAACAAATACATCACGCAAAAAAAACATCAGATTCCTAAACAACTGACCAGGGATATCAGCACCTTCCCCAAATGAATTACCACGTGTTGAAACTGCATGTATGAAATACTCTATGGGATTCAAGCCATCAAAAAATGAGTTCTCTATCAACCCACGTGAGTACCATTTTTGTATGGATTCCGAAGCTCTTAAATATCTTGAGATATGGTCCTTACTTTTTGCTGTCAAACACGTAGGAACCCACTGTGAGCTGCAAAGCTTTTCAGGAACTTCAAAAGGAAGCCGCTCTTGTTCTTTATACATTTGCATTCCAAGACAAGCACCTTGCTGTACTAACTTTTGCAACGAACCCTTGCTTCCTGCCTTAATCATCATCAACATGGCATTGTCCTGCTCTATATGCTCTGCAACAACTTTAATTATGTCAGAATAGACACTCCTAAATTGCTGTGTTGCTTCTTTGCTTAAAGCCACAGATTCACTTTCAATCATCCTGGCATGTTTCAAATGTTCAGACAGGCATTCATATTGCCCTAGAACAAATGCGGGACATGCATGTGAGCCATATATAATCTGTACAGAGTGCACTGACTGTTTTGCTTCCAAAAGGCCGAAACTTATTTCTTCTATCATTCTGCTTCGATGGGATGAGCTGGAAGTTAAATGAACATCTGACAAACTCACACTAAATCCTTTCATGGAAATCCATTCGTTCAAAACTGCTTGACAACAACTTAGATACTCAACAGCACTGGATGGGTGATCTATGGAGATAACCTGAAAAATACTGTCGCTGGTATTTTGTAACCATTCAGATCCACCAGAACAACATAAAAGCTCACCATCAGATATCAGCACTTCTTTTCTCAAATTAGTGTAGTTCAGACCTGTTGGTAAAACCATGCTAAACAACTGCTTGCCAGTCCAGAGAGGACTTTGTAGCATAGGTGCTTTTACAATTGCTGGCATTGGTACTGGTGAAGAACAGAACAATTGTAACTGTTGGATCTGAAATTTATCAACAAATATATGGTTGGAAGTTATTAAATTTCCAGCAAGCAAACTATCATGAGTAACTGCAATCAAAGCCTGCCCACCTTGAGAGTTAATCATCTGTTTTGATAAAGTCATAAATTCATCTGCCTCTGCCATAGATTTGACTGATTGTGGGATGAAACCATGTAAACAATCACCATCAAAGTCTGCTCCAAAAGGAGAACATACAACCGGATTGATAGCCATTGCAGATTTGATCTTCAGCAGCTTTACTCTCAAAGCAATTAGCGAATGCAGGTGGATAGAAGGGGTCCTATTTACTATGACCAAGTCTCCATCTTTCAATGCCCGGTAAACAGTATCTCCAATTTCAATCTGAGTGCTATGAGAAATGGGTAAAAGGCTACCGTTTCTCCTGATAAGTGGCAACCAACGTTTGGTGAGATTATTCTCAATGTATTCTTTTAACTTTCCCCAATTAATGAAATTCACGGTTTCCCGAATGATTAATTTTTCTGCAACTTCACGGGAAATCAAGATCTCATCTACTGCAATATTGGGGTCACCAATTGCTATCATGCGGAAAGAATTATCTGAACGTTTCCCTAAAAGGGTGCTCTTGACCCATTTCATACCAGTAGTCACTTCACCTTTTGACTTAACACCAGAAGATTTTGCACGAACAAGCTGCCACCAGTGACCACAATACCTGCTAGCTTAGAAGATGCTAAATATGTTTCTTAACAGATAAAACAACAATCAGCTAAAATAAAGGATATAATAAATTAGAAAAAATTACAGTTGACCAGTGGCCAATCACTGCTGAAGTTTTATTTTATTTTGTTTCAATAGGTTAACTGTAGGTAGCTTTTGAAAACAGAAATACAAAACAATCAGCTAACCTTGGAGGCTTGAAAATAATCTGAAACCAAACCTCCCAAAGTACATGTGATGTTTTCTGCATCATTAAGTGTAGTCCACTCGAGCATTGCTCCTTTGACTGCATTAATGCTTTGTACTAGCATTTGAAGTGACCTAGTTCTATCATCCTGTTATGCAAACATAATAGAGTGAAATCATGTCCTAGGCATTAAATTCCATGCCATAAACAATATTTACAGTTGTAATTTCTGATACTAATCCCATTTAAAACTTACGAACTATCCCAAATGAAAATGCCTTCATGCACATTACACCAGGACATTTTGAAAGCAGACATGATACCATTAATGTGTAAAAACATGATAAACTTACAAATGTTAGCCGTAGCCCATTGCTTATTGTGTGATATTTCTCTTTTATACGGTGAAAAATTGGAGTAACTGCAACACACTCAAGAAACAAAGCTTCTGGGCAAGCAGTAATCCTCTTATCTTGGATCCTTCTGATTATTTCCCTTGCCTATGGACATCAACCTTCTGTGTTAATAACATGTCAAACTAATATTGAAAAAGCGGATGCCAGCCAAAAAATGAAGCTAAAGATATTTTCTTGCCAAGTATGTAAACATCCAAAGTCCGACATAGCAAACAGAGAACCTACAAACCCAAAACTAAACAAAGAATAAAAGGTCCACAGATATAAGTCTATGCTAGTAGCCAAACCAAAAAAAACTCAGGCATTACCCACTCTGTTGAACAAATTCCCACAAGATGTTCAGAGCACATAATCAAGAAAGGATGGAGCAAATCCATGCAAAGATGATGTCTAACCCTAGAAGTCCTCCAGGTAAGAACTCAACGAGTCTTGAAATTTGATTTCATAGATCACATTGAAAATCAACACATTTTGCTTCTACATGCAGTAAAAGTTATTATATTTGCACTCAAGTCAATATGAAAAATTAAGAGAGAAAAATTAGTTTATTTCCAACTAAACATATAGGAGATCCATGTCAAACAGGTAAAACAGTAAAAGTTTCTGATGAACAGAGGACAGCTTGTGAGCAAGCCCTTGTGCTTCAGGAGCTGTTTTGCATCCCTGCGCGAGATGGCTGACGATAGACACCTGGACTCGACGGCTTTCCATGCAAGCTCTATAAGGCCACATGTGAAATTTTTCACGCTGACTTTGCTGCATATTTATAGGGAAGCTCTTAAAAACACTCTTTGGAGATAGGTCTCCATCAGGGAAGTTCATTCCTAAGCAGGAAACCCAGAATTGATCACAAGTTGGTGGCCTATAGCCTTGGTGAATGCTTCCTATACGATTTTGTTCAACACCTTTCCTCTGCACATGAAACATATTCTTCCCAAGATCATTCTTCGAGAACAAAAAAAGGGTTGTCCAGGGTCGTTATATTTTGGACAATATTATGGAAGGGCATGGAATGGACCCACTTTACTGGCTTTGAGGCTCTTTTCACAAAGATTAATCTAAAAAGATCCCTTGATTGGGTAGAATGGCCCTTTACTATTGCAATGCTTAAAGCCCTAGGTTTTGGTCTTGTTATACACCATTTGACATAAAGGTTTCATATGTAGAACCTTTCGGAAATTCAATGACCAGGATGACGAAGACCAGTCTGTAGATTACATAACAAGGAAGTTTTAGTATTTACACAAGAATTATTACACAATCAATGGAAACTTGAAGGTACTCACACAATAGAGGCATCACAACTTCTATGTGTGTTTATTGAATGGCTTTTTGAAAGGCAACTAGTGATCAGCTTTGGTTGTGAGAGTTTTTTACCAAGCTCGATGTGGTTATGTCTGTGTTATGCAGCTCACATTTGAGGATATTGTGCTAAGTCACCTGATACGGGGATATGAGGATACGGGGATTCGAGAATCGGATTCGGGTACGGTGACCCCCAGAACAAGACACTTCTGGGATACTATACGTTATATATTATTTTATTAAAAATATATATATTATTTTTTACACAAATTCAAACAAATTCATTGATTCAAACATAGATTTAAGATCTTAGATACTCATACATGATACATTGATACATCATACAATTGTCAAATTTACTCAGAAAGACAAGATAGTAAGATACTGTAGTTTTCTCATTAAGTCATCAGAATCAAAATGTGTTACATAAGTACATTGCCAATGGCAAATAGAAATAGAAAATACAAAAAAACTACAGTCTACAAGACTACAAGCCTGAAGCCTCAATGAGTCAGAGTCAATGAGTCATCAATCCTCATCATCATAATCAGCATCATTGTCCTCATCCCGATCATCATGCTCACCACTGCTCTCCTCTGGCTCTGATGCATCCTCCTCCTCTGTCATCTCTGCATCTGCTGGTGTGGAGGATGACGCCTCTACTCCATCATCAAATGTGACAGGCTCTAGCACTGGCGCATTGAGATCCAAGTTGGCCAATGCCAACTCAACACTGCTGTCCAGACCCATATCATCAGGAAAGACATCCCACATCTTTGTCTTTCCCTTCAACCAATCCTCCCTCTGCCTGTAGATGAGACGAAGGTTAGTGTGCACATACACCATTGTCTCTGCCCTGGACTGCTCAACCCTGCTCCTCTTCACACTATACAAATTCCCATATGTGCTCCAATTCCTCTCGCAACAAGAGGATGAAGTCACCTGAGAGAGGAGCCTCATGGCTAACTGCTGTAGAGGAGGGCTTGTTGCCCCATGAGTTGCTCACCAAGAATAGGGCTTCTTAGCCCCCCTGTCTCAAATCACATCATAGCCTGCAAATTGCCCAGTGCCAGTGGAAAAATCTGCAAAGGCATCCTGCACCTCATCAAGGGATGCCCTGTCCTAAAAAATCCTCCTCAATGCATCTCTCCTCCCCTGTGAGATTTCACCATCCATGTGAGGAGGGAATTTGCGGGAAGGTCCACCATTCAACCACTCATGGCTGTAGTATTTTGGGTTCAAGGGCTGAGCCAAACAATGTAAAGGTGTGCAATTCTTGTCCCATTTGCTGACAAGAATATCATGTATGCTGGTGAAGAAGGCCTTTGGTGATGTCTCATACTCTGGGCACTGACTCTGTAAAACAATGGTCCTCACAGACTCAATCATGGAATCCCATCCCTCATAAACCTCTCCTAGGATGGGCTGGTCTGTATCTGCAAATCGAAGCAAGGAAATGATAGGCTCCATGATCTGAATAACTAGATCTACCTTCTCCCACCATAGATCATCCAACACTGTGTCCTTCACTTTCTTTGAGGCTGCTTGATCTGTCTTTCTCCAAAAAGACCAAAACTCTGAAATAACCATGGCCCCAAGAGTGGTCTTGACCTTCCTCAACCTCTTCAACATGAGGAATGAAGAGGCAAACCGTGTATCCGCAATCTTCAACAATGATAGATTGTTGTACTCCTTGTAGATAGTGAGGGCATTTGTATGGTTTTGTACAAAGTTGCGGATATGTCGTGCATCCTCAATAATGGCTCCAATCCAAAGCACATCAGAAGCAATAGATTTCAGTGCCAAGTTCAATGAATGGACAATGCAAGATGTCCAAAATATTTGTGGATATTTTGCTTCCACAATCATGCCAGCAACCTTGCAAACAGGTGCATTATCTGTAATGATTTGCACACAAGAATCGACACCTACATCTTCAATAACTTTAATAAATAACTCACCCATATATTGTGCATCCTTGTACTATCCAAGTGCATCCACTGATTTCAAAAAAACTGGACCATTTAAGGATGACCCCATGAAGTTGATGAGTGGGTGGCGTGCTGGATCTGTCCATCCATCAGAAACAATGCTAACCCCAGATGTTGGCCATGCTGATTTAATAGGCTCAAGCATTTTGTCCACCTCTTTCTTTTCCTTTGTCAACAATGTGGTTCTGAGCTTCTCTGACCCAGGAGGCACATACCCTAGTGGAGCCCCATGACTAAGAGCTCGACACATCTCAATAAATAGAGGTGACTGTGCAACATTAAAGGATATGAAGTTCTGATAGAAAAAAAATGCAATGGTGAGATCAAGCTCTTCCCTCTTCTCTTTTTGAAAAATCTTGTCCATGGACCAACTGTAGTTGCCTTTCTCTTTGTTGATTCTCCCCTACTAAAAGTCTCAAAAGGGAACTTGTTTCTGTTTTTCCTTAAGAATGGAAGGGGGCCATCATTCTTGTTTTTTTTTTATATTTTGATTGCACATTTGCCTCACCAATAAATTGCTCTTTCTCCAATTCCTTCATCTATTCTGATCCAATTGTTGTACAACATTTAATGCCACAACCTGGAATACCCAACAAATGAGCTTTCACACAAAAATATGTGCAAGTGAACTTGCCGTGGCAAAAATTGCATTTCCATGAACAATTTCCTCCTCCATTTCTTCCTGCCCCTCCCTCTCTTATCACATATTTCCACAATGGGTATTTTCGGTCAACAGTTTGTTTTCCCTCCACATTTGAAGTTGTTGTTGCAGCCCCACTTCCAATAGATGGAATACTTGCAAACCCTGATGAAACAAGGATAGGAGGGGCATCTCCAATGGGGACATTCTTCCCCTTTATTTGCCCCCGTCTTGCTGCTTTTGATTGAGCCATGAATACTGTAAAAAATAAACAAAAATAACCAAATATATAAAACATATGCACATGCAAACACTAACAGCAAACTAAATGCAAAATATAGAGAGACAGTGCACTTACCGGATGCTCGAATCTCTTCGAAAGGACTCCCTTTCTCCTTGCTCACCCTTGCTCCTTGCTCACTTCACAAAATGAAAACGGTGAGAAAGAATGACAAAAATCAGGCTTTTATCAAAAAAAAAAAAACGCACTTTTTAGAACAGCGTGTCCAGCCATACCCGATTCACAAGATACGGCCGTATCCGTACAGGGTACGGTCGAGATTCGTCCTACCCTGTACGGATACGGCCGTATCCCGTGAATCAGGTACGAACCCGGTCGAATCGTATCTGATTCGCCGGATTCAGGATTCTGAGCCCCTGGGGGACGAATCCGATTTCTTAGATACTATGTATATAGTTGATTAAAGTGACGGTAGATGTTCATGTTACTAAGATTGTTAATGAATTCAAATGTAAAGTAACGAAGACTGAAAGGACCTCCATATTGTTGTTGTTCTACATCAATGAAAATGGTTCTTGTTACCCACCAAAAGTGGGTGACCCCATAGGAAAAAATTTCTCCCGGGCATCTCTATACCCGGAAGCCAGCAGCCCCTAATAGCCACTGATGTAGTTGATGTATTGTGGCATTTGATCTTTGCTCCCTGAATCAATCATATGTCCCCTTGCCCATTTGTCAAGAGCATATGTTCGATGGTGGGCAATCCAACCTAGAAGGTACGTTTTTCATTGTGCAATTGAGTGCTTATGCTTGTTTTTCATTGGCATTTTGGGCATGGATTATTGGGTGACCTAGATAAAGGAAGGGTTTTGACCAGGGTCATGTTCCCTCACCTTCAACAGGAGGTTAATCATCAACCCTAGTCTTGTGAGATCTCCCTTATTGGCTTATAGCTTTAGGAAGGGCACTACTTGGGAAACCCTGATTTTGGTAGCGCAGTACCATTTCCCCATTCCACACTTTTCACTCCCCTCCACACATTACAAGCGCTATTTCATTAACTTACCTCTCTGGGTCCACATGACCACTAGGTCCACAAGGCACTAACACAATCCCTCCCCTTGTCCACAAGTTTGGGTCAGACCTAGAAACATTCCTCTGGATGTTGATGCAGCTAAATAAAGTTAAAAGCATATCATGGCCACAAGCAAGAAACAAAACAAAAGAATATTATAAAATGCAAAAGACGGTCGGGACATTAAAATAGCACGTGGACAAAATCCAAACATGAACTTTTCCATTTATCATTATGGCCATCACCCTAGTTCCTAGGGCCCATCAATGCCCCCACGTCACTAAGGAACCCATGCACATCCCAACCTCTGGTGGGCAATGAACTGCCCCACCTTAACGGGGTAATAACTGCTTACATCAGACACAACATGGTCTCATTTCTTGGAGCCCCGAGCAGTAATACAAAGAAAAATCAAGAAAAGGCAAAAGGAAAATGAAAAATGATGGAAAAAAAAGGCCAGGGTAACTCACTTAGCCACGATTGCTCCTTGCTACATATGTTAGTTTTTGTAGCATCGGATGTGTTCTAGCCACAAAATTTGGCGGAGAGGCTAGAATACATGAGATCTCCAAAACCCATAAATTGTTTCTGGAAATTCCACCTAGAGATTACTTAATTAGATTATTAACCAGAATTTTAAATATTCCCCAAGTCTAAACTTAGGAAATATGGCCAATTAATCAGAATTAATTAAGTCAAAGTGAGAATAATCTATAAACTCACACGAATCCACTTTAAGATGATCCTAGCTCTTGATTAAAATTTAATATTGGTCGTTGGAGTCCCAACAAAGGATTATAAGAAGAATTCGATGGGCACTTCAAGAACACACACTAGCAGTTTGATTTCCTTGGCATATCGATTTCCAGAGAGCAGCAGTAGTTTTCGAAGAGCCAGGGATCGAAGCAAAGTCAACGAGGGTCAGAGACAGTGATCCGGAGGAAGTTTTCCAAATCCAGAGAGGTAGCAGCAAGGATGCCAAGTAATTCCCAATGAGGCAGCGCAGAGGACTACGCAGTTGCTTCAGAAGAGCAATTTGATTTGGCTGGAGGAAAAATCATTTTCAATTCCAGAGCCGAGCGAAGGTTCCAGAATGCCAAAGAAGCAATTACCTTAGCAGAGACAGCCAAAATGACTTTATCAGAGGCAATTCCGGGCTAGACGTCATAGGGCCTACGCAAGCACTACGTAGAGGCCAGCGTAAGGGTTCCAAGAGGACGAGTTTCTGAAGGAAATTTGTGTCGAGGTTGCTTGTGGAAGAAGGGTAATTCCCTTAGGTAATTTTGGCCAGATTTACTTGCTATTTGGATTGCCAATTGGGCATCCATAAATTGTACTCAAATTTCACTGTTGCTTAATAATAAAAACCCTCAGCTGCTGCACCGATTTTCCCAAGTTAGGTTTTTCCGGGGATGATGATGATGTGCTTGGTACACTATGCCCAGCAGGCCCCACAGGAGCCCCGCACTCTTGGCACGTATCCCAGGACTTGTACGATATCATGCCATCATTTATTCCATCACTCGAGCCCTTGCAAAGGATCTACAAGCATTCTCGACTCATATGGAGACCCATGGGATCATTTATGTGCCCCCACACCCACTGGGAGCACCACAGGTATACTACTTGGAGAACAAGGGGGTGGCACTTTAGGATATTATTAGGCCTTTGTAGGGCCCCACGACATGTCCATATTATTATTTGGCCCCTTAAAGGCTTATTTTTCCATTTATGAGCTAGTTTGGTGGGCTTGTCACCAATAGGGAGTTTATTTGCACATTATTTTATTAGTAGGGGCTAATGTAGGCTCAGGATAATTCAAACTCCTAAAATGGGTATATATTGATGTTAGCAACATTCATTTGTATCATCACTTCACTTGGGATCTCTCTATATTTAGAAAACTTCACATTTCTTCTTGGAGGATTATTTTGGATAAATGGATGAATTTTGATGTATGGATTTGGGCCATTTTTATCTTGGAGCTTCGTTTTTTGCAAATGTGATGCTAGTTGGATATACTCTGTAACACTGTAAGTGAATTTTGATGATATACTTTAGTTGTTGCATACAATTGAACTTCGCCATAATTAGGGCTAGTTGTTGCATGATTGAAATGTGGAATTAATTTTCTATTTAGCTCGTTTAATGTATGGGCCATTGTTAGATGAATGAAATGTCTTAGAGATTGTTTTACATTAGAGGAAATTTCAGCCTAAAAGTGTCCATGAAATTTTCACGTAATTTCCATGTCATAATATGTAAACCAATGAAAATCCTTTAAATTTAAAAAGAGGTACATGTAAATATTTTGCATGGAAAAAAAGAAAAACTATTTTTTTAATTGTATTTTTGGCTTATCTTATTATAGGTTTACTCAAATTTCAAGTGTAAACACTCGTTGGATGCATAATTAAATTTCACATCCAACGAGTACTCGTTATGCATAATTTTGAGAAGAACCACATTGACAAAAATTTAAGATACATTAAAAAAGCGTGTTGAACACGTTTCTAATAGAAATAACTAAAATCACACAATTATTAAACAAACACTCATATATTATGCACAAATGGTGTATGTGTAAACACACTCACACACACTGATTACATTTAGATCACTCTATTAAATAGAGTTTCTAAGATCCAACTTATTCCTAATTTAGAGAGAGAGGTTGAGAGAATTTCTCAACTATCACAAACCAACTTCTCAAATATAGATTGTAAGCATTAACTCCAACATCCCCCCTTAATGATTACATTACATGAATTTATTGAAATCACTCATAAATAACAAAATAATTAATCATTCTTTAGCTTATCAGTAGATGCTCCATCAAGTTGCCTCATAACCATCGTAAAGGTGTAGTTGGCAAGTTGGATTCCCGAGTTCACTTCCTCAACTCCCGAATCAAGGACCTCCCAAAGTCAATTACTGGACAGCATCCCAATCTGTCGCATAACCTCATTAGGAGACCACTCAATGGCTATGACTAATGAGGGATTCTTCCCTAGATCCGCCACTGCCATACTATCTCGACAACCATCCATGTTGAGCCTTACTCCCACTTAATCTCTTCAAAAAACAATTGATTACATTTTTTTTTACAATCACTGAACTCCTAGTCATTCTATGGATGAGCTCCCATCCACCAAAATACATGAGTGCTAACCGTTGTACTCGCCAGTTATCTAGGGAAGCCGTCTAGATACAGAATGTATCTAGAATCAGTTTTACAAAATGACCTCCTTATCTATTTTGAAATTCATCACATAATTTACAAACAATTTATAATACTACTATTTAACACTCCACTCAACCCTTTTGTCAGCCTAGACGGAGAGAGAGACGCGGGCTGCCAGGTGGTACAAATAGATCCAATGAATTTTCAACAGAATCAAGATAAAACTTCAATATGCAAACCTATGAAAGAAATCCACGCATTCCCACATGCTCATGCCGTTGACGGAATGAAGAATGTTCTCCTGCTCGTACCAGGAACTCTTCTCAAATATTTCTTTTGCAGAAATGTCGTGGCTACTTGACTTCATAATTGTTGAAATAACAAAATTTTGTTTCTAAACTATGGCAGTAAGGGCAGGGGATTGGCGTTGATAGCTTCGACTAGGCTTTCTCTGCGCCCATTTCAGAGTCCCGCAAGGTGCCTTTGCAGCATCATCAAAGCTTTGTGTTTTTTATTTCAGTGTCATTACCAGAACCTCCTACATTATCTGATATGCCAGAGTTGCAAGAGTAATATTAAAGGCGGATGTGTTTGAGAGAAGTGCCTTTTGATTTAATGAACTTGCGTCAACTGCGTATCCTTGATCTAAGCCAAAACTCTCTTTCTGCAGTTCCAAAGAGTTTGCAGCATTTCACATGCCTTGAAGAACGTGATTTATCTGACAACAACATAGATTGGCAACAGCCTCTGGAGGATCCAAAACGGTGGCCTCTAAACAGGAATCAGGCTCCCTCAGCAATAGCCCTTGGACTCACACAACACATTCACTGTGCCTCCATGCTGATGTTGACAACCAGCTGCATAATGAAAATTCTACAGCCAGTCGGGTTTGGTCATTTTTCTACATTCGTGATTCTACAACCAATCAATGGCCCTTACACCTCATTGCTATAGCAAGTTTGGAAACATTGCTGCCACTGGCTGGGAGTATCCTGCAACACACAAACGAGTGGAGGGATCAAACACGTTAAATAAATACCACTCAACAAAGCACCGCACAGCTTTAGGAATTTCCTCACAATACAACACACAGGCCTCTGATCCTGTGCTCCAATACCATGATAGAAAGAACTAAAATCACACAATTATTAAACAAACACTCATATATTATGCACAAATGGTGTATGTGTAAACACACTCACACACACTGCTTACATTCAGATCACTCTATTAAATAGAGTTTCTAAGATCCAACTTATTCCTAATTTAGAGAGAGAGGTTGAGAGAAATTCTCAACTATCACAAACCAACTTCTCGAATATAGAATGTAAGCATTAACTCCAACAGTTTCTTTACTGTATCTTAATTTTTTATGAATGTGGGTCTTCTCAAAAGTATTCATAATGGGTACTCATTGGATGTGAAATTTAATTCTGCATCCAACGAGTGTCTACACTTGAAATTTGAGTAAACCTATAAGGACATAAGCCAAAAGTACAAGTAAAAAACTAGTTTTCTTTTTTTCCCTCCAAAACTCATAACTCTTATTTTATTATTTTAACTATTATTTTATTAATTTTCCTTAGGAGGCCACTTTTAGGCTGAAATTTTCTCTAATGTCTCAATAAGCTTGCACTATTTGCATAAAGTATAAATGCTTGAAGGTCGCTTTTCTCCTTTTTCCCTTAACATTGGACGAAATTGACTTTCCGAGCCTCCTTGATCAAGGAACTGAATCAATCATAATCATCCTTGTCTCCATTCACCAAGGGTGGTCATTATCCCCCTTCATTTTCACCTTTTTCCCTTTTTACCTAGGTCTAGCCCTGATAGGTCACCTAGGGCATCAATTTCCCGTGAATTCACTAATAGGAAAACTTCAATCTCTTGTAGGCTACTGCGCTGGTGGGTCCCCTCCAGTGTTTTAAAAACCGGCCGAATCGATTTGGAATCGGCCGACCCAGACCCCTGCCCAGGTCGGCTTGGTACAAAAATCGGTTTGATGGTCGGTCTGTTACCGAACTGGTTGAACTGGACACCGATTCGGCAGGTTCAGTAACAGGCTGATCGGTTCGATCGAGCCCATCTTTAACCGGCCAAGCTAGTCCGTCGGGAAAAAATGCGGCAACTCAGACTTCAAACTCAATTTTTTTTGTTTTTTTTTTTTAGCGCCTCTACCCCTCTCCCAAGCCTATAAAAGTGACCCAACCCCCTCACATTCACTCACGACCAATGTTTTAAAAATTGGACTCGGGTTCCGAAACGGCCGAGGGTCGACTCTGACTCCGACTCCGACTCGGTATCAACTCAGCCAGTTCAATTTCAATGACTCGGTCTTTGTAAAAAATACATTAAATATTAATTTTTTTATAAAAAAACATAATTTTAAAGATTTTCATTCATGTTTCCAACCACGAATCATTACAATATAGACAAAAGACAACATATGATCAAAGTAGGCTCATGAATATATCCATTATATCAAAATTGCACCCAGTGCACTGTCCAATACATTATGATGATATAGAGATCAAAACAAAAAACATAACCAAGGAGGCTATAAATGGCCTCTACAACAAAACATGAATAGTCACTACTGCTAGACATCTGATAAGCGAATGTCCTCTGCCTCAAACTCTGAACCAGAGGGGGAAACCGCTCGCTCCTCCTCTGAATCAGCATCCTCAACTAGAATTGTAGCACGTTGAGCCTGAGATAGACAAGTTATGTGCCTCCATCGTGGTTGACTAGAGGAAGTGTCTGTGGCTGCAACTGGAGGGCTTGGGACTGGGCATGCTACTAGTGGATCTGCATTGAGCAGAGGCTCTACCTGTGTATCATAGTCCATCCCCACACCAATATCCTCATCAAAGTCAAACTCTGGTGGACAAGACTCCACTACCCAATCTGATGTTGGATCAATATCCTTCAACACAATGGGATCTGAATCAGGTCTTTTGTTCAGCAATTGGTTGCGTCTTAATCGGAGGTTGTACTGGACATACACTAGATCATTTAACCGTTTTTGCTCCAAATGGTTTCTCTTCTTTGTGTGAATCCTCTAAAAGACAAACCAATTGCGCTCACACCCAGAAGCACTGCAAGTTTGACTCAAAATGCGGATTGCAAACCTCTGCAATTCAGGACAATGGCTACCAAATGCCTCCCACCATTGTGCTGCAAAAAATGAGTTTCAGTTAGCTCAACAAATTATATCCAACTTTGAAATTGAAATTATAAACAATTATACAAAATAATAAAATATGAATTTGAAAATTGAAATTCTTTGTTTACCTGGCTCATCTAATTCCCTTGCAATCCTTGCAAGGTTCTTGCTAAAGGTACATGTGGCTTGGCTGAACACAGTGATCTGATTGTGTATCTGCAATTGGCCACTCTCTGTGGGGATCATGCGATCAATGCAGTCAATCAATCCATCTCTAACCTCCCCAGTCAAAGCTCTTGCTTCTTGAGCTTTATAATGATACCTTGGGTTCAGAAAATACCCAGCTGCATGTATAAGGCGATAGAGTTGATTGTTCCATCTTTGATCAATGATTGCCCAAATGGGCCCATACTTATCAACTCTGTCCTTGTATGTTTCCCTTATTTTCTCCTTTGCTTGATCCATAGCCTCATAAATGAAGCCCATAGACAATATTTCCCCATCCACCAACCGCAACACCTTAACCAGTGGCTCAACCAGTTTCACAATCTCTGCTGCCTTTTTCAAAAATATTTCTTCATTAACTTTCTTTTTCACATCTTTGCCATCTTGTTTGCGAGCCCACTGACATTCATTCCATTCATCACTAGAAAACAACTTTTTCAAGTTTCTATGTTGGGAAAGCATAGATTGCAATGTCAAAAAATGTGTTGCAAATCTAGTGATGGCAGGCCTAATAATTTCCTTGCCCCCTGTGTGTTTCCTCATCAGATTCAGAATCCATGAGTGATTGTAAATATATTTTGTGATGCTTTTGGCATGCTCTATAGTGTTCTTGATCCAATCTATTTTGACAATATCCTCGAGCATGAGGTTTATGCAATGTGCAACACATGGGGTCCAAAAGATGGTTGGGTGTGATTCCTCTAACAATTTACTAGCAAGAACATAGTTAGAGGCATTATCTGTGATGATTTGAACAACATTTTCCACCCCCACCTCTTCAACAACCTCATCCAAAAGCTGAAACAACAAGTGTCCATCTTTCACCGTATCAGATGCATCAATTGATCTTAGAAACATGGTTCCCCGTGGGCAAAAGACAAGAAAGTTTATGATGGTACGATTCCTCTGATCAGTCCATCCATCTGATATGATGGTACATCCTGTATGTGCCCATGAGTTTTTGAATTCTTTCAAATAATCATCAATGGACACAATCTCTTTTTGCAAAAGAGATCCTCTTAACTCATGCATGGTAGGGCCTTTGAAGCCCTTTCTAGTAGCATATATGGCATCAAACATAGGTTCATAGTATGGTGAATGAGTAGCATTGAAGGGAATATCAGCATCATACCACCATCTAGAAATGTAATCACAAGCAACTCCTCTCAACTCTTGTTTCCAATCTTGATCTAAAGTGGGTTGCACTTGACCTCTACTTGTAGGACTAGGACCATGTGCACTATCAGAGGGAGAAGAGGGTATGAAAAAACTTTTGATAGTACCCTTATTTCTCATTGCACCCTTACCTTTTTCAGAAATAGACTCCATAGAAGGAGGAACATAGCAAAAGGGGTCTGATGCATTAGTGCAAGGGATAGATGAAGAACCCTCATAATCAAAAGTTGGGTTGGCAGCCATCATGTGTTGTATATTTCTCTTCCTCCCAATTTCAGACTCTAATTATTTTTGCCTAGATTTGTCTTCCTCAAACTTTTGAAATTGCTCTCTCAACTCCTTCCTAATTTCCCCAATGTCTTCTGCTTCACATGGAGTAATTTGGCCTCTAAGACCAGCCAAATGTAGTTTCAGTCTATGAATGCCCCCTCCACCCACCTTAATTTTTCTCTTACAAAATTTGCAATGCATTTGATCATCAACCATTTCAGCATATGCCCAAGCAGCGTCTTTCATTCTAGGGGCCATTTTGGACTGAGTTTTTGACTTGTAAAGAAAAGGTTTAAATCTGAAAATGAAAACAAAAAAGGACTATTCATTCTATGTTCATTTCTTTCACAAAAAATTATGTTTACCATTTTCAGATTTGCAAAAAAATAAAACAAGCAAAGGCATATTTTAGAAGGGAAAAAAAAATACCTCTAGGCTCTAGCCTCCTCAATGCAACTCCAACAAACCAACTCCTCAATGCTGCTCCAAAGCTTGCCCAATAAGCTCCTCACTGCTGCTCCAAAGCTTGCTCAAAAGACTCCTCAAAGCTGCTCCAAAACCAACTCCACAACTCTTCACAAATTCCTCACAAATGCTCACTCAAATTCAATGAGATAGATGTGAGGAAATGAGAGGGGTTGGGTAGCTTTAATAGGATTGGGGGGGGGGGGTTAGAACCTTGCATAAAACTGTAACAACAACAAAAAATAAAATTTGAAGTCTGATTTTTAGCTTTAGAGGGGCCCATGGCCAGCTTGGAGTGGCTCGACCAGTTTAGCTCGGGCTCAGCCAAGTCGGCCGATTTATGACCGAGTCAATCGAGTCAGTGTACGGCTCGATTGGCTCGATCACAAACCAGCCTCTAGACCGGTTTTTCCACCGAGTCGGTCCGGCCGAGGGTCTGGCTCGGTTGACTCGGCCGATTCCGAGTCGATCCTGCCAATTTTTAAAACTATGCTCACAACCATCTCATTGCATTTGTGTGAGAATTTATGAGGAGTTTGTGAAGAGTTGGAGTTTCTTTTTGGAGCAGTAGTGAGGAGGAGCCATGGGATTCCTCGTCTGACTCTGATTCAGAGTCTGAGCCAGAATATCTTGCCTTGTTTAGCAGTAGTGACTAGTGATGTTTTGTCGTAGAGGTCATTTAGAGCCTCCTTGGTTATGCGTTTTTGTTCTGATATCTATTTATTACATGTATTGGACAGTTCACTGGGTGCCATTTTGATATAATAAATATATTTATGAGCATACTTTGACCATATGTTGTCTTCTCTCTATATTCTAATGCTTTGAGTTTGGAAACATGAATGAAAATCTTAAAAAAAATGTTGTTTCATAAAATAAAAAATATTTAATGAATTTCTTACAACGCCCGAGTCATTGAAATCAACTAGGCTGAGTCGATACGGAGTCAGAGTCGAAGTCGGAGTCAGAGTTGACCAGTTCCGAACCCGAGCCGAAGTTTTAAAACATTAGTCCCCTCCCTCTCCTCCGAATTTGAGGCAATTCCAACATTGGAATCTTTGGGAATCCCAAGCCCTAGCTCTAGGACCAAGTTTTGCCTACACATCCCCAAGGCTAGACTTTAGTAGGATCAAGTTGACCTTTTGAAGAAATTTTTTGTGTTTGATCCTTTCCCCTCACCTCGTCCAGGATAGGAACACCATTGGTTGTTATATTCCATCCCCAAACCTAGGTTGGGTCCACTTGGTCCCGTGTGGTCTCGTTTCTTATCAAAGACTAATCATCAAGGGCTATTTGGGAAACCAAGTTCATATAGGATTTTAGGGATCGGGAAGTACCTCTTCAAGTTGTATCCTTCTTCGTTATCCTCACCCCTACTCCCTTGAAAGGCAAGTCCCTTGCTTAAAGAGCTAGCAAGCACCATTTCTTCACCTCCTCCTTGGGAAAGGGTTACTAGGATCACTTCATGCTTATCCATTGACATATCTTTTATAAGTGGTTTCCCAAAAACATCGAGACTCCTCCCATCAATGAAAGTCCATAAAGAGCAGGGAATCTTAGCCGTGGTGACAGTGGGGTAAGCCTCCATCGTTGCCCTGAGTCTAGCAATTGCCTTATTAGGAACCCCTTTAGGTCCCCTACTGGTTTGAGTCACGCCTCTTGTCCCCAACGAATGGTATATATTGAGGTGTCGTCTCCCTCATTTTATATAAGGAAAGTGCTTCATTATATCTGAGACAACCGAGATTTTGGAGGAAGAAAAAGGCTTATTTGTTTTGGGTCTCTCTTCTACATCAAGGTTAAATATTTTTCTGTTGGGTAGGCCGCAAGCCTTAAGGGAATTCTGGGCAGACCAAGATCCAATCTGAAGGTAGGTCTCAAGCCTTAAAGGGAATTCTGGGCAAAACCTATCATCCCTTGCTAACCGAGATCCATCCTGATGGTAGGTTGCATCCCTTGAGGGAAATTCTAAGCCATATTCATCACTCTTTGCTAACTATGATTCATCATAAGGGTAGCCGCAGATCTGAAGATTGTTTGGAAGACAGTTTAGGGTTGTCTTGTATGGGGCTCATCTTGGGAAGGAGAGTTGCATCTCCTGAGGTTTAGTTCAGTTAGGACACAGAGCTAAAGAAGCTTGTTATGAGGTCACAAGACTGCTAAGATATGTCATTATCTTCAAGAGCGGTTTGAGGTAAAATCGAGGGCTTAATCTATCTCAGATCCACCCTAGAAACCAACGGAGGGGAGCTCCTAGTATACCTAGGTAAGCCGCACTTAAAGGAGGTGTTTTGAATCAGTTAAGCAAGATCGTTGTGTATCGTAAGAAACCCTAACCAAACCATGGGTATCTAAAGATAACAAAGTGTTGTAAGGATAGCCTTCTTAACCATCTTCTTGTATAAGGTTGGATCCTATTATTGTCACGCTATGTTGCCAGGAAACGTTGGTTCGAGGACGGGGACAGGGATGGGAAGGAGGACGGGTACGTCATTTTTTGAAACACGGTGCGTGGGTTCGTTGGGGGTATATTATAATTTATATATATAATATATAAATATTATATTTTATAAATTATAATATATATGAATTTGTATATTTTTCAACTTTAAACAAGAAAACTAAAATATTTATGATTAAAACTTTAAAGAATTAAACATGCACATCATTCAACATTCAACATTCACATTGAAATTTAAAAATTTCTAGTTTGATATCAAGTGCAAATTGGAGCTTACATATTAACAAGAGTCATGATATATGTCCATTGTCATACTACATTCAAAATTTGCCTTAAGGCATCTCAAAACATGAACTAGGAAATTTTAAAATACTAAAATAAAAATAGCTAAAAGTGAACAATGGCTTCCTCAAGCCATGTCATCAGCATCCATGTCATCAACATCACTTAAATCTTCAGTTAGCATGCTCTCTAGGTAGGAATCACTCTCATCTTGAGGCTCCTGCTCATCCATAGCAACTGGAGGTAGCTCAATAAGGCCATCTGGTTGTATCTCCTTGTCCACACACATAGCATCATCTGTGTATTGATCCCATCTCTTGAAAGACCCTCCTTGTCCCAGGGTCTTTTCGAGATATGAGACGAAGTGTGCTATGAATGTAAACTAAGTTCTCTGCCTTCTTTTAGCCCAACCTATTTCTATTTACTGAATGGATAAAGGCATACATACTCCAATTCCTCTTGCAAGATGAAGAACTAGCTACCTAGAATATTAGGGGAAGCCCATTAAATTAATTAAAATTTTAAAAATAAAAACTAAAATGAATTCCAAAGAACCTGATTTTGGGGTTCCATGTAGCCATCATCAGGGTTCATCGTACCAGTCAATACAAAAGAACCTAAATTTTTTAATTGGAGAACTTGGTTCGTCATAGAAGAACCCGATTCTTATGGGTTCTTCTCAAAAGCACTCGTACCAGAATCCGGTACTTTGGTACGAGAACCTGGGACAAGTTCGAGAACCCGACCCTCAAGTTCGCGAACCCGTGCAACATAGTTGTCATGTCATTTTAACTTTAAATTATTGTACTTTCTCTCTTTGTTGAACATTCGATATTTATGATAAGAAGATTTGATCAAGGGTTTACCCCATCTTGGGGTTTTTCCCTGGCTTGAGACAATTTATTGTGTCCTCTTGTCTTGGCCTGTCTTCGTTATCTATTTTACATGTTATTTTCTCAGTTATTGTCATCACAATAATGTTTCACATGACTGCTAATGGTTTAAATAATTGAGCTTATAAGAAATTCAAGCAATTGTCCCAACAAAGAACATGTTATCCTAAAATTAACAAAGCCGCTCTTAGGGCCATGGTTATTTCGAATCTTTGGTACTTTTGGAGAAATACGGATCAAGTTGCTTCAAAAAAGGTAAAGGACAATGTTTTAGATGATGGTCGGTGGGAGAGGGTGGATCTTACCATAAAGATCATGAACCCTATCATTTCTTTCTTGCAGTTTGTAGACTATGAAAAATTCTTAATCCTTATTTAAGAAACCCTACTACTAACTATTGATTTTCTTCTCCTACTTGATTTATTACACAAGTTATTTAACTGAATATTCAAAAAAACTTCGAAGTAGACACAAATAGCAGCCTACACACATACAGATCATTTACTGAACATCACGCACATATGACAAATGATGCACAGATTTTTCGGACAAATGTCCCTAGAAAAACCCAATGCGGAAAAACCGGTGCAATAGCTCTAGAGGGTTTTATTATTATGCAGAATCTGAATACAACATTCTGGGTACCAGAGACGGTTTTCCCTATAGAGAAAATATGGCTGAATCACACCCTCAATCGGGATTTACAGATAACGAGCCCTTTCTGTCCCATTGGTACCCTCAGCACAACTCTTCCTGCAACTGCGTCAGCCCCTCTAACCCAGCGCAGCCTCTGTGTAGCACAGGCTACCCTTGTGTTACTCTGAAGGCCTCTGCGCTGCCTCTGCATCACCCAAAAGGGTCTGTGTCACCCTCTGCATGGCCTCTGCGTCTGCTTGGCTGGGTTGCCTCCCTCCTGCTGGCCCCTACACTACCTAGTACGATGTTGCCTCTCTGTTGGTGTATTATCGGCCTCAGATCAAATCATCCCTTGCCAATCTCTGCCCCTCATTGCACTGCAAACTTACTTCAAAATCCTCAGCAACCCCGCCCCAGAATTTCGACTTAGCTTCAGTGCATCCACTATGTGTGTGTCCTCCAACTAACCCCAGGCCCTTCCTTTATACTTTTCTCGTTGACACATCAACGACCGTGATTTAATCTCTAATCAACGGCTAAGATTAAAAGGATGTTTGATCCACGTCACTTAGAACATTCTCATCACATGTGTAAATTAATTCACTTTAATTTTTTAATTTCCCTAAGTTAGACTTAAGGTCCCCATTAAAAAATTTAATTATTTGAATAACTTTTACACCAGATGGAAATTATCCAAACGCTTTCTGGGTCTTGGAGATCTCATGTGTTCTAGCCCCTAAACAAAATTTCGGAGCTAGAGCATGTTGGACATTGGACAAACCAACGCTCCCTGTGTGTTTCGCAACATGGACCAATCGTCTCTCGTGGATCCTTATCTCTGGCGATGTGATCGTTTACTAACACCTGCGGGTTTTGGTCTAATGGCAATCGTGATTCCCAACAAGTGGTATCAGAGCATAGGTCATGATTTTGATACACACTCGGCTTGCGTTGGGGGGAGATTGTTGGACATTGGATAAACCAACACTACCCGTGTGTTTCGCAACATGGACTAACCGCCTCTCGTGGATCCTTATCTCTGGCGATGTGATCGTTTAATAACACCTGCGGGTTTTGGTCTACGGCAATCATGATTCCCAACAGAGCACACCTGATGCTACCCCAATATCTTAAGAATGGACTAGCCCATCCAGCCCATCTTAGGAGAGTTTTATGAGGGTTTGGATTCCATGATTGAGTCTGTGAAGACTATTGTTATGGAGAATGAGTACCCTGGATATGAGACATTAGTAGAGAGCTTATGGTCCACCATACAGGGTATTCTTATCTCTAGGTGGGCTAAGAATTGCACACCTTTGCATTGCTTAGCTAACTCTTTGAATCCAAAGTACTACAGTGAAGAGTGGCTCCATGGTGGGACCTCACACAGATACCCTCCTCACATGGATGGGGAGATTTCATAGGGGAGGAAGGTAGCATTCAGAAGGATATTTCAAGATAGAGCATCTTTTCTTGAGGTTGAGGAAGGCTTCATAGAGTTCTCCACTGGCACTAGGAGATTTGGAGGGTATGATGTACTTGGAGATAGGGGGATCAAAGATACCTATGCTTGGTGGGAAACTCATAGGGAAACATGCGTTGAAGAATGTAACTACTTTCGGTCTTCATTATTAATGTATTTGTCAAAATAATTTATTATCATTATTAAATGACTTATTAAAGCATGGGTTTCATGCTTGGATCATATTTAGATTACGGTCCCAATTGTGGACTTCTAAGTTAGTTGTTGCAGATTTAAATTGATCCTATTTGGGCTTTTAAACCATGTAATCTTAGGTTGGTCAAAAGGCTCCTCCATAAAGTCATCTCCTTTAAGGTCATCATCCTCGATATCTTCAACAAATTTCTTCAAGAACAACTCTCAAGTCATCCTCCTTCAAATGATATACAAGACATTAAAGCAGCCTCTTAAAAGTCGACCTCAAAACTGCCTTCAATTCGGCTCAAATCCAAGACACTACTCTTCACTATCAGGTCGGCTTATTTTATGAAGGAACAATTATAAATAGCCCACTGTAATTTCGCATTTTCACATCTCAAGAATTTGGACTCTTCTGAAATTTCGGATCTCTATACAACAAGAGTTCGAATATAATTACAGTGGTTCGGTAACATGATATGATGCATGACTATGACAGCTACTTGATAATGTAATAAATTGATACAGGAAGGAAGGCTCAAACAACAATATAATGACTTGTTAAAGGGGTGCTATGACATGCTACTTGCTGCTATGAATGTCACTGTTACTCGGTGATGTTATCTCTGTGATGTTATACTCAATACCATGATGATGTTGCATACTCAGTGTTGTTTCAATATTTGAAGCTATGATGATGTTGGATACTCAGTGCTATATCTCTTGGTGTTATGATGCTATCTCAGATATGATGTCTCGGTGTTGTTCAATGATGCAAAATTCAAAATTACTACGATGGTGATGATAATGAAGTTGGATCTCAAGAGGAAGAAGGATGAAGTCTCAAGTGTAAGAAAGGGAGATCTCGGTGCAAGGAGATCTCAGTGTTAACACAGTGAAGGGATGACTTGACGCAGGAAGCCCACATTCTAAGAGTCTTGGTCATCTCATCTTGAACCTATTGAAGAAAGAATTTTGACTGGGTTTTCCCCAAAGAGTGGGGTTTTTCCCTAGCAACGTGCCTACATCTTGTGTCCTCTTCTATTTGTTTGGCATTAGTCTTGATGATAAAAGATAAATTGCAAGAACATATAATAATAATCACAAGATAATGTCAAGATAAGAGAAAGTAATTAACTGCCATTTCTCTAACATGGTATTAAAGCTAAGGTCATGATCAAAGGCAGTGAAAGGTTCTTAAAGAACATAAATGGACACCTTTGGGTTAATGGATCACGGTGAACTGAGCTCAGTCCTAAAAGGCACCTTGAAGAAGTATGTGAAACTCACACTTCAGAAACTCAGATAAAGGGTGATCTTTATCACCACATGATGACAAAATCCAATGGAAACATTGCAATCTCCCCAATCCTAAAATCCTGAAAAAATGATAAGTTTGTTGGATTTTGAGTGAGATCTAAAATTCTACTTTCTCCATATGAAATCCAATGAGGGTGAAACCACTCTCAAACATCCTGAGTCATTTCATCGTAATGTTAAAAATTTAAGTAAAAGGATGAAAATGAAAAATGAAAGATAAAGGAGAATGTCACTTTTACTTTAAGAATTTAACATTACCATGAATTGGATATCAACATTAGGGCCATAGCCTTGAACATTAGGCTTCCCTAATCAAAAAAAATTGTTTCCAATCTTCAATAACTTCCTTTATCACTGCTGAATTGGCATGGAGCGAAAACCAAAAAAATAAAAAACGAAAAATTTAAAAAAAAGTCACTTTAGTGCTAAAACATAGTTGTATGACCTAGAAATGCGTTTCAGACCATATAGGGCCAAGTTTTCCCCACATGAAACGTGGCAATACGACCATAAACGCATTTCAAGGTCATACGATATGCATTTCAGTTTCGTTTCCTTGGGGAAACGACCCCTTGGGCAATGTTTCCTGCAACATAGGTTCTAAGGTTTACTATATGTTGTAGCAAGGTATGCTATACCTCTGAAAGAAACATTGAAACCCTAGATAGACTGAAAGACATTATGAAGTAGCCTAAGGTCTATGATCAAAATCCCTAGCAAAATGTTAAAGAGCATATATCTCTTGTTTAGGAATCTAATATGTATAAAGTTGAAAAATGCTTCTATAATTCTGATATGGATAACTTTATGCTTCTATAGATTTGGTTGTACTTCTTGTCTAAAAGTTGTGTAGGTACATCATAAAGATGAGAAGCTAATCAGTATGAAAGGATGGAAACCATGAAGGATTCTCCAACACTAAAAAAAGAAGTTAATCTCCCTACATTAAGAGGGAGCCTGGATAGAAGAATACAACATAAGTCTTGGTTGGAGAATATATACTGGAAGAAATGTTGCTACATGTGAAGTAGGAGGAGGAATCTTCTCTAAAAGATTCAACTGATAGTCCTACTAAAATTCGCTGAAGAGCAACAACGAAACCCCGTAGGTTTTGATTATATACTGGAAAATGTATTGTTGATTGGGGTTGTGTTTGTACAGGTGAATCTCTCGAAGGTTTTGATAGCATGTTGGTTACCAATCAGTTTGATTGGGAGGGATTGGTTATCCTTGATCTGTTGGATCAAGGGTGTTGAGGCTTTACGAGTTAAGCATTGCCTGGGAGGACATTGTTGAGATTTTGTATAGTCGGTGTAGCATCGGGTGTGCTCTAGCCCTGAAATTTTGTGGAGGGGCTAAGACACACTTGAACTCCAAAACCCAGAAAGTGTTTACTGAAATTTCAGCTGGTGTTCAATTTATTCAGATAATTAATTATTTTAATGTATTTCCTGAGTCTAAACTTAGGAAATGTTCTAAAAGACACGGATCAAGCACACAGATCAAGTGAATTAATTAACACATGTACTGAAATGTTCTAAAAGACACGGATCAAGCAGTCTTTTAATCTCAGTCGTTGGTGAGTGTTTTAATCTCGGCTGTTGATGAGATCATCGAAAAAGTATAAGAAAAAGGCTTGAGGGTCAGCTACAGACACACACACAGTTGCAGAACTGAGAGACTGATCTAGAATTCTAGGGCAGGGTTTGCTAAAAATTTCCGGAGGAGTTTTCTGGAGTGAAGGGTAGTATTGGCTGAGGGGATGATCTAATCCCGGAGCCAAGAGTCAGCAAGAGGCAGAGGAGCCGCAAACAAGGATAGTGCAGAGGAGCAGAGAGAAGTGGCAACAGCTGCTATGCAGGCCAAGGAAAGGGCAATGTTGCAGCTCCAGAGGGTTTCAGAATTACGCAGAGGGTCTCGAGGGCCAGCGTAAGGCCTACATCACCCTCTCTGGGGTTACGCAGTCCCTCTCTAGGCAGCGCAGTGGCACACAAAGCCTAGCAGGGCTGAAGTTGGGGCTTCAAGGGCAGCGTTGGGGTGTCTAGGGCCAGATCCGAGCTGAGTCTTGTAAATCCCATTTGAGGGTGTGTATCAGTCAGATATTTGGTCTTAGAACAGTAGGTTAGCTGTAGATTTCTTTTATTCTCTATCGGGTTTTCCAGATCTGGAACCCAGATTTCCTGTACTCAGATTCTACTTAATAAAATAAACCCTAATATCTGTTGCACTGGTTTTCCCGGTTTGATTTTTTCCGGGGACTTATGTCCAAATATCCATGTGTCACTTTGTGTGAATGAGCGTAGTATTCAGTGAATGATCTGCATGTGTAGACTGTTAGTTGTCTTTACCTCAATATTTTCTGAATCTAATTTCTGAAGATAACTTGTATAATTTAAATCAAGTAGGAGAAGTAAACCATGATACTGTAGTAGAATTTTCACATGGTATCGGAGCGATAGCAGATTAAGTTGAATCTCCAACAATCAGATGAAGAATATTTTTTCTGCAGGATAGCAGCAGAAGCAACAGAGATCCGGAAGGGGCGGCTCGACACCAAGAGGACGCAGATCCAGGAAGGGACAGTGTTGCAAATTCAGAAGGCCATCAGGCTTACGCAGAGCCTTCCCAGGCCAGCGTAAGGACTGCATCACCCAGTCTAGGGTTACGCAGTCCACTTCTGAGCAGTGCTGAGGCTGCGTTGGGCCAGTCAGTGAGACGCAGTCCAGTATTCTTTATGTTGCAGAAAGCCTTGCCAAGATCCAGAAGCAGTGCTTCAAATCTTCAGCAGTGCTGATGTGGTGGAGATTCTGTCAGTGCAGAATTGTGCCTAGCTAAGTCAACAAAGGCGGGAGGAAGACAGCTACTCAACAGATCTGAGATTCGATCAAGAGGGTGATCGGAGAGTTTTGTCTGATAGTGTTTGGGTGGAAGATTTCCAGGAGGGAAATAAGTTTTCAGAAGAAGCAGCTACCAGAGGGTTTTTAGTCACCAAGAAACCCAGATCCAGAGTTTCTGTAGCCATAGAAAGAGGGAGAAAAAGTATTGTCTCTTGTCAGATCTAGATGGCTTCTCATGGGCTGAGAGATCAAGACATGTTGGACGATGTGTCCAACTTTGTCATCTGGATGGAAAGGATCCTATCAATCCTAGATGAGTACAGCATCAAGGACCATGCAACGAGTGTTCTAGCTATGCCTTCAGATCACGATCCTCTAAAGAAATTTAAGGAGAATCAAGCGCGGACTAAGCATTTGATCATGGACGGAGTGAAGGATCACGTTGTACCACATATTGTTGAAAATAACACAACAAATGACATGTGGGTTGCTCTAGAAGCGATGTATCAAGGAAGCTCTATCCAACGGAAAATGCTCTTAGAGAATCAGATGAGGCTTTTCCAGATGTAGAAGGGTGAGGAAATAGATTCTTTATTTTTCCGACTTCAGACCATCCGAGACCAACTGGTTGGCATGGGTGCAACTCCAGACGAAGGGCTCTTAGTGAGGACTGCCCTGAATGCAGTCTCCAAGAAATGGGAAAAAATTGTGCAGAGTATACTGGGCAGAGCAGCGTTACCATCCTGGGCAGAAATGTGGGCTATCCTTCGCCAAGAGGAGATCAGGAGGATCACCGAGAAGCAGAATATCAGTGGTGGGACAGTCCGAGTGAAGAAAGAAGAGGAATATTATGCAGCCCTTGCATCAAAGGAAAGAAAACAGCAAGGGAAGAAGAAGAGGGACCTTTCCAAGGTACGGTGCTTTAACTGTGGCAAATTTGGACACTTCGCCAACACTTGTCCTAACAAGAAGGGCAAAGGAGCTTCTGATTCCAAGGCTGCAGCAGCAAAGGATGATGTTTCTAATGATGATGTAGCCATGAGTGGTCATGTGCCTCGAGAGAAGAGGTGGGGTGACATGGATCTGTAGAGCATCTACAATCAATGGCGAGATCCTTGAGTCAGCCCTACCCTTGGATCACATACGAGCTACGAGAGCCTTCAGACGATAGCAGGATGAGTCGAGAGATGGTTACAGAAGGTCACATTGAAGCAGAAGGGAGAGCTGAAGAGGGAGCAGCGTAATGCAGAGGCAGCAGCAGCGTGGAGGCAACAGCACAGAGGGGTTGATGGGACTTCAGCAGTGCAGAGAGGTTGTGCTCACGCAATGCAGTGTTGCAGCATAACAGTAGCTTCAGGAGGACAACGTAAATCAGCAGCCGGGGAGCTTCAGTGATAGATGCAGCTTGACTTATCTGTCAAACAGTTGGGCAGAAGTCCTTCAGTTGCTTACTTCTCGGCAACTGAGTTGCAGTGCAGCAGTTCACAGTGGCAGTGCTATGGGCAGCATGATGCAGCAAGTTGAGAGGGAGTTGCAATACAGATGTGGTAGTGGCAGTGTTTACTACCTTACAAGGTGGTTTCTTACCATATTAACATATGTTTCATCCATTTTGTCTTTGTTTGATGTGTATTTTTAGTGAACTATACTTGTACTCTCAATTTGATTACTTATAATTCCTCCAAACATTTCTTGACGAGTTAGTGGCTTCTTTCATCCATCATTTTACCTCAAACTAGGTTTGTATTTTATGTAGTTGTATCTTACTTTACATCTAACGGTCTTGTCATAATGTCCATAGTCAAGCTTTCATTACCATTCTTCCTCCCTTCAAGAGTTGACTTCTTTGGAGCAAAGTCAGCCAAATAATCTTTATATATGCCTAAATAATCTCCATGAATCATATTATATAGCTTCAACCGTTCATATCAACGATAAATTTCCCTTTCCTAATTCACATTGTTAACTTACATATATACTTAGATAATAATTAAAGTATTAACATAAGAAAATGGTATAAAAATATTTGCATAAAATTCATATCATCAATAGTTATAGTTATCATGTAGTAAGATATATAAATGGAAATCTCAACATCACTAGAAGAATGGGATGTTTCAATTGCATAAAATAATTAGGATAGTTCCCATTCTAATGTTCAAAAGTTACAATAAAGTTTAATGTCTAAAATGGTGTTAAGGTGTTCATTTTAATAAATTTGAATGTACTTCAAACGTTACTTGTACTATATACAAAATCTCAAAGTTTATTGTGAAAAACTTTTCAGCTAATATCCACGAGTTATCCCAACTCCTTTGTTGGGTGAAATGTAAGGTAAAAGTAATGGCTTAGCAATTGAGTGGAATTGAGCTTCGAAAATACAACTTTCTTTATTTTTAGTGAAAGTATGCTTTGTTATTATCAAAGATCCATAATACGAACAATTGATATATGTCTTCGATACATACATTCGCATTAATTATCCCATCTCTTCTAATAAATTGTATCACCCCAGGCTTCATAGCTTTTGAATATCAAATTATATAAAAATTTCATTTTATCGTGATTGTTAAAAGCTTCAATTTCTTCCAAAAGTCGAAAAACCATTTTCCCTGTCATTGAATGTTACATAACATTGAATACTTTGGGTAAATTATCAAGGATGACTCGTAGTAATACACCTAGAGTAATATTATGATTGTTTCTATAATTATGAAAATAAGGCGGTGATATCCAAGAATCAACACAAGATCTCGGGAAATAGTTGGAAACTAAGTTATTTCCCATTGTGATCATTCATCCTAGTACTTTCAATTTAGTCGAACAGACCCCTAGATCAACTTTACATTCCTCAACAATTAAATCTATGAACTCAAGTTCTCCTGAAGACATTTCTACCTGTATGAAATCGTTTAGCTTGCGGTTTCCAACCCATATCTATTTAATGCCTATGACGAAATGAAACTATCAATAGCACCAGTATCAAATAATATTTTGATTTTTATGACGTTAATAGTACATGAGGACATCATTACAATGGACTGATCTTCTGCACTTTCCTCGAACAACCCCCAGGGAACATTGTCCGATGTGAGATGCAATTGCTTTTCTAAATTTCCTCACCAAATCAAAGCATTTTCCTTTAGCTAAATATAGCAATATTTGTCTTAGAGGTAGAAAAATATTCTCTTAGCGTGAAACACTTTGTCATTCCTTCCAACCATGCTTCAGTACGTTCTCCAACTCGCCCTCGTAGAAAATCTAGGAGTTTAATATTTTGTAGCTCCCTAGAAATATCCTCCTGTGATTGTCTATAATCTAAATCTTTGGACTCCTTTGGCTTTCCTCCCTCAAGGTGAGATCACTCTTCCTTAGAACTGGTTATCATTGGTCTTAATAGTTTATTAAGGGGTTTTAATTGTTTAGCCTCAATTTTTGTCGTGTTTTTAACAATTTACAAATGTCGGCTTCTTACACTCTATCCCTTTAGAGGAAGAATATTCACTCCCAAAATCTCTCTCTATTTAATAATAAAATAAATAAATTCCTCAAGCCCAATACCATCCTATCTACGTAACTATTTTAAATCTTACCATATTTAAATATAAGAAGCAATTATATATATATACATTCTTAAACCTAAGAAATACAAATATTAACCGATATGAAATGAACATTTTAACCCAACCATCTTCCACAAGGATAAAATCTTTAATAATAAATTATCAAGAATAGAAATATCCACTCGGCCAATTATCCAAATTGAAAACCCTTTTTAATGAAAAAATCATATTTATTTTAGATCTTTTAATAATTTACCAAAAACACCATAAGCCAGCCACCATGGCGTTTTAATTTTTTTTTTTTAATCTTCTTACAATAAATAAATAAAATTTAACCAGATTTCCAATAAGTATAGCAAAAGTAATCTTTTATTTTTTTAATTACTTAATTAACAAAAATTTAAGTTAAACAGGTTTATAATAAACATAATAAACAGCAAAACTATTAAAATAAAATGCACTTATTCGAAAAGTATAAAATATCATCCACTAAAGTTTTCAGATTTCGATTACCATTATTATGTAGATAAATCTTTCATATTAATTGGACCTTACTGATCTTTCTGTTTCCTTTTATAACTTACATGATTTAACGTCAAAATTCTGACCCTAATTTTCAACTATTGTCGTTGAACACTACGATTAGAAATTCTGGCCCATTCCCACTGAGATAGGAAAGCTAATCAATCTGAAGAAAAAAAAAATTGAATCTTCACGATGCTGAAATTCATGGTAACTTGCCTCCAGAGTTTGGTAGTCTCCACAAGATCACAAATCCGACGCTTCAAAGCAATTTGCTTACTAGTACTCTTCCGAAATCGTGGAGTTCCATGGTCAATATACAACACCTTTTTTTAATAATATTTTAAGTGGACGCCTTCCTAGTTGGACTTCAAGATTTAGTACCAAATTAAATTTGGGTTGTAACTACTTCATTGGGCCAAAGCCAACAAGCTTTCCTAAATCTCAAATTTGGGGAAATTGTTTTGATTCGAGCGTGGATATCCATATGAAATCTTGCTTGGGTTCACCTGGCTGTGTCTACTTCTATTCTCAACCTGAAAATGTGCGGTGAGAAATTGAATATAGGAGTCGTTGTGGGGGCTTCTCTATCCGGTTTTATCATGTTCGTGATTATTCTTGTTGGACTATGTGCATTAAAAATAAGATATAAGCATCTAGTAAATCTGGAGGTGCTTCTAGGGCATACCCAGCCAAGCACAGATGTCGTAGCAAGCAATACTACAGAACCAAGGGATGTTCCAAATGGAATATGAAGGTTTGATCTAGAGGAAATTCTAAAAGCCACAGAAAACTTCAACAAAACTTGCGAACTCGGCTGTGGAGGATTTGGTAGGGTTTATAAAGGTTATCTTGGTAATGGATGCATAGTGGCCGCGAAGAGAGCATCTCCTTCCAGCATTCAAGGGCAGACGCAGTTTCAGAATGAGATAGTTACTCTTAGCAGGTTACATCATCGATGCCTTGTGAAGCTTGAAGGGTTCTGTCAGGAAGCTGGAGAGCAGATTCTAGTGTACAAGTTCATCAAAATGGTAATTTGGATGGTTTGATTTGGGGACCCTCCCATCATACATCGGAACATCAAACCAAGCAACATTTTGCTGGATGAACACTTGAATGCTAAATTATCTGACTTTGGCATCTCGAGGACCACAACCGATTTTATAAATACATACATTTCAACTGGACTAGTTGGCACTTTTGGGTATGTGGATCTACACTATTTTCTACGGAAACAATTAACTCTATCCAATGATGTATATAGTTATGGAGTAGTCCTGCTTGTTCTTATTACAAGGCAAAAGGCTATTGATCGTGACCGCGTGGAAGAAGTCAATCTTGTTGAATGGGTCAAGCTCAAATTTCAGAAGGATGACTTGAAATCAATTATAGACACTCATCTTTTAGTACGCGAAAAATTTCCCCAGAGCTTTAGAACTATAACTGAGCTAGCCTTGAAATGTGTTGCATTTGAGAGATTTCAGCACCTAACCATAAGTGAAGTTGTAAACATATTGTTTTCGAATTGGATTACAGCTAGATTTGAAAGATGTTAAAGCGAGACGGGTGGATAACACGCATAAGCAGTGACTAGTTTCTTTAACAAAACGATGAACAAGACTAACCAATGCCATGATACATAGATAGATCCACAAGAGATACTCTAGAAAAACCCAACTTACTTATTTCATAAAATTTTCACGCCAGAGTCAAAAAATTACACAACGTGTAGGGCCTATAAGGTCGAAAGGGTTTGAAACTAGCTCTAATACCATATGTAATGCCCTAGATTTCAACAATTTAATCATATGTAGTACTCAAATTAAACAATTTAACCATGGAATTTAACCAAAGAGTTTATTACAATTTCATGAAAGTGTACAGATCTAATTTTATCATCTAGTTTGGAGAATGACTGGAATTTCTAGGAGGATTTCAGTAGAATACCTGGCAATATTTTGTAGTAGTTTATAGCAATTCTTTTTGTAGCAGTCACTCAAACCGATTCTACCTCCCAGCCTATCTGGGATCTACCTATACAGTCCCCAGACCCAGAAGGTCCCTCCGTGCCCAGAATTCCAAGAACAAGCAAGACTCTCAATCAGTATTATTGTCAGAATTCCTCTCCTTCTCCTCCTCTTCGGAATTTTCCCCTTCATCCTCTTCAGAATTTCTCTCCTTTTCTCCAAGTTCTCCTTCCTTTTAGAAATTTTCTCCCCCCTCGTCTCCTCCAAGTTCATGGTTAAATAGATTGGATTCACATTAAAGTATTACCTTTTAATCAAAGTAACAAAAATCGCGATGTTATCGCGATTTTTTCAAAAAATCGCGAGTTTTTCAAGTGGCCGATTTAATCGGCGATTTTTTGAACGATTTTTTGAAAAAATCGTCATCGCGATAAAATCGCGATTTTTACGAAAAAATCGCGATTATTTAGGTAAAAATCGTGGGCCCATTCAACAGAAACCCTATAAGTTCAAAAATCGATTTTTTTTTTTGTCATTTTTGCAGCCCTCTCATTTTCCTGACACACCCTGTTGGCAGTTCATGGTAATGTTAAATTCTTAAAGTAAAAGTGATATTTCCTTTATTTTTCACTTTCATCCTTTTACTTAAATTTTTAACATTACCATGAAATGACTCAGGATGTTTAAGAGTGGTTTCGACCTCATTGGATTTCATATGGAGAAACTAGAATTTTAGATTTCACTCAAAATTCAGCAGACTTAATGGTTTTCAGGGTTTCATGGTTTGGGGATTTGCATTGTTTCCATTTGATTCTATTATGTGTAAGGGTATGAGATTGGCATTTGATCAAGAGTATGAAGTCCTTTAAGAACCTTGATGTTGGTGGCATTGATTGTTGAACTTTGTTGATGTTGGTGGTATTGATTGTTGAACTCCCCTACCGTGGCCTTAACAAGAATGTACCCTTCACTCAAAGGAAAACAACTGGTTAGGCATGTTAATCTTTTTCTACCGCATTTTAAGGTTGAGCAATCCAAGTCCGAAGACTTTGAGCTAGATGATGTTTATGTATCTCTTGTTGATGATCCCATTTCTAGTAGCGATGAATCAATGATGAGTTTCATGAGGAGGAGGAGGAGGAGCAACAATAGGAGGAGGAGGTGACACCACCTACCCCTACTACTGGTAGAGGACGTGGTCTACCTCCTTTAACTCCTAGTGCTTCAGGATCTGGAGCACAACATAGTCCATTGCCAGCCCCGCTAACTTCTTCGTCTAGAGGGAAAGCTGTTACATTTTCTCGCAAGAGGGGCAGAGGAAATCAGTAGTATAGGTTATTTGGTGCATTCCTTTGTATATAACATTATGACTCATGATATGAGATACATTATTATATTTTTTGTTGATATTTTGAGGTTGAGTTGAGACTTAGGACTTAGTATTCAGGACAAGATTCAGTTTTATGTGTGATGTAGCACTAGACATGATATTACACATCTTATATATTAGTTTTTTTTTTCATATTTATGTGTCAATACATTTATTTTATGCTGTAGATGCTTTAGATATTAAAAAAATTGAAAAAAAAATGAATATTTTTGTATGTGCCGATTTTTTCCCGATTTTTACGATTTTTTCCAATTTTTTCCCCTCGGTGATTTTTTCCCGATCGCGATTTTTGTTACTTTGCTTTTAATAAATATCTAGGATTCACATTAAAATATCACCTTTTAATAAATATCTAAGATTCACATTAAAATATCACCTTTTAATAAATATCTAGGATTCACATTAAAATATTACCTTTTAATAAATTTCTAAAATTCGCATTAAAACATTACCTTTTAATAAATATCTAAAATATATATATATATATATATATATATATTAACTACTTTATTTTACTTTATAACAATTAAATGAAAATTGAATTTTCATTATTTATATTAATGGGTCATTACAAATAACCACTTCTTACTAAAAAAACTAAAATCTTTCTTTTTTTCTACAATTAGTTTAGGGTAAATTAGCTTGCTGATTTTTTATTGTTTATTTTATTTAGCAAGCTTTTCCTTTGGAAAAATTGGGCAACTTGTTAAGTCTAACCATGCATATCTAGAAGTATCATTTCTATTATAATTTACACTTGTATATAGCTGATTTGTCTTGCAGATATAAGATTTTCTTCTTGTAAAAAACTAGATTTGCAATAAAAGAGAGGTTTCACCCATTCACGTGAGTTATTTTATCACCAAACCTCTTTCATTTACTATAGAATAATTAAAATATCTATTTATTTATATTTAGAGTAAATTTTAGATAATTTACATCCCATACATTTAAAGCATTAATCTAAATTTGGAATTTTCTAGGTGAATTTACCAAAGACTATTTCACCTAGCATTCCGAAGGGGGAGGGGGGTGGCGGCCAAAAACCTCAAAATTAACCCTAATACCTCTCCAATCCTAGACTTTCAGTCTAGGAGTGCTCAGGAACCTATAGAGTGGTTTCTATAGGGTAAATAGGTTGCTGTCCCTGCATTTATTTGAAGATATTAAAGGCTGATATACAACAGGCCAAATAAGAAACTAATTGCAAATTTGGTTAGATTATTTTCTATAGACCAAAATCCATAGGTCACACAATATATCTTTTACTAGGTATCATATGCATGTTGGGTCAATTTACTAGGTAAACTAACACAAGTATTTAATTATCAATCCGGGTTTGTAAACTTGGAAGCATGTCCAAAATATATGGATCTCAGATGTAGTCAATCATTAGAAGACAATTTTTAAACTAAAGGAAATGCATATTACAAATTTATTCTAAAGTCTAAGATTTAAGGAAATGCATATTACAAATATAAAATCTAACTAAGTAATTTATGATTCAATATGTAATAAGTAAGGGAAGAGGCTCCTAACTTAGGAGATCCCGTTTGACCTTCCTCAAAGTACTACTTTCATGAAGAGAAACCAATTAACTGATGGACAATAGCTTATGATGCATAAAAATAAGAGAAGAGGCTCCTAACTGAGGAGGTTGTCCTTCTTCACAATTCCATTCATCATTGTTACCATTGTATTTAAAACTAGAAATTCAGAAAATAGCTTCAAACATGGAAAAGAAAATGAATTTTAGTTATTGTTCTTATATTAGATAGAAGGAGAGTTTAAATTAAACACTTGTTTGTCCTTTCATATGCAAATTAGAATTAAACCGAAATTCATTAGCAAGCATAAGTAAATAACTCAACAAGGAAAAGAAGATGAATTATAGTTATTCTTCTTGAATTAGATAGAAAGAAGTTTAACTTAAACACTTGTTTGTCCCTTCATATGCAAATTAGAAGTAAACCAAGATTCATCAGCAAACATAATAAATCTCCATTCATCTAATTAACTGAACAAATCTGAAACAAAACTAGTTTATGAAAATTAAGCTAATTTAACCAAGAAGTGTACTTAGCTTGGTGTGGGGGCCCTCCACCCTTGCCTTGCACACTTGAAGAACTTATCAACTACTACAAACTCAGTCAATCATCCACAACATTGAACAGCAAAATGAAGGTGGAACTGGTTCCTCAAATTAACTCACAAAATTCAAAAGTCTCAATATGAAATTATACAAATTCTCCATGTTTCAATGGTTCATAAGCTTGGTATAAATAGATAAATGACAAACAAACTATGCTACAATGTATCTAACAGCCTTATCTTATCCTAATCCCATCCATCTAGGTCAAAATCATCCATTTAGTTACACAAAATCTAGAAAAATCCCAAAAACTACTATTTCTGCCCTATTTTCTAGGGATTCCTGAAAAATAGGTCATGTTTCACCAACATTGATCGGGCATGTTTTAGCTCTGTTTGACTGAACCAATAGATGATTTTCCATCCGTGGTTCCCAAGCTTTCCAAATCCATGCTCCGCTCGTGCCTAGGTGTCCTGCATATATGACTTTCATGAAGAAATTACGGGAATTTTCAGTTCTATCCAAAAATACTCTTAAAACCCATTTTTTACAAAAAATATCTAAAAATTGAAAAACATAATTTATTTACTTGAATATGCATAATAAGGTCAAAATAAGGCATATGTGGATGATATAATGTGGAAAATGATGGGAATTAAGTGGACTTTTAATAAGCAAAACTGACCAAAATTGAGAGCCAACATCTCCCCCTTGCTGATCTTCAAGCATGTCCTCATGCTTGCTTTCTCCTCTTTGACCTTCTGAGTGCTAATGTGCCCACTGTACCTGATCTTGTAGTTTCCTGTTGTGCAGCCTGAAGAAGACAGTCAATCGCCTCATACCTTCTTTCTTTATAGATGGTGGCCTTTACCTTCTGTCTTTCATATTTATATTGCCATGTTTTCTTTTCATTAAGCCATCTAAAAGCCTGTTTGGAAATGAGAGTGTTCTTCGTCTCAAGCTTGTTAATCCTTTTGGTCATTTCTTCATTTTCTCTGATTAGCTTTTTATTATTTGCTTTGTACACTTTGTTTTCTTTCTTCAAGTGATTTTCTAAAATTTTGTTGACCTCTAACTCCCTTGTAAACTCTTCTATTTTCTTGAGATGTTCTTCTTGTTGCAACTCTTTTTCGTCTCCCACAGTCTCTTTGGCAAATGAGTTTGATGAAGTGGCTCCTATCCATGCATGCTCAAAGTAGGAATCCTTCTTTAAAGGCTCTTCTTGTACATCTCTTTCCATTTTTTCCAATATTTCATTGACTTGTTTGGATGATGTTGGAGGCTCAACTATTTCTACTTCTGGATCTTTTTCACTTGGTTCTTCATGTAATTTCCTTCTTGGTTTCCTAGGAACAGACAAGAAGGATCTCTCTTTCTCAATCATGATACTATATTGTTTCTTCTTAGATCTAGTTATAGAATACACTGGAGAATTCATAATGCTCCTAGTGACATGCAGTTGTTCAAATTTTTCCTCTGTAGTTTGTCCCTCAAGATGATGATGTGCCAAAAATTCTCTCCAAATCAACCCCTTGCTCCTCACTTGATGTTCTAGAAGTATTTTTATGAGGCCTTGATGATATATATGTGCTTCGCTTGTTCCAGTTTTATTTTTGACACCTTCTATCATTTTAACCAAACTCTTTGAGAAGAAATAAGGTAAATTTATCTTAGATTCCCCTTTCATGTGTTGTAGAAGCCTAATATGGTAGAGAGAAACTATACTGAACTGGTTATCACATGTGAAATATCTTTGAATGATCAGTATTAGTTCAGACCAAGACTCACTCAACCAGTCTCTTGGGATTCCCTTTGCTCTATCAAAAGACCCTTTCCTCTGTTTCTCTAAAAAGAATGTCCAATCCTTCTCTTTGAAATGTACGCCTTTATGGTATTCATCTCCTACTAATGGAAGGTCTAGAGCTTGTGAAAGGAATTCTGGGTTTAATGGAATTGAGAGGTCACCTACTGTTGTTTGTCCCTGTTCATAATTGCTTATGAATTTTTGTGTAGTTTTCTCATTATGCCCATTGAATTTGTGAAGGAAACCTATCAACCCAGCTTGATACAATTTCTCTATTGTTTCTTTTCCCCAATTCTCTATATTGAACTCCTTTGGCTCTACTTTGTTTTCCATGTTTTTTGTGTATCAATTTATATACCCTTGAACAGTTAACATCCTCATTATGAACAAAAATACATGCATATATATACTTCTGTCTTTTATTCATGTAATTTGTATTCATGGGTAATCATCATGGCAATTAGGATTACCTGTTTGTTTGGAGCTCCTTAAAAGATGAAATTATTGCCTTGCTTTGAGTCTTCTTCAATCCTCTGTTCTGCTTTAGAAATGAGCCCACTACTTCTTCAAAACTAATAAAAAAATTTGCTCTCTGTGTGAAAAGATCATAAAAACACCTTAACATTGTTTTCACTGCTTCATAATTCATGTCTCAATCTCAGTTTTGCCAAAAAAATTCCTCAAAAATTTCCTCTTTGTTTTAACAATTCTCACTGTGCATATGAAGAATAGGACAATCTTGCTCACTGCGTGTATGAGAATGAAAAATTCTCTCACTGTGTGTATGAGAATGAAAAATTATCTTACTGTGTGTATGAGAATGAAAAGAAATAGCTCACTGTGTGTATTGGAATGAAGAAATTAACTCGCTGTGTTTTATGAAAATCACACTATGTAAAAAAATATGGAACTCTGTTTTTTTACATGTGACAAATTCGTAGCTATGCATGGAGGATTTTGTGTTTCGAACTCGGTTACCTGATCTGGAAGCAATCTTGTAGATATCTCTAAGTTAATACTCGTGCTCTTGTGTTTAAACAATGTCACTTCTATTAGAACTCTTCTTCAGCATCTCCAAGGATTTACTTATACACAGGTGGCAGAGTGGTTTTAATGGTGGCAAGATTTCGATTTCAGAACTGAAGTTTCACTCCTTATAAAATGACACATCTCAGACATTATTTCGAGCTAAACTACCCCTGAAATCCGCTCAATCTACTGATAGAAATCTGGAAGTGATCTATTACCTTTTCTTCTTGTGGAATTTCTGGAGTTTGTTGGTTAGCTCAGTCAACTTGGAAAACAGGAGATCTTCGCCTTCAATTCTCTCGTTAAAATCGATGCATACCCTCCTTATTTCTCCACAACTTCCTCGCTGCTCTTTCACAGTTCAGGCTTCTCTGTTTTTCGCAACCCTTCTCTTCAGTATATGCGTTTTCTCTCTTATTTCCTTCCTTCACGAGGTGTTATATGCATGCATGTGTCTGCACAGCATTATCCTCCTCTTCCTGAGCTTAAATCTGGTCGTGATGGTGGAAGAAAGGCGTAACACAGAGCTCGGTTTACGTTTTAATGGTGAAGGCTTAACAGAGAGCTTAACAATAACATTACATAGAGTTTTGTATGTGTTTGACCATTTTACCATGTCAACTCACCTTCTGACTTGCATACCCGTGGTTGCGTTCTTCTGGCTCGTGTACAATCCTCCTTCCACAGTGTACATGCTCGTCTTATCACCGTAACACCGCATCACCGTAACACTGCATCACACATGTTCTGTGTAGTTGCATTCTTTGTTCATGGCCTCATTCATTTCGTTGCATATCCACCTTTTTTTGTATGCATAATAATTCTCATGTCTTTTCAACCTTCCACTTGTTTGCATATTGCATTTTATTTCGACTCTTATGTTTGCATTTTCACACTTTAGGCTTTGTCAATCACATGTTTGCATATTGCGCTCTTATGTCATATTTTAGGCTTTGTCATTTTATATGCTTATCTCTTAATTTATTTTAAAATGACCATAGGATAGGTCATTTTAAAATCAAATTATTCTCATGATGACACTAACTTTGTGTGGTTTTGTAGGTCAACCAAAATTCCTTAAGGGGAAAAACACGGAATCCCCAGTCTTTGATCAAAATGCTTATATAAGATATGTTAAAGGATATGCAGGGGTGTATGAAATTGAAGTTTTTAATGTAGGGGTATATGGAATGAATGTATGAAATTAAAGTTTTTAATGTAGAATATATGGTAGGGTAATGGATATAATAGGATACTGAAGGTAGGATAATGAGTGTAGGTATGGTAGGATAATGGAATAATGAGTGTAGGTATTGTAGGATAATGGATATAATATGATTATGAGGGTAGGATAATGAGTGTAGGTATGGTAGGATAATGGAATAATGAGTGTAGATATTGTAGGATAATGAATATAAAAAAATGTAATAGAATGCATACTCGGGTTAAATTAGTTTTAACAATTCTAGAAATTTGTTTTCAAAATCTAAGGTTTTAAGAACATTTTATTACTTATTGTACTTTCCCTTTCGCAAAATAGCTTGATGTTCATACTGATTGATTGATGATGGCCTTTGTTGGTTCGTCCATATTTGACTCATGATGATGGTTCTTCAAAGATGAATTCACATGGAATATACACAATTGTAACTGCTTACTTGAACCTCTTGATATAAATTATGTTATTTCATGTTCTTTGCATCTGCTATTGATTCAGGCCCCTTCTAATGAATGTTGATGTTGTTCAGGTCCCTTCTGCAATTTTTAAATGATGTTTCAAGTCCTTTCTGACATGTTATTCAAGTCCCTTCTGCAATTTTAAAATGATGTTTCAGGGCCCTTCTGACATGTTATTCAGGTCCCTTCTGCAATGATATTGTAAATGATGTTTCAGGTCCCTTCTGCAATGTTATTCGGGTCCTTTCTGCAATACAGCTGCTCAAACTATTTGCATAGTTTCATTACAAACTTCCCCCTTGCTTATGTTAAGACTTGTCCTCAAGTCTTGGAATTCTTGGAGGATTATTTCTGCAAAATCAAACTGAAGTAAAAGTAAAACAAAATAGAAAATTCATATTGGCCAAACAAGTTGGTTTTCCGATATGAATTCGAGTTTGTATTGTGCCAGTTTCCTGGATTTTCACAACCAAACTCCTTTATTATTATTATTATTATTACTCTTATTTTTTTTGGAAGTAAGGGAGGCATATCACTATGTTGTTCCATTATTTCCACGTTATTTTCTGTTGAGATTCTTTTCAAGAAGTCCTCTTTATTGATTGGCTTATTATAGACCTTAAGCCTATGTCCATTCACTAAAAATGAAATTGATGCTTCATCAATAGTTTTTATTTTAACTGCTCCATTGTCAAAAATTTCTTCTATCTCATATGGCCCAAGCCAATGACTTGTAAACTTTGTTTTGAAATTTTTGAACTTAGAGTCAAAAAGTAATGCCCAGTCTCCTTTATGAAAATTTTTATTTTTAATGAATTTGTCATGCCACTTGATTCTCTGTTGTTGCACAAATGTTGTATGCTCTATTGCTTGTTGTCTTATTTCATCTAGTTCATTCGATTGCATGACTCTCTGTTGCTATGCTTCAGATAGTTCCAATCCAAATTTTGTTGCAAGTTTATATGTATGAATTTGAAATTCAATGGGTAACAACACTTCCTTACCATATACCAACTGGTATGGACTCAATCCAGTTGTATTCTTCCATGTAATTTTGTATGTCCACGATGCATCTCTTAACATTTCTGACCAATCCTTTCTGTTCATTTGCACTGTTTTTGTCATGATATTTTCCGGGACTTTATTTGTTGACTCTACTTGTCCATTTGCTTGGGGATGGTACGGAGTAGATTTTCTGTGTTTGATCTTATACTTTTCTATAAGATCCTAGACAAATTTGGAGGTGAACTGTGCTCCTGGATCTGTAACAATCTATCTCGGAACTCCAAATCTGACAAAGATTTATTCAAAGAGGAATGAGACTACTGTGACTTTTGTTTCTCTTGCCATTGCTTTTGCTTCTACCTACTTTGTGACATAATCTGCACACACTAGAATGTACTTCTTTCCGTTTGAAAGTGGGTTAATTGGTCCCACAAACTCTAGAGCCCATTGCTCAAATGGTTCTATGAGTCCTTGTGGCTTTAATGGCATTTCATCTGATAACACATGTCTTCCAGTTCTTTGGCAACTGTCACATCTGATAACATAGGCTTTCGAATCTTTGAAGATTGTTGGCCAATAGTAGCAAAGTGGAGGTAAACTCTGGTAAACTTGAATAAGTATATATTATTATTTATAAAAGATGATATATGAGATATGATTACAATGGGGAATCACCGAGGCTTTAAATATAGCCTCATGGTGTCCCTTGGTGAAGAGGCATGATTTTTGATCATGCCCTTTCACTTAATAAAACCTAATATAACTATATCTAACTAACAATTAATAAAATATACATAACATTGCCCCTCTCTTAAAGATGCTTTGTCCTCAAAGCATATGTAACGATGGACAATGTTGACGAACGCCTGGGTTTCTTGAGCGGCGGGCTCTTGCTTCCCACATTTTAAAAAGATTGTGGAGCATATTCTCGAGTTCAATCTTTTGTTGATCTGGATAGTGAAAATATCTGATATCGACAGGGTCGGATCCTGTCTTGACTTTTGGTGACTCTTCGTGGCTCTCTTTTGAAGATAACATTTCTAACTGATGACATTGTACTGTAGATGTTGGCGCTCCTATTTGAATCATCTTCATCATCAGAGAGGAAGATACGACTTGATCTTCTGGGGCTTGGAATCCATACAACCTGTGTTTCTGCCCTTTCCACTTAAAACTTATAAACTGCTTCTGATGGTTGGCAGAATAAGTACCTAAAGTTTGTAGCCATTGAATTCCTAAGACCACATCTACTCCTCGTAATGGAACGATGTAGAATGGAGATTCTAAATGAAAGTTTTTTATCTGTAGTTTGACTTTATGGCATTTCCCTACTTGCTCAACCTTCTTACCATCGGCCACCATTACCTTCATATTAGGCATGGGGAAGGTAAATATGTTAAGTCTTTTTGCCATGGCTGAATCTAGAAAATTGTGGGTACTGCCAGTGTCGACGAGAACCATTACGTTGTTGTTCTTGATGTGTCCTCTTAACCTTAGATGTAACGACCCATTCCCAAGTATATACAAAACGATATTAGCATGTGAACGATATAGACATTTGATAGCTACACTTGCCTATACCGCCCACATCGCACTAGTACACCTACCTACTAATATCAAGAATTCATAGATTGGGAACTTAATATTAAGATTTCAGATTTTATATTAAATTCAACAAAGTATAAAATTTTATGAAACAAGGTAATAAAAGAAATGAAATAATAAAGTTAAAATCTTTAAGTTAATAAATCTTTAAGTTAAAAATGAGTATGCAATATTAAAGATTTATATTAAAAAGTACCTAAATAAAATCCCACCTTTATAAATGTGTATACGTACTCACATTAATGTGGATCACCCACCATAACAACATTTAATGTGAACATAAGGTTGGATAAGGCCTCGGGAGGTTAGAGGCGGTGGAGGAAGATTGTTTAGATTATATTCCTATCCAAATATAATGAAAAGTATACCACCATAAATACATAAAATATCACCATTAATGAGGATAAGGCCTCGGGAAGTAAGAGGCGGTGAAGGGAGTTTATTTAAAGGAGGTGGTATGGAGGAGAACGGGGGGATGTTTTTGGAGGAAAAGAAATGATTTCTGCTGAAGTGAGAAGGAAATGACGGCTTGCAGTGTTTGGGAGGAGTATCTTGTTCTTGGAAATATGGGCACGGGGGAAGAGGAGACATCCTACGGAGTGCAGGATTAGTCCGGTTTGGGCAGGCGGACGGTTGTCCCGATGTCATTACGTTCACGACATCACCAGGTGCTCAGCTAATCTTCAGCCGCTTTGAAATGGTAAATTTGTCCTGATTTTCAGGTATTCCTCTACATATAGATTAATCATGCAAGCTGAAATTTCAATATTTAACTGTTATAAGGTTTTATTTGATCTGTTTTACTTAAACAGAAGTGCAGATAGGTACAATCTTAGAAAACAGGGAACAGGGTCATTACATTTGGTATCAGAGAGTGATTCAAACCCTTTTCCGGCCTTATAGGCCCATTAAATTTCCTCTGTTTAAACCAGTCTATGGCTGCAATAATCCCCTGAACCATTAGACTATATGCACTAGAAATAAATAACTGGAATAAATTAGAAATAACTAGTATATAATCTTCAGAAAGGGTCGGGTTTGACAATATACAGAATATAATAAAAGAAAAATACAAGTTAAAATGAACGTATATCAAACGCTGTACAATATATCATAAAAGAAAAATACAAGTTAAAATTGAAGGCTCAGTCCACACGTATATAATCTGTATAAACTGTTAATCAATTCATCAGGAGCTCAATTAATATATATACTACTTAGTAATAAGAACAATGCAAAGTTTGAATAGTTGTAGATCACACCTTAACTTCTTAGGTAATAAATATATGAGTATATCAAGATTCAAGGCTATCAAACAAACAAACAAAAAATCACACTGCCTGGTTCATATAGCATACTGTTTGAAAATTGTAGCTATGGTCAGTATTTTCATTATCAAAAGCAAAGGATAAATTTGTTGGTTTCTATTTGTCCAAGTCGACCCCAGTTATTGTTCTTACTGTGATCTCTATTGCTTTACTGAAGTTAATGGTTGAAATTTTCAAGAGTAACTGCTTAATGATTGGAATGGAATGCTTTAAATAAATCAAATGGATTGGAATGGAATGCTTTAAATAAATCAAATTGTATCATTGGAAGTAGTTATCAATTTGAAAATTTGTTCTAGTCTTGCCTGTTGCTAGAAAACAACACATACCAACAGACAGGAAGCCACTCAATGTCAACAGAAACCAATAATGAAGAAACTTGATCACGTACCACAAAATTAAGTGTTTGATACAGGGAAGAGGGAGAGGAGTATTCTGACCCCAGAAATTCAGAACTTCATAAATAATGCTTAAACAAAGTAGATAATGCCCAACAAAATGAGAAAGGATTGAAAATTAAAGCCAGATGGGAAGGCTGATGTGCCACGTCCACAAACACAAGTTGTCTATGTAGGTCAAATAGAAACTTGATCCAAGGTGATGCAGATAAGTGAAAAAAAAATATATATATATCATTAGAACAACCTGAAACAAAAGAATCTCAACTTCAGAAAAGTTCATCAATTCAACCAGACCCCAATCTACAACCTATCTCTCCTTCAAGAAATGCTCAGATTCAGAAATCTGGAGAACAAACAAGTATTGTCTTTTCAGAGATTATTTCTAAAACTCCTTTCTTCCCTCCCCGGGGTACCATCCCCAAATATAATTCATGTTGATTCCTTGACACCCATAGAAAAATTGTTAATTCCTTCTCATGATTACTTCTTCAGCACTAAAAACGATCAATTGTTAAAGTCAGGCTTAAAAGGAAAAGGATTGATCAAAAGGATGAACCTCCTCTTCAGAAAACAATTATTTGGGTTGCTTCCAAACATACTGTTGAACAGTTTGCAGTAGAAGTTGCTGACTCTATGTATGTCCTTGCTTCAGCAAATGTTTGGTCTGTTAAAATTTGATGCCAACATTAAAACAAAAGGAAAATAAGATTGCTGAATTTGAGAATCTTTTAAGTCAGCAGCAATCAAAGCTTGAAGAACAGTGGCATCAAAGAACAACTGAATTACAACAATAATATCAGAAGCAAATGGAGGATTTAGAGAAACAACTAAAATCAGAAATGGAGAAAATCCAACAAGTCTCCACTACTACCATTACAAGAAGAGATGACGAGATTGAACAATTAAATCTACAGGTCACAAGGCTTCAAATGGGCAGCATTAATATTAAATTTTCAAAGAAGCAGCCCTGAAGGCTAATGAACAGCTCAAGTTAACTCAAGAAGAGTTCTATCAAAATCTGAATTTAATTCAGGCTAAGCAGAGTTTACTAAATAACTTTTCTCAATCTGTCACACTGAGCATACACAGGTGCAGAATGACTTCAAGAAATTGCTTTCATGGCAGTCCAGGCATAAATTGGCCTTAATCATTCCTTTCCCTCTTTATCGATGTACTAATATGCCTCTAATTTGGGTGAAGAAGATTGAAACATAGATTGTGCCTCCATTTGAGTTGTTTGTTACTGCAATACCCACATGGCCATTGGCAGAAGAATCCTTCGAAGCTGCCTGAGTAGTTTCAAGTCCTATTTTCACATTTCTTTGAGGCGGCCAGTGCAGAATGCTCTTCCTGAAATTAAGTTTCATTCCAAACCAATAACTAAATAATTAAAAAAACATCATGATGGTAAATATTCACATAAATAAAGACTAAATAAAGCCGTGAAAGAGGGAAGAAGGACTGTAAGTGTGTGATTGAAGAGGAAGTCTAAAAGAATAGATCCATGAAGATTGAATGTGCATCAATTCAAGAGGACGCATCTTACCGACAAGACAGCGTGGGAATGCGAGGTGAGTTACAATCCCGCAGACGGGGAAACGCCTTGGCTCGTCGTTTTGAACAGCGACAATAGAACCCATAGTATATTTTATAGAAATTTGGAAGATTCTGAACGGTCGGCGTGTAGATGAGAGCGTTAAATTGCAAATTCCACTATAACCCTCTGTTCTGAAACCAGAAACTGTGCGTAGCATTCAAATGAAATGCAATTATAATTTAATTTATACACATATGAATCTAATGTTAATTGTAAGAATTTGTTAAATATATCCATCCTCGGGCTAAGCTTTCAAATTATTAAACATGCCCATCAACACGTTAGCCCTTCAGAACCACCGTGAATTACAAACGTCGGCCCCAGAATTTACAAGTGTGATCCACCTGTTGATGTGATCAAGGGACAACGAATTCACCGTCAATTGAAGTTCATTCGGGCATTAAAGATCATAACGGGATTGCTTTCGTTTAAATTATCAAATAAAGATATATATATACAGGAGCCCGAACGTGGCAACAAAATGTGCCCAGCCAACCCGTGCAGTTCAGCAAAGACCGATTTTCATTCAAAAAAAAATAAATAATATATATATTTATATCCTGTTGTACAGGCGTGGTAATTGGACACGTTCATATCAAACTTTGGCATATAGAGTCATAAATCGAAATAGACATAAGCATGGTGGCAATTTGAGATAGTTGTGAACGGACGGTTGCTTTCACATAATTTGAGATAAATCGAAATAGCTTTCGCATAAACTGACGGTTGCTTTCTCATGGGGATTTAGGCCACATTAAAAATAATAATTTCTTTATCCGATTTGAATTTTCAGCAAGCCGGACTTCATTTTGGGTATTAGGGGTTTACACCGGTGATTAATAATATATATTGTATCAACTTATCGTGTATTCCACCATATCGTATACTCCACAGGATATAACAAGAAATGCGTCACCGAAGGGAGTCGAGGGGAGTTGAACCTCCGACCTCCGATTCCCCACTCATACTACTATTTAACCAATGTGACAAGCGCATCCTCAATATATATGTTATATTTATAATTTTATGCCGCGGGAATAGATATTTAACAGACAGAGTTGGTTCTGAAAATCGAACCTCGGCCCCACCAATGAATAAACGCTGAGCCTCATCTCTGAAAATTTAAAATGTTATAAAATGTATTAAAGCTTAGATACCTAGGCTCGATCAAAGGTTTTCAACCCAAATAAGTAAAGCACGAACTACTCCTGTTTGGTAAATACAGAATTATGGATGGATATAGGCGTTTGACCAACTCGTGCATTTCGACATTTACATATATATATATAATTTTGGCTTGTATATCCTTTTCTGTGTGGATCACATCATATTTCAATGACTCGTATTATAATATCTGAGACTCGCGTCAACATATCAGTGATTCACATTATTTGGGGTCCATGTTAGCATTTTGTGGTTTGTATACTCTATGAGTCACATTCAATTAAACCAAGGCTCACTCTAACCCGCATATACGTTTTGAGGGTAGATTTATATACCCTGTGGATCGCACAAACTGTACAGTGAATTGCATTGATCTTTGTGGCTCAAACTCAATACAGTGGCTCGTATTCGATCTACTTTGGTTAACTTTGGTTATAATATATTCAGATCGACATCATTTCAAACAAACAAACAAACAAACAAAAAAATATCAATAAATACATTATAAAAGTTTATATCCCTATCAACAAACTTATGGAAGGAAATGGCTAGTAGTATACAGACTTATCCAAAAAAGGATAAAAACAGTAAATTAATGAACCTGATATATATATGAACCGAACAGTTGTATAAAAATAAAGGGACCTCAGAAATCAAGAAAGCAACAAAAGAGTCACCAGCCATCTATAAAATACATACTAGAATTTTCTTACAGGTCTAACTAATGAACCTGAAAGAAAATAAAGCTATAAACTTTCCCAGGCTATCCTACAAAATAGTAACGCTAGTGTCAGTTATCATACCAGGCAGGTTCGTAACAACAATTTGAGATGGCTAGTCTATATTGATAACTCAGTCCAAGTAAGAGGAGTATAAATGATTTTGTTACAAATCACAATACTGATGTCATTATTTATGCATATCCCATATCCTTCTTTCTCTTATTAACCTTAATCTCTCAATTATTACAATTGTGGCATATCACATGCCATTACATTTTGAAATGTTATATTACTCTGCACCAAATTCTTGAATTCAAAATGGGACATCTGCGGATCATTCATATCTATAGTTATGATTGCCACATTTCACATGTGATTGCCAACAGCCAAAAATTTCTCCAATAGTCATACTTCTCATAGTTTCTATTAAGGTTGATGTAATTATAATAGTCAATAGATTTGCTTGTAGTTGTAACAAATCTGCAAATACCAATTATATAAATTATATAATGATAACCCACGGTTATGTTCTGAATCACGTCACTGTTACTAAGCAGGAAAACAGGAGTACAATGTACTTGTTAAATCACTGTTAAAAGCAAACTCGGTAAATGGTCTCTCAAGACCTGTTATTGCTATCTCATTAATCTGAACGAAAAGTTGCTACAGAAAAAAAAACCAACAATCGAACTCATTGCTTACTGTTTTTAAAGAATGGAAGGGGTTTAATGGTAGTTTTGGGACTCCAGACTCTGTATGGTTTGCAGTCTATGAAAAACATTAAGATAAATCATAAATCAAGGAGGAGATAAATAAAATTCACAAGAACAATGGGGAACGAGATTAAACGAGTTGGAATTGTATGTGTATTATAAAATCACCAAAGAGATACAATTTCTCTTTATGCACTACGTATATGAGACGCTTCTACTTTGGCAAGGCAATTGCAGCAAAGGAAGAGCTTAAGATAGCATTAAATCAACATATAGCAGCGAATTTAGGAAGGAAACTCAAAATTAATAATAAATAAGGTTATGAAACTCGATAAGGAGCGATATAAAGCTAATTTTAAGTTTGACAATGGGATTCATCAATTAAGAGAATTAACAAAACTATTTTCCATTTTGAATGTTGCAGAGAGACATACTAGGACACAGGAAAGAAAATCTATGAGTGCATTTATCATGATAAAGCACTCAATGATCAAGCTGGGACAAGAGGAGAACAAAAGAAGAAATATTCATCAATTTTGTAGCTTTATCATGAACCTGAACATCGATCAGCTTTTGAGTAGCTGCTTGTAGTGGCTATCTCTTTTAGGCATTATCATTTAGAGAGAAATTTTATGATAGTCGTGCTTGGTATTGTAGAACTACTCAAAAATCAAAACATTAACAGAAAGTCTATCAATTCTGTACAAAAGTTATCTGTTTCAGTTGCAAGGATGAATGGTGCAGAGATCAGGCCTGAGAGGCGTTGATATCAACTCTACTTGATGAAAATGTACTATTCTATGCGGGGTGATATAATAATTATTTTACTTACAAACAGAAAGAAAACAATAAACAGCATGCAGAGAGATAACAATGATGCGAAAAGTGCCGACACAAGTTTTGATGAAGTCAAAGAATCAAGTATAAGATTAAATTGCTCACCGATGAAGCACAAAATTGCCCTTTCTTGATATTGACAATTTTCCCTCTCTTTGCACTCATTGTATCTCATGTAACAAATAAGGATATAAGCTCATGTTCCTGGAATAGTGGTGACTCTATTCTCTTAATGACCTTAGTACTACCTATCTCTACCATTGACCGAGTTCCATATCACAGATTGATCGAACGATTCTATGCTTATAGATGAGGTAAAGGAACATTCACTATGCTCATATAGGAGTAGTTAGGCATGTATGGATACTAAGTGCATAGTAATTCTGATTTCATGGGATTTTCTCATAATAGAGCTTATCATAACAGTGTAATGGGTTACTACTACATATATATAAGTGATAAGATTGGGATAACATAGTCATTTCCATTACTTGGTGGTTATACTATCTGCCCATTTGTCCAGTACCATTATGAAATTAACTGTGATTCCATATCTATGGGAACAAAAGGGAAGCGATAGGATGGATACTCACAAATGGCACTCATTATCTGAAATACAGGTATTCTAATAACATACATATCTGCTTATTACTAGTACAAAGATTGTGATCTACTTGACTCTGTTAATTACAGTTGTGATTATAACAATAGTTATAATTAATAAGAATCCATAATAAATAGTGATCAATAAGCTTAAAGTAACACGTATATTTGGTAATAACAAGGAGTGTATAACCATAATCAGAGTAAGTGCAATATATGAGTGACAGTGAACCATATGATCTTCATAGCTTACTGAGTGTAATACCATATCTATTTGGATTACAGCTTACATATAAAAGCATGGTTTCGAGTGCTCTAAGTGATTCCGTAATAAACCTGTATCATATATGTATTGGGCTCGTGTATCTCGTGTTCATTTATTGATATATCATTACCTATAAGCTAGTTTCATAATAGAGAAGGTGGTAATGACGCATATTATGCCTAAGATATCACCCTATCTAAGTAGTTACGCTACTTACCGGTCGTAACCTCATATCTTGCTAGCTTAGTCTGTCTGAATAGGGTTCCAATCATAACCTAACTTGTAGTTGATCTATGTGTTTCCACATCAATAAACTCGTACATGTATCTGCTTTAACACATTACGATTGTTTCCATCACTATTAGTAACACCTGTACCATTCACCAGTTAAGTAGGAATAAGGATAGAAGTAATGGCATTCATAGGCTTGATAAAGGTTGAATCCTATCTGATATAGCATCTACACGTATATAAAAGAGACCTTCTTGCTTCACCTATTTCACATGGTGATACTCGGGCTTACTATAAGATTCTAGTAGTCCACATGTTCGTAAGATCAGTATTATATAAGCTATACTATTCAATGGATTCACACTGGTTAACCTTTTGTAATGGTAATAAAAGCTCTTTTAGTATAGAGGTTCATCTCTCACCATGTTACATAATAAACAGGATAGTATTGTACTAATATGGAGTTAAGGGTAAAGGTTCAATATTCTTTATTAAACATATCACTATCTTCACTAATTCCCATTGATTTTATTAGCTATGAAGAGTATGACATAATCAAATACTAGCCTAACTTACCGCTTTATAAACATAAACACACAGCTTACTGGTCATGAATAAAGAGTGGTTATAGCTTATCCATGAAATTATAAAATTTATTCTGAATTATCTCGTAAGAATGAATTTTACTCACTGATACATGGATACCCATAAAGATAGAATGCTACTTCACTTTCGTGATACAGGATATATGCTGTTTGTTTAAATTTACTAGGGCATGGACACCAGTATGCAATATGGCATTTTAATTAACATTGCAAGAATGTGAAATTATAGATTAGACATTATAGATGAAAATATCTATCGAATTATTTCATTGCATTTCAAATATAATTCAAGGAAAGGGAATAAAAGTGTAACTACATTGTGAATATGAAAAGTGAAAAATAGGGGTATATAGGATGAAAATGGTTAAAGCAGTGAGTCATAAATAGAACATGAATAAACTAAACCGAAGCAGCATCTGAAATGAGAAATTTTATTGAACATATTGATATCTATGTGAGCAAATTTTCTTTTATAAATTCTAGGATTGATATCATACGTATCAAAGTATTTTGAATGTGTAGAGGTTGTTATATGGGTAACAACTGGTTATGAACAATATAGATGCATATGCTGTAATATGTGTACGAGTGTTTACATTGCAGATTATGTACCAGTGAGTATCATGCAGAAAAACAGATTACTGGAACAATCTACGTGATGACAGATTTCCAAGAACAATTGAGACTCCATGTGATCCCACGATAGGGTGTTGACCCTGGTCCTACTGGGAGGAGTGGAGGTGTTGCCCACTGTTTATCCTCCAATACCTGGAGTCATGGGAGGACTGTGCAAGTCACGCTCCCCTAGACGTGTGATGATGACTGCCGGATGCCTACAAGCATGTCAGGTCGACGTAATCGACTCTGACATCATTGAGGTCTATGAATGGATCAGTAAAACTGATGCCATGGCATATTCCTGTAGAGGACAGATAGGATGGGAGTGGAAGAGATTAGGAAGGATAGGATGATTTTAGAATAGTTTGGAGATTCGGTGAAGATGGGAAGTAACAATTAAATTACGGATACATACTTATTTAAACAAAAATTCAATCTTAAAATACATGCATTCTACAATCGCCCTAATCTCTAAAAACACAATATTGTTATGAATATATAAAACCATAAACTTCGGGACGAAGTTTTCTGAAGGGAGGAAGTATGTAACGACCCATTCCCAAGTATATACAAAACGATATTAGCATGTGAACGATATAGACATTTGATAGCTACACTTGCCTATACCGCCCACATCGCACTAGTACACCTACCTACTAATATCAAGAATTCATAGATTGGGAACTTAATATTAAGATTTCAGATTTTATATTAAATTCAACAAAGTATAAAATTTTATGAAACAAGGTAATAAAAGAAATGAAATAATAAAGTTAAAATCTTTAAGTTAATAAATCTTTAAGTTAAAAATGAGTATGCAATATTAAAGATTTATATTAAAAAGTACCTAAATAAAATCCCACCTTTATAAATGTGTATACGTACTCACATTAATGTGGATCACCCACCATAACAACATTTAATGTGAACATAAGGTTGGATAAGGCCTCGGGAGGTTAGAGGCGGTGGAGGAAGATTGTTTAGATTATATTCCTATCCAAATATAATGAAAAGTATACCACCATAAATACATAAAATATCACCATTAATGAGGATAAGGCCTCGGGAAGTAAGAGGCGGTGAAGGGAGTTTATTTAAAGGAGGTGGTATGGAGGAGAACGGGGGGATGTTTTTGGAGGAAAAGAAATGATTTCTGCTGAAGTGAGAAGGAAATGACGGCTTGCAGTGTTTGGGAGGAGTATCTTGTTCTTGGAAATATGGGCACGGGGGACTGATCTGTCTATCCTACGGAGTGCAGGTTAATCGGATTTGGGCGGGAGGATTCGATTGTCCGGTAATGCAATTACGATTTCACGACATCACAGTGCTCTTTGTATCTTCAGCCGCTTTGAAATGGTAAATTTGTCCTGATTTTCAGGTATTCCTCTACATATAGATTAATCATGCAAGCTGAAATTTCAATATTTAACTATTATAAGGTTTTATTTGATCTGTTTTACTTAAACAGAAGTGCAGATAGGTACAATCTTAGAAAACAGGGAACAGGGTCATTACATTAGAGTTTGAGGTTGTGATATACCTGTCATCGCTGATAATGACACTTGCGGAATAGTTTCGCCATCCACTTCTGGAGAGAACTCTAAGTTGTCTTCTAATCCCTCTATATATGAATCATTATTGTTAGTGTCATTAGTTGCTTCACAACTGTATAGATTTCTCGCTTTTCCATTTGCACATCTGTGCTTAGGGTCCCAGTTTTCACCGCAACGTTTGCACTTGCCCTCTCGCATTCTTTGTTTTTCCACACTAGATTTTTCTTCTTCACGAAGATGGTGTGGGACATATTTTGTGTCATCTATATTTTCAGATTGAGGAAATCTGTGTCTCGAATATACTTTTTCTGGTTTCGATAACCTTTCAAATTTCTTTTCAGCAGCTTTTGCTTTTTGCCTTGCTACTTCTACGGACGTAATTTCATGTAGTTCGAGCTCTTCTTGTATGTGGATTTTAAGTCCCGAGATGTAAGACTGGATTAGACGAGATTCCGACAATCCGGGTACTCGTGTTGCCAAAGTCTCCCATTCTCGCGTGTACTCATCCACATCTCCTTTTTGGCGTAATTTGATAAACGTTGAAAAGAATTTTTCTTCTTTTATGCCTTGAAATCTTTTGAAGAATGCATCCTTAAATTTCCTCCAACTGATAGCGAGCGTCGTCTTTTTCCACCACATATACCAATTATATGCTTCTCCTTCCATTTTCATGGAAGCATGCTTAATTTTTTCGTCATCACTAGTAATGTCATAAATCTCAAAATATTCTTCCGCTTTATTAAGCCATGCAACGCTATATTTTTCATTACCATCAAATTTGGGTAGCTCGATTTTGGCTTTTCGCTGATATGCTAATGGTGGAACAAGAAGGGGATATTGATTAGCAAATGCATTCCAGAGCTGCTTATTTTGAAAATCTGCATTACTATCTTCTTGATGATGTGGGGAATCGGTTTTTTCCTAATGCTCTTCTGAGTTCCCTGAATCTGCGGAATTGTTTTGTTGATTTTGTTCCCTGTTAGGAGATATTGGGGATTGTGTCTGACTTAACTTATCTATCTTATCATTTAGCTTATTGAAGAGTTCTGTCATATTGTTCATTGCTTTGCTCTGCTTTTCTGTGGCCTCGTGATGATTTAGCCACATTTGTCTTTCTATTCGATTTGTCGTATCATGAATCTTTTTGATGTCGTTGGAGTGCCCTGCAACTGTACCTTCCAGATCGACTAATATTTTTCCGAATTCTTCAGAATTATTATTGATTTGTTTCTCAAGATCTCCCAATTTCTTCTGGAATTCAGCCATCGACATCGATGAAGACATTGAACGTGTATAAGGTGGGGAATATTTTTCTGCCAGTTTTCTCTTTTCCCCATTTTTTTTTTTAATTAATTAAATTAATAATAATAAATTTTTTTTTATAATAATAATTATTTTTTTAAAATTATATAATTATATATATATATATAATTATTAATTGAAAACTATATAATATATAAATAAATTATATAATTATAAATATATATATATATATATATATATATAATTATCAATTTGAAAACTATATAATATATAAATAAAGTATATAATTACAATATATATTTATATAATGACCAATTGAAAACTATATAGTATATAGTTTATATAATTTCAAAAAAAAACTTATATAAGTGTTGCCGTGAGTCGACGTTTAATTTTTGAATGGGCACAACCCTCGAACACAATGGTTCAAAAGTCCAAACCACCGAATTTAAAAAAACGTGCTTTTTCTCTATTTGCGATTGTGGGGTCAGCCGAAAGCCTTGTCTGCGGCTACAGGACGGGAACAACAGGAGAGCAGTGTTTGAGATTCTGACAGCAATTGTGTCCCGCAGTGGTGTCCGATGATGTGGACAGCGGCTCTTCCACGAACGCAGAGGGTCGATGAACAACGGAATCAGATGAATAGAACTTCAAAAAAAAAAAACGGCACAACTGTCTATTGAGGCCTTGGTTAGTTTATACGACGAGATCAACGACTGTAGAATTGGAGTGGCCAATGTGTGGATACAACGACAAGGTTAGCGGAATGATGAGAGAACAATGAAGGAGGGCGGTGGTAACAGTTTTGGTGGCTGCGACAGTTATCGGGGTTGCACGGACAACGACTGTGTGAGGGGGTGTCACCGTATGGAAGAATTCAGATGATTTTGGTGGCGTTGCTAGTGGGTTGTAGTCGTTAGGCAGAGGAGGATGGCAGATTGTGTGGAGAATACAATGGTGGCGAATCAACTGCCTTGAAGCAAGAGAAAAACGAATCTCCTGTTGATGCTCTTGACATAGGATTATGGGGAAATCTCGACTTCTAGAAAACCTATCTGCGTCTTGTTGCTTGCATGAATCAAACAATGTGATGACAACTAATACTCTCAAAATAAAGGTAATACGATGTTCCTAGCAGTGTTGACACTGAAAGAAGATTATGATTTAAATCCCTTGAATTTAGAGAAAACGGAACACGTTTTTGGCAATTTGTTTGTTGGCTTTCGCTGTCGCTGCTGCTATTGTTTTTTTTTTTTTTTTAATATTTCTTTTCAATGGACAAAGGCCTGACAAGGAATTCGACAAAATGGAGAACCTCCAATTACTTGTGTGGCTACGAGCCTTTAATTGTTCGACAACAAACTTGAATACTTGATGGCCAAAGGCTGGGTGTGAGTGCAGTGAGGGAATGAGCGTGTGGGCGTTGGGAGGGAAAAATCTGCAAAATTTTTATTTTTTATTTTTTTTTAAAACCAAGGTTGCTGCCCACAAGCACTTGGTAAAAAAAAATCTGCAATCTGGAATTCTTGTAATTCCTTAATTCTGGGTGATCACACAGATCCCGAAGAGCGACTGCTCCGATACCAATGGAGTGTAAAAACTCTGGTAAACTTGAATAAGTATATATTATTATTTATAAAAGATGAGATATGAGATGATTACAATGGAGAATCACCGAGGCTTTAAATATAGCCTCATGGTGTCCCTTGGTGAAGAAAGATCATGCCCTTTCACTTAATAAAACCTAATATAACTATATCTAACTAACAATTAATAAAATATACATAACACAAAGTTTGAGCACCTTGTATGTTGTCTACTTGTCTGCAAAATGACCACTACATGGCTCCTCATGACATACTTTCAAAATATCTAGAATTTCATCTTCTCTAACACATTTTCTTATTAATAGATCAGAACTAGTATAAAATAGGTCATCATTGACCCAACTATATCTAGCACTTTCTCTGATTATTTTTCTTTTCTGTTTATTGGTGAAATGAGATAATAATATTTCAAATGATAAATAGTTGGCTACATCTGCAAACCATGGGGTTTTAACTGTTATAGCAAATAAATGTTCATCTGGAAAATTGTTTGAAACAGGATTTGGATCACCAGGTGAATGACGTCTTGATAGAAAATATGCTACTTGATTATCTTTACCTGGTCGATATAGAACAGTGATGTTAAATTCTTGCATTAATAACAACCATCTAGTAATTCTGCCATTTGTTATTGCTTTGTTCATTAAATATCTAATGGCTGAATGATCTGTATGAATATATACTTGATAGCATGTTATATAATGCCTTTAGTAACTGCATGCACAACAACTAACATTTCTTTTTTTGTGACTGTATAGTTCAATTTTGTTGGTGTTAAATTTTTGCTTATGAAGTATATGGCATAATTGAACTGATATTCTTTCTGTCCAAGTGATGCTCCTATAGCTATATCAGATGCATCAGTGGATATATGAAATGGCAATGACCAGTTTGGTCCTCAGAGAATGGGTGCAACTGACAATTTTCCATTTAATATTTCAAATGCATTTTGACAGTTTGTTGTCCATTGGAACTCAACATTTTTTGCAAGTAACTTGAATAGAGGTAGACCTATTTTACTAAAATTTTCAATAATTCTCCTGTAATAGCCCGCATATCCCAAGAAACTTCTTACTTCTTTTTGTGTTGTTGGTAGCATTAAGTTCACAATGACTTGTATTTTTGTTGGGTCCACCTTGATTCCTGAAGAAGAAATATGGTGTCCCAACACTATCCCTTCAGTTAACATCATAAAGCGTTTTTCATTACTGATGGATAGGTTTGTCTCTATGTATCTTTTTAAAAAAAAATCAAGATTATTCAAACAATCATCAAATGTTCCTCCATATACAGTGAAATCATCCATGTAGACCTCTACACATTCATGAATTAGATCAACAAAGATTGCAAGGACTGCTCTTTGAAAAGTAGCAGGTGCATTACATAACCCAAAGGGAAAAACATTATATGCATATGCTCCCCATGGACAAGTAAATGTGGTTTTATCCTGGTCTTCCAATGCTATCCCAAAATTATCCCTTAAGTTAACATCATAAAGCGTTTTTCAACACTGAGGGATAGGTTTGTCTCTACGTATCTTTTAAAAAAAAATTCAAGTTTATTCAAACAATCATCAAATGTTCCTCCATATACAGTCAAATCATCCATGTAGACCTCTACACATTCATGAATTAGATTAGTAAAGATTGCAAAGACTGCTCTTTGAAAAGTAGCAGGTGCATTACATAACCCAAAGGGCAAAACATTATATGCATATGCTCCCCATGGACAAGTAAATGTGGTTTTATCCTAGTCTTCCAATGCTATCTTAATCTGATTGTATCCACTAAATCCATCAAGAAAAGAAAAGAATTTCTTTCCATCTAATGAATCTAGTACTTGGTCAATAAATGGTAATGAGAAATGATCTTTTAATGTAGCTTTATTCAGTTCCCTATAGTCTACACATATTCTCCACTTTCTATTTTTCTTTGGCACCACAACTAAGGGAGAAACCCATTGACTATCAGAAATAGGATAGATGAATCCAACTTGTAACAATTTTTGCAGTTCCTCTTTCACTATTTCCTTCATCATAGAATTCATTCTTCTTTGCGGTTGTCTTACTGGTTTGATATGATCATAAGTATAGATGTGGTGAATACATGTCTTTGGATGAATTCCCTACATGTCTATATAATCCCAGGCAAAAGCTTTTGAATATTTCTGTAATAATGCTATTACCATTACCAATATTCAAACTCCTTCTAAGATTGATTTCAATGATTTTACTTTATGAATTGGTAATTGAGTTAACAGGAAAAATACTTTGAAATGAATTTTGTAATGATTGAATAGTACAATTTTCCTAGAAACATTGATTTAAAAGATGACTTGCAGCTTCATATTGTGTTATTCTAAGTTGCTCCGAAATATCAGGTTCTGAGATGAAAAGGTCTAATAGATCCTCATTTTCTTCGTCTTCTCTAAAATTAAAGATTTGATTAATACTGAGAAAAAATTGAGTTTCTTGTTGTTGTTGTTCATCAAGCCATGATAATAAAGAAGGAGATTGTACTAGAGGATAAAGTGTAACATGTTTCCCTTCATCCCCATGTGCTATTGTTCCTGTGATGATTGTAAATTATTACCAATATTCAAACTCCTTCTAGGATTGATTTCAATGATTTTACTTTATGAATTGGTAATTGAGTTAACAGGAAAAATACTTTCAAATGAATTTTGCAATGATTGAATAATACAATTTTCCTAGAAACATTGATTTAAAAGATGACTTGCAGCTTCATATTGTGTTATTCTAAGTTGCTCCGAAATATCAAGTTTTGAGATGAAAAGGTCTAATAGATCCTCATTTTCTTCGTCTTCTCTAAAATTAAAGACTTGATTAATACTGAGAAAAAATTGAATTTCTTGTTGTTGTTGTTCATCAAGCCATGATAATAAAAAAGGAGATTGTACTGGAGGATAAAGTGTAACATGTTTCCCTTCATCCCCATGTGCTATGATCATACTTCGTGATCTGCATCCAATGAAGGCATCTGCTGTGGCTAACCATGGTCTGCCTAGAATTAAAGGATGGCCTCCTAAATTTGTTTCTGGCTGCAAGATTAGAAAGTCTACAGGGTATTCTCATGAATCCAAAGAAACAATGATATCTTCTAATATTCCTTTTGGTACAACTTTAGATCTATCTGCAAGCTCCAAAATTGTACTAGTAGATCGAATATTGGGCAATTTCAAGTATTTCATAGTTTATGTGCTCATAACATTTATAGTTGCTCCCAAATCTATTAAAGTATTTGGAACTGAAAAATTATTGATTGAAATGGTAACCATAGGGATCCCAAGGTCAATAAAATTTTCAATTGATGTTTTTGTAGACATGAGACTAGCTAATTTGCCAATGACCTGGATTGTGGGTGGATCTCTTTTCTTTCTGTCAGTTTTCATAATATATAACTCCTTTATTGTTTTTGCATAAATTGGAATAACTTTTATAGCTTGCAACAAAGGAATTTTGACATAAGCATTATTCAACTCATCCAAAATATCAAAATTCAAGAAGAGAGATAGGAATTTTCTGCTCTACTAACCTCTCTGGATAAGGTGGTGTTTGAGTCAATATAGCTTTTCCTTTCTGAATTTGATTTCCTGGATGAGATTTTTCATTTTGTTCTCCTTGTTCAGTTTGGTCTTCTATGATTGGTGGAGAATCTTTGTGTAACACTTTCCCAAACCTTAAGTGGACATCTTGTACATGAAGAATAGAGTATGTAGGAAAATATGTTGTTTATTCCACATTGTATGCAGGTTTCTCCACTTTGTTACTCGGATTTGCTATTGGTTGAGCTGGTAATTGAGTTTGTCTAGGTGGGGGTTGGTTAGAAGGCAGCTAAATTTGTTGAGGTTGAGTTAGCAATGGTGCAGGATTTTGTTGTGGAAATGATATTGGTTGACGATGTTGCTGGAATTGTTGGTATTGGAATGGTTGTTGAGAATATGGTTGTTGGTATGGCTGTTGATATGGCTGTTGGTATTGTTGAGGATACATTTGTTCAGGTGGCTGGTTTCCATAACTATATCCTCTCCAACCTTGTGCAGGTTAGTTTTGGTATTGTTGTAGAGGCCAAGCCTGCCATGGCATCGGAGTATTCCATGAATTTTGCGAAGGATACTGATAATTCTGGGTGTTTTGTTGAGAAAATTGTTGAGCAATCCTTGGTTGCCAAGGTCTCCTTGGTGCCATATAGTAAAGAAAATCTATCCCTTGTATTTCTTACATCTGCAATTCTTTAAGTTTTTTACAGTTTTCAGTTGCATGATTCTCTGTACAAAATCCACACACCTGCATACTATCCAAAGGACATTCTCTAAGTGGATGTTTCTTCCTACACTTTGAACAAAAGATTGATAAGATTTGATATTGTTCTTCTTTCTTCTTCTTTGCTTTTAAAACATCAACTTGTGTTCCTTAAGTGCTCAAAAGATCAATTTTAAAATTTTCTAGCAAACTCCCTATTTTTGCTCTTGTTACTCCTCCTATTGCAAATTTGGAAGCTCTTTCTCTCTTTCCACCTTTTTCTCTTCCCCTAGAATATTTTTGACATAGTTTAGCAATCTCATCAAATAGCAAGTTTGAGATATCTCCTTTGCCCATCACATTGAGAATATCTAAATATTCATCTCTGATACCTTTAAGAAAAATTGTGCAGATGGTATCAAGATTCAGAGAGTGTTGTTTGGATTTTTGTTGATTTTTGAGAAATCTTTCTAAGTACTCTTCCAAACTTTCATCTTCTTGTTGTGTCATTCTGAAAATACCTTCTTTTGAGTCTCTAGCTGTTAATTTTGGACAACTATGTCCAAACTCCATGTTGTGATGCTCAAATGAAGATGCCAATATTTTTATTAGATTCCTCTTTCAGAGAGGTGCAAGATCGATCTAAAGATCATCTTGATCCAATGAGCAGAACATTTATTTTGAATTTATTCAAAATATGTGCAGGTCGGCCTTAAGGTTTTGTGCCCCAGCAGTTGTGTCACACACCCTCATTGATGGATATATATTGGTCAATGTTGGAGGACATTTTCACTCATCTCATCCTCACACATTTCTCTCTCCTCATTTGATTGGTTCGATGACCTTGGAGGCTCTTCTCTCCACACGTGGGAAAATTTCAGCAGCAGCACATTTTCTGTTTTCACCATAGGGTTTCTGCAGTAGCGTTGACCAGCGTTGACTTTGGTCAACGCAATGTCAAACGGACCTGAAACTCTCCTAGAATTTCGATTTTCCAAATCTGCATTTTTTGGCACTATTCCCGAGGCTAGGCGTTGACTTTGACTTGGCTGCGTTGACCTAGCTATTGCTGCTATTTGCGTTGACCGTTGACTAACAGCGTTGACTTTTGGGTTGACCGTTTTGGCTGTCCTAGAGGGTTGTGTGACATTTCTGGTTGGCTGACCATATTGAGACTTTGCTGGTTGAAGCATCCTGCTGACCGCCGTAACGCACCAACACTTATATATTTTGGCTTGTCTTCTGTCGATCTACTGGTATGTTCTATTAGCATTTTATTTTATTGTTTATGCGATTGCTGACTGATATTGGGATAAAAAGTAAAGTTGCATCAAGCATAGAACATCTACAAAAATTTATATGGTATCAGAGCTGAGGTGAAGACAAAGCCCTAATTTGTAGCAATCACCGAAGAAGAGGATCGGTTCCTCAACCTACAATGGCTTTAAGGCTGATGACAAATTGACTGGGAAGGATGACTTCCGTGCCTGGAATATGACAGTGGAACTCATGTTGGAAAACCAAGATGTCATGGACTATGTGCTGGGTAAAATTTAAGAACCTCCATCCACTGCAACTGTTGCTGCCAAAACAAAGTACAAGAAGGGAGAAATCAAAGCGAAGCTGATGATCAAGGACTCTATTCATAAGAGTCTAGTTGCCTACATCTCTGAGTTGGGCACATCCAAGGACATGTATGATAAGTTGGTCAACATGTTCAAGGCCAACAATGCGAATCAAGTCCTATTTTTCAAGAATCAATTGAAGAATCTGAAGAAAGACAAGGATGAGTCTGTTCAATCATATTTTCTGAAGCTAACCGATATCAGGAATAATCTGCTTGCTATTGGGGAGATAATAGCTGATCGAGAGATGGTACTCACCGCACTTGGAGCTCTCTCATCCGAATGGCATCTATTCAACACTACCATTCTCAATAACAATGTGATACATGATTTTGACGAAGTATTATCGAGATGCGTACAAGAAGAGACAAGGATGAAGGAATATGAAAATGAAGGAAATGTTGCCTTTGCTGCTCATACTAAGAAGAAGAAGAACTTTAGTGGTCCAAGGAACAAAGGAAGAGCAAGGGCCCAAGGAAAGAAAGGCAAGTGTTACACTTGTCACAAGCCAGGTCACTATTCTAGAGAATGCCCTTTCAAGAAGGATTCTCCCAATGATGATGACAACAACAACAACCGGAGGAATGGAAATCAAAGGAACAATAGGTTCAAGGGAAAGAGGAAGGCTCCCTCTGGCGGAAATGGTCAACCTTTCAAAAGGTCGAGAAATTCCAGGTATAGGAATCAAATTTTGTTGATAAAAGAAATGAATTCATTCTTGTATCTTCCCTCTCTGCTGCATCTCCACCCAACATTATGGATGTCTGGTTGATAGATAGTGGTGCCTCAAGGCACATCACTGGGTTCAAGGAAGCACTTTCTGATATGGTTGACAAAGATACTAATCTGGAAATTATCCTTGGAGATAATGCCACATATCTCGTGAAAGGGATAGGGACTGTGACCCTCCACTTGTCTCAAGGTCAAGTCCTCCGCTTGCAAGATGTACTCTATGTACCTGATTTGAAGAAGAAACTTGTGTCTATTTCAGCCATGGAAGACAAAGGTTTCAATGTGGCATTCATTGATGGGAAGGTGTGTGTTTGGAAGAAGAGTTTCAATGAAGCTGTCACGATTGGGTTTATAGTTGATACACTCTACCAGGTTGGAGGAAGTCCACTGGGAGCGATGACATGTGATACTATCCGACAGACGGAACTATGGCACTGGAGGTTTGGACACCTTCACTACAAATCCCTTCCCGAAGCAAGGAAGGTGGTCACGAGGATGCCCGAGTTCTCAAATAATCATGAAGGTGTATGTCAGGGTTGTGCCAAAGGAAAGCATACAAGGGGACCTTTCCCCTCAAGTGTCACAAAGAAATCTGATGTCTTGCAATTGATTCATTCTGATCTGTCTGGGATGTTGCCCGTGACATCCTTGGGAGTATGTTCTTATTATATGACATTCATAGATGACTTCCCTCGCAAAACCTGGATATACTTCTTGCAAAAGAAGGATGCGGCTTTCATGTGGTTCCATACCTTCAAAGCCTTGGTGGAAAATCTGACAGGGAAGAAGATCAATATATTGAGGAACGATAATGGCTCTGAATATGAGACGAACGAGTTCAAGAACTTTTGCAGAGAAGCTGGCATCAAGAGGGAGACCACAACTGTCTATACTCCTGAGCAGAATGGCGTTGCTGAATGAAAGAACAGGACCATTGTGGAAGCTGTCCATGCCATGCTATGTCACCAAGGTCTACTGAAGTTTCTGTGGGGAGAAGCTGCGAACACTGCTGTGTACATACAAAACCGACGCCCGCATTCTGCTCTGGACTCCAAAACTCCCGAAGAGGTTTTCTCTGGTAAGAAACCTGACGTCTCACATTTTAGAGTTTTTGGATGTCCTCTTTATTTCATGTTCCGAAAGAGAAGAGGAGCAAGCTGGATGCTTCTGGGAAGAAGGGAATGTTTGTGGGCTACAGCGAAACTTCGAAGGCCTATAGAGTCTATGTGCCTGGTCAAAGGGAAGTGGAGATATACCACGATGTTACCTTTGACGAAGATGCTTCCCTGAGGAAAGTAGTCAATCTTCTGAGATCTGAGGAAGATCATGAAGCAAGGCCTGGAAATCAAGAAGAAATGAAGGATGAGACGATGCCCAATGTTGAAGGACTGATGGACCCGATTCATCTACCTCCTTCAATGGGGAAGAGACCATCATGGCTCAAGGACACTCTCGAGGATGCCAAGGGACATATGCCCCCAAGGGGGACATTCCGTGAAAGTAAGAATCCAAATAGATACAAAGGGGATCTAGCAGCCATGAGTACTATTGTACAATCTGAGCCTGGATCTTTGAGGAAGTCGTAAAGCATCAAGTCTGGAAAGATGCTATGCACGAAGAGTATGAGTCCATAATGAAGAATGATGTCTGAGATGTGGTTCCAAGACCGGAGGACAAAGCAGTTGTCACCTCGAAATGGCTCTACAAGATCAAGCATGGATCTGATGGAAGTGCTGAAAAGTTCAAGGAAAGATTCGTTGCCCATGGCTTCTCTCAAAACGAAGGTGTAGACTATTATGATATATTTGCACCTATGGCTCGATATACCACCATCTGATCTATCATAGCCCTTGCTGCTACACAAGGATGGAGTCTTCATCAGATAGATGTGAAGACCGCATTTCTGCATGGTGCGATAAAGGAAGAGGTGTATGTGGAGCAACCTCTGGGGTTCGAAGTCCAGGATCAAGACACCCATGTTTGCAGGTTGAAAAAAGCCCTCTATGGGTTGAAGCAAGCACCAAGAGCTTGGTATGTGAGGATAGATAGCTACTTGATGAAGTTGGGCTTCACTCATAGTAATGTTGATCCAAACCTTTACTTCAAGGTTGATAGAGAAAAGCGTCTCATTCTGGTGCTGTATGTGAACGACCTCTTCTTGACAGGTGCTGACCCTCTCATTCATCAGTGCAAGAGGGAGCTCGTTGCTGAGTTCGAGATGAAGGACCTAGGACTAATGCATTACTTTCTAGGCCTGGAGGTCTGGCAGAGACCTGGCGAGATTTTCCTTTCTCAAGGAAAATACATTGTGAAGTTTCTGGAAAGATTTGGTATGGTGGACTGTAAGTCTGTATCGACACCGATGGAGCTCACTTTAAGAAGTTGAGTGGCAGCGCTGCTGGGCCTATGCTAGCAAATCCTACTGAGTATCATCAAATCGTAGGGGCCCTGATGTTCTTAGTGAACACCCGTCTGGACGTATGTTTTGCAGTGAACATTTTGAGTCAACATATGGTTGAGCCTCATCACATTCACTGGGTTGGTGCCAGGAATCTGTTGAGATATCTTCGAGGCACAATAAACCATGGGCTAAGATACACTGCCGAGAGCGTGACACTCCATGGATATACTAATGCCGATTGGGCTGGTAGTGTGGTGGATCGTAAGAGCACATCGAGATGCTGCTTCACACTTGGTTTTGCTTCAATATCATGGATGAGCAGGAAGCAGAAGTCGATGGCTTTGAGCACCGCGGAGGCCAAATACATTGCAACGAGTATGGCCTATTGTGAAGCAGTTTGGTTGCGAAAGCTCTTCAGTGAGTTGTTCGGGCATGTGCTAGATACCACCGTCATACTCTGTGACAAACATAGTGGGATTCGGTTGTCTGAGAATCCCGTGTTCCACAATCGATCCAAGCATATTGATATCAGGTACCACTTTATCCGGGATATGGTACAACAAGGCGTCGTAAGGCTCGATCATATAGGAACTGATGAGCAAGTCGCGGATATTCTCACAAAGCCCCTGAGGAAGGTCAAGTTCTTAACCTTCCGTGAGAATCTTGGTATCCTGGAACGACCCTAAGTTGAGGGTCTTGTTGAACGATGAGCTCTGGGAGCTCTGGGGGGCTTTGGGGATAGCTTCTTGGAGCTATAAGCAACAACAGGGCTAGGCTTGTCGAACCTTGTTGGTGTGCTTCTGCCCCACCGTTATGATGATTGAGTTGGTTCACCTCTCATGATCTGTGCCCCGTATGCATCCTACCCATTGAGTTCAGGGCTCATGGGAATTACCTCTCATTTGGCCAGTGAGGTGGGAAAAGCTAGAGACTGGTAGCAAAGACTATGGACGCATCAGAGATTGTCGTACTCTCTATCTAAGATGGCACGGTCCAACCACTTGATCTGGGATCAAGTATAGTGAGGTTTCGGACCTCCAACTGACTTTAGGTCAGGTAAACCAACTTCGGGTTGGTATGAGACTCTTTGTGAGTCATATAGAGGTTTTGAACCTATGGGCTGAATCTGTCAGCCGGGAATGATGTCTTTGTGACTAACCCAATACTGTTCTGAAATAAAGAAGCTAGCAAATCAAGTTACGGGGCGATGACGTACGATGTTTGGATTGCACAAGTGGATGGAGTTCTCCTTAGTTGAGAGGGAGTGTTAATTTTGGACAACTAGGTCCAAACTCCATGTTGTGATGCTCAAATGAAGATGCCAATATTTTTATTGGATTCCTCTTTCAGAGAGGTGCAAGATCGATCTAAAGATCATCTTGATCCGATGAGCAGAACATCTATTTTGAATTTATTCAAAATATGTGGAGGTCGGCCTTAAGGTTTTATGCCCCAACAGTTGTGTCACACACCCTCATTGATGGATATATATTGGCCAATGTTGGGGGACATTTTCACTCATCCCATCCTCACACATTTCTCTCTCCTCATCTGATTGGTTCGATGACCTTGGAGGCTCTTCTCTCCACACTTGGGAAAATTTTAGCAGAAGCACATTTTTTGTTTTCGACCTAGGGTTTCTACAGTAGTGTTGACCAGCGTTGACTTTGGTCAACGCAAGGTCAAACGAACCTGAAACTCTCCCAGAATTTTGATTTTCCAAATCCGCATTTTTTGGCACTATTCCCGAGGCTAGACGTTGACCTTGACTTGGCTGTGTTAACCTAGCTGTTGCTGCTATTTGTGTTAACCGTTGACTGACAACTTTGACTTTTGGGTTGACCGTTTTGGTTGTCCTAGAGGGTGGTGTGACATTTCTGGTTGGCTGAACATATTGAGACTTTGTTGGTTGAAGCATCCTGCTGACCGTCATAACGCACCAACACATATATTTTGGCTTGTCTTCTGTCGATCTACTAGTATGTTCTATCAACGTTTTACTTTATTGTTTATGTGATTGCTGACTGATATTGGGATAAAAAGTAAAGTTACATCAAGCATAGAACATCTACAAAAATTTACACTAGCCCTACAATAGGCTTGATACTTTTTGAGAAAAATTCTCTTCGTGTCATCCCAAGAAGCAATGGTATGTTCTCCTAAACCGAAAGAGATGAAGTTTATGTGTGTCATCAGTGTATCCATAAGTTCGACATAAGATATCAAATTCAAACATAAATGAGTCAGGATCTTCTATTGGCATTCCATAAAAATTGGGCAAAACAGAAGGTGGAATGTTTTTTCATTTTCACTTCCTCTCCTAGTATTGCTCTTGTGTCTAATATTAGGAAGCCAACGGTAGCTTCTTGATCATTGTCTTGTTCTATATCATGCTGTCTTTTGTTATCATACTCTCTTTTTGCATCTTCCTCTCTTTTTCTCTCCGCTTCTATTCTGTTGTCTTCCTCTCTTTTTCTCTATCATTCCTTCTCTTGTCTCTCATACTGAAGTCTTTGTTCTGGAGTCATAACTGGTATATTGGATCCTTCTCCTTCTTCAGTCATTTCCTTTTTAGTTGTTTGTAATGTTTCAATATGAGGTTGATTTGGTGTTTCCTCAACTATCTTGATTTGTTCAAGAACTGGTTGCTCTAATTGTTTAACAACTAGTTTCCTTGTTTCTTTTTGTCTTTCTATGAAAGGGATTTCTTTTGGTGTTTTCTTTCTTTTCACCTCCCAGGCTAACAAGGTTTCCTTTCAATAAGAGTCAATCTTTGTCCTAATCTTTGTTTTTCTTCTAATTCGTCTAGAGTTGGTCTCCCAGCAACTGGTGTTGTTAGTCCTGATGGTCATGCTCCTATGGATGGTTGAATTGTTGGGGGGTTTTGTTTAGTAAATCTACCTTTCTGATCTCTTTCTTTAGGCATAAAGAAAGATAACTGAAAGAAAAACTAATTTTTTGTTGTTTTTGTTATGTTTTTATTATATATATATATATATATATATATTATCCTCCTAATTGGCCGTGTTAATGTATGCTTCCCCAGCAACGGTGCCAAAAATGTTGGGCCAATTTACTAGGTAAACTAACACAAGTATTTAATTATCAATCTGAGTTTGTAAACTTGGAAGCATGTCCAAAATCTATGGATCTCAGATGTAGTCAATCTTTAGAAGACAATTTTTAAACTAAAGGAAATGCATATTACAAATTTATTCTGAAGTCTAAGATTTAAGGAAATGCATATTACAAATATAAAATCTATGTAATTTCTTATTCAATATGTAATAAGTGAGGAAAGAGGCACCTAACTTAGGAGATCTTGTTTGACCTTCCGCACAATACTACTTTCATGAAGAGAAACCAATTAACTGATGGACAATACCTTATGATGCATAAAGAGTAAGAGAAGAGGCTCCTAACTGAGGAGGTCCACATTGTACTTCATCATTGTTACCATTGCATTTAAAACTTGAAATTCAGAAAATAGCCTCAAACAAGGAAAAGAAAATGAATTTTAGTTATTGTTCTTATCATAGTGTTAAAAATCGGTTGGACCGGCTCAGAATCAGCCAATCAATCGAGCCAGACCCTCGGCCGGACCGACTCAGTGGAAAAACCGGTTCGGAGGACAGTTTGTGACCGGGTCGGCCGAGCCGTACACTGACTCGACCGGCTCGGTCACAAACCGGCTAGCTCGGCTGAGCCCGAGCTAAACAGGCCGAGCCACTCCAAGCCGGTCGTGGGCCTTTCTAAAGCAAAAAATCAGACTTCAAATTTTATTTTATTTTGTTGTTAGGGTTTTATGCAAGGTTCTAACCCCTCCCCATCCTATTAAAGCTACCCAACCCCACTCATTTCCTCACATCTATCTCATTGAATTTGAGTGAGTATTTGTGAAGAATTTGTTAAGAGTTGTAGAGTTGGTTTTGGAGCAGCTTTGAGGAATCTTTTGGGAAAGCTTTGGAGCAGCAGTGAGGAGCTTATTAGGTAAGCTTTGGAGCAGGATTGAGGAGTTGGTTTATTGGAGTTGCATTGAGGAGGCTAGAGCCTAGAGGTATTTTTTTTCCCTTCTAAAATCTGCCTTTGCTTGTTTTATTTTTTTTTCAAATCTGAAAATGGTAAACATAGTTTTTTGTGAAAGAAATGAACATAGAATGAATAGTCTTTTTTTGTTTTCATTTTCAGATTTAAACCTTTTCATTCCAAGTCAAAAACTCAGTCCAAAATGGCCCTTAGAATGAAAGACATTGCTTGGGCATATGCTGAAATGGTTGATGATCAAATGCATTGCAAATTTTGTAAGAGAAAAATTAAGGGGGGTGGAGGGGGCATTCATAGACTAAAACTACATTTGGCTGGTCTTAGAGGCCAAATTACTCCATGTGAAGTAGAAGACATTGGGGAAATTAAGAAGGAGTTGAGAGAACAATTTCAAAAGTTTGAGGAAGACAGAGCTAGGCAAAAATAAATAGAGGCTGAAATTGGGAAGAAGAGAAATATACAACACATGATGGCTACCAACCCAACTTTTGATTATGAGGGTTCTTCATCTATCCCTTCTAATGCATCATACCCCTTTCGCTAAGTTCCTCCCTCTATGGAGTCTATTTCTGAAAAGGGTAAGGGTGCAATGAGAAATAAGGGTACTATCAAAAGTTTTTTCATACCCTCTTCTCCCTCTGATAGTGCACATGGTCCTAGTCCTACAAGTAGAGGTCAAGTGCAGCCCACTTTAGATCAGCATTGGAAAAAAGAATTGAGAGAAGCTGCTTGTGATTACATTGCTAGATGGTGGTATGATGATGATATTCCCTTCAATGCTACTCGTTCACCATATTATGAACCTATGTTTGATGCCATATATGTTGTTGGAAAGGGCTTCAAAGGCCCTACTATGCATGAGCTAAGAGGATCTCTTTTGCAAAAGAGATTGTGTCCATTGATGATTATTTGAAATAATTCAAAAGCTCATGGGCACATGCAAGATGTACCATCATGTCAGATGGATGGACTTGATTAGAGGAACCGTACCATCATAAACTTTCTTGTCTTTTTCCCACGGGGAACCATGTTTCTAAGATCAGTTGATGCATCTGATAGAGTGAAAGATGGACACTTGTTGTTTCAGCTTTTGGATGAGGTTGTTGAAGAGGTGGGGGTGGCAAATGTTGTTCAAATCATCACAAATAATGCCTCTAACTATGTCCTTGCTGGTAAATTGTTAGAGGAAAAACACCCAACCATATTTTGGACCCCATGTGTTGCACATTGCATAGACCTCATGCTTGAGGATACTGGAAAAATAGATTGGATCAAGAACACTATAGAGCATGCCAAAAGCATCACAAAATATATTTACAATCACTCATGGATTCTGAATCTGATGAGGAAACACACAGGGGGCAATGAAATTATTAGGCATGCCATCACTAGATTTGCAACATATTTTTTGACATTGCAATCTATGCTTGCCCAACATAGAAACTTGCAAAAGTTGTTTTCTAGTGATGAATGGAATGAATGTTAGTGGGCTCCCAAAAAAAATGTCAAAGATGTGAAAAGAAAGTTAATGAAGAAATATTTTGGAAAAAGGCAGCAGAGATTGTGAAAATTGTTGAGCCACTGGTTATGGTGTTGTGGTTGGTGGATGGGGAATGATTGGCTATGGGCTTCATTATGAGGCTATGGATCAAGCAAAGGAGCAAATAAGGGCAACATACAAGGACAGAGTGGGTAAGTATGGGCCCATTTGGGCAATCATTGATCAAAGATGGAACAATCAACTCCATCGCCCTATACATGCAGCTGGATATTTTCTGAACCCAAGGTATCATTATAAAGCTCAAGAAGCAAGAGCTTTGACTGGGGAGGTTAGAGATGGATTGATTGACTGCATTGATCGCATGATCCCCACAAAGAGTGGCCAGTTGCAAATACACAATCAGATCATCGTGTTCATCCAAGCCACAGGTACCTTTAGCAAGAACCTTGCAGGGATTGCAAGGGAATCAGATGAGCCAGGTAAACAAAGAATTTCAATTTTCAAATTCATATTTTATTATTTTGTATAATTGTTTATAATTTCAATTTCAAAGTTGGATATAATTTGTTGAGCTAATTGAAACTCATTTTTTGCAGCATAATGGTGGGAGGCATTTGGTAGCCATTGTCCTGAATTGCAGAGGTTTGCGATCCACATTTTAAGTCAAACTTGCAGTGCTTCTGGGTGTGAGCGCAATTGGTCTTTCTTTGAGAGGATTCACACAAAGAAGAGAAACCGTTTGGAGCAAAAACGGTTAAATGATCTACTGTATGTCCAGTACAACCTCCGACTAAGACGCAACCAATTGCTGAACAAAAGACCTGATTCAAATCCCATTGTGTTGGAGGATATTAATCCAACATCATATTGGGTAGTGGAGTCTTGTCCACCAGAGTTTGACTCTGATGAGGATATTTGGGTGGGGATGGACTTCAATACACAGGTAGAGCCTCTGCTCAATGCAGATCCACTAGTAGCAGGCCCAGTCCCAAGCCCTCCAGTTGCAGCCGCATGCACTTCCTCTAGTCAGCCACGATGGAGGCGCACAACTCATCTATCTCAGGCTTAGCGTGCTACAGTTCTTGTTGAGGATGCTGATTCAGAGGAGGAGCGAGTGGTTTCCCCCTCTGGGTCAGAGTTTGAGGCAGAGGACATTGGCTTGTCAGATGTCTAGCAGTAGTGACTATTCATGTTTTGTTGTAGAGGCCATTTATAGCCTCCTTGGTTATGTTTTTTGTTCTGATCTCTATATCATCATCATGTATTGGACAGTGCACTAGGTGCAATTTTGATATAATGGATATATTCATGAGCCTACTTTGATCATATGTTGTCTTTTGTCTATATTATAATGCTTTGTGTTTGGAAACATGAATGAAAATCTTTAAAATTATGTTTTTTTTTATAAAAAAAATAATATTTAATGTATTTTTTACAAACACAACTGAGTCAATACTGAGTCGGAGTCGATACAAATTCTCTCTGTTTCAATGGTTCATAAGCTTGGTATAAATAGATAAATGATAAACAAACTATGCTACAATGTCTCTAACAGCCTTATCTTATCCTAATCCCATCCATCTAGGTCGAACTCATCCATTAAGTTACACAAAATCTGGAAAAATCCCAAAAAATACTATTTCTGCCCTATTTTCTAGGGATTCCTGAAAAACAGGTCATGTTTGACCAACGTTGACTGGACGTGTTTTAGCTCAGTTTGATCGAACCAATAGATGATTTTCCATCTGTGGTTCCCAATCTTTCCAAATCCATGCTCAGCTCGTGCCCAGGTGTCTTGCATATATGACTTTCATGAAGTAATTACGGGAATTTTTACTTCTGTCCAAAAATACTCTTAAAACCCATTTTTTACAAAAATATCAAAAAATTGAAAAACATAATTTATTTACTTGAATATGCATAATAAAGTCAAAATAGGGCAAATGTGGATGATATAATGTGGAAAATGATGGGAATTAGGTGGATTTTTAATAAGCAAAATTGACCAAAATTGAGGACCAACAATGCATGCTAATATTTCTATGTTCCCTATAACTCAATTTGTGTTCGGGCAGCGTTACCCAGCTGGGAGCAGTTGTGGTCATCTTTTCAGGAGGAAGAGCTGAGGAGAGACCTCGTCATGTGCAAACTTGATGGCAGCAGTGAAAGCAGATCGAAATCCGTGGAGGAAGAGGAGAATGCAGCCCTTGCATCGAAGGGACAACAGGCCCAACAAAAACCGAAGTGTGATGCTTCGAAGGTCAAGTGCTTCAGATGTGGCGAGATGGGCCACTACGTATCTTAGTGTCCTCTGAAGAAAAAGGACAAAGATGAGAAGGATGACTCGAAGGTTGCAGCCGCAAAGATCGAGCAGGATGAGTTCGCTATGAGTGCTCATGCTTCTAATGATAAGACGTGTGTTGATTTATGGTAGCATCGGATGTGCTCTAGCCTTGTGATCTTGTATATAGGCTAAGACACATGCATTCCATAATACCCAGATAGGATTTTGGAAAATTCCACTTAGAGATGGTTTAATTATATTAATTAATTGTTTTTTAATGTTTTCTTAAGTCTAAACTTAGGGAAACTGATTAATTAAAGGGTATTAATTAAACTAAGTGTGAATCTTCTACATAAAGTCACGGATAAACTCTCAGTTAATCTTAGCCCTTCATTATGATTTAATCTTGGCCATTGATGAGTCAGTGAAAGATTATAAAGGAGAGCTCGATGGGCATTTGGAAAGCACATCAGACGAAGAAAGAATCAAGAGATCGATTTCTTCAGTCGAAAAAAGAATTGAAGTTATTCTCGAGTGCAGAGAGGGGAAGGTGAGATCTCCAGGAGGGAGTGTTTCTGAAGCATATAGAGTGCAGGGAGAGAAGAGAGAAGGGAGCCACAGCAGCAGCGCAGAGATAGCCAAGCAGCAATTACGCTGGGCCAACGCAGAGCAACAGAGGGAGTTTGGATTTCAGTTGGAGAAGCAGCAAAGGGTTCATCTAGTATCCGGAGGACATTTCTGGAAGGGGAGAAAACTCTAGTCTCACCGAGCAGTGAGCACTGAAGCAGTCACATCAAGCAGCAGTAGCAGTGACGCAGTGAGAGCGTGGGGGACGCAGTCACTGCGTAGAGATCACGTAGAGCTACTCAGCGTGGGTGCAGGTCTATGCCAGAACTTCGTGGTAAATTGAGAATTGTCTCACTAGTCTATTCTCATCAATTTTCTTCAGGTGATTGATTGATGATTACAATCACACATTTGTACTCGTAATTTCTGCATAATAAAGAAACCCTCAGATCTACTGCACTGATTTTCCCGAGTTGGGTTCTCATCAAATTTCTTTAGGTGATTGATTGATGATTCAATCACACATTTGTACTCAGAATTTCTACATAATAAAGAAACCCTCAAAGCTTCTTCACCGGTTTTCCCGAGTTGGGTTTTTCCGAGGACAATTGTCCAAAAATAATGGTGTCTATGTGTGAATACTTGTGTTATTTCTTTTATGTTGTTTATTGATCGTGAAGTATGCAACATATTTTATTTTGTTATTTAACACAGTGAAATGTTAAATAATTGTGTTTGAGAATGCAATAGAAGAAATATAATCAGTACATGCAGTAGAATTCTACATTATAGAATTTTGACATGGTATCAGAGCTATCAGATCCAAAGGAAGCAGGGTCAAAGAGGAGACTGCGCAAACTAGAAGCTTCAGAAGGGATGCAACACAAAGAAAAGAAAGCACAGATAAGTATGGCAGACTTAGATGTTTTATCCTCTAGGTTAAAGAGGATTGTGCATGCTTGTCAAGTTCAGTATCTGCAGGAATCTAGTTTATTGATAGCGGGGCTTCAGCTCATATGACTGGAGTACGAGAATATTTCTCGAGCTATAGGGAGGAGCAGATGAACTTCCAAATTACTATGGGGAATAGCACGAAATGCACTCCAGTTGGGAGAAGATTTCAGATGGAAGCCAGAACCAGTGTCAAGGTCACAGATGTATTGCATGTGCCGGGGCTTGGGATGAATTTAATCTCAGTATCCCAGTTGTAGGACAAAGGGTATGACATACACTTTATCGGGAAGAAGGTATATGTCAAGCATCCAAGTTGGAAGCAAACAAGGCAGATCGGAGTTAGAAGCAACAGACTATACAGGTTGCAGCTTGAAACTCCGATGGCACTAATCTGTAGTAATCTTGAAGACAAGAAAGGGTTGAACGAACTTTGGCATAGAAGAATGGGGCACTTGCACCATGGTGCATTGAAAATGCTCAGAGAAATATTTAATGGGGCACCTGTTCTTAGCATGGAGCATGTTGATGTATGACGAAGATGTGTACTTGGGAAGTACCCTAAGCAGCCTTTCCCAGAAGTGAAAACAGGGCAGCAAGCATATTAGGATTGATACACTCAGATATCTGTGGACCAATGTCCACTAACGCTCTCAAGGGTGGAAAATATTTTGTCACATTCATTGATGATCACTCTAGGAAGACCTGGATCTACTTCCTGAAGACAAAATATGAAGTCTTTGAAAAGCTCAAAGAATTCAAGGCTCTTGTTGAAAATATGATGGGGTAGAAAATCAAGACATTGCGTTCAGATAATGGTGGAGAATACATAGATGGAGACTTCACAGATTTCTGCACAAAGGAGAGCATCAGGAGAGAGTGGACTGCGCCATACAATCCCGAACAGAATGGTGTGGCAGAACGGAAAAGCAGGACAATTGTAGGCGCAGCCAAGGCCATGTTATTCGACCTTGATTTGCCCAGATATTTATGGGTTGATGCCTGCAACACGACAGTGTACATCCAGAACAGGACTCCTCATAGAGCATTGAGGAAGAAGACTCCTGAAGAGGTTTTCACAGGGAAGAAACCAGAGGTAGGGAAACATCGAATATTTGGTAGCATGGCATACTGTCATATACCAAGCAAAAAGAGAAGCAAGCTTGATCAAACTGCAGAAAGGGGGATTCTTGTAGGATACAGTGAAGTCTCCAGGGCATATAGGATCTATATTCCTAGTAGCAGGAAGGTTGTGATAAGACGCGATGTTAAGTTCACGGACGATAGAGCTTTTCAAAAATCACGTGATATTCCGGCAGAGGATCAAACTACAGAAGTTCCCTTGGTCGAAGAGCAGCAGGGGCACTAAGAAGAACAGACATAAAGACAGACTTTGGTACCCAGTACAGGTACTAACGTTTTCATAAAAGAAGATCAGGAGGATACTCAGTCTGAGGAATAGCCAGATCAGGAGGAAGAGTTGAGAGAGTAGCCTTCCACCAGTGGTCGGATCAGCAGGGAAGCTCAGCAGATACTGAGGGACGCAGAAAACTTTATTGGGACTCCCAGGAATGGGAAGAGGTAGCGTAGACAACCTGACAAGTACCAGGATTTGGTTGCTCAGGTAGAGGAACCCTCCAGCTTCTAGGAAGTAGTTCAGCACCAAGTATGGGTAGATGCCATGATAGAGGAGTATGCTTCTATCATGACAAATGATGTCTGGGAAGTTGTGCCAGACCTCAGAGCAGATCATTTGTTGGATCACGATGGATCTACAAGATCAAATACGCTGCAGATGGTAGCGTAGAGAAATATAAGGCAAGGTTCGTGGCAAAAGGGTATGCTCAAAAGGAAGGCATTCACTATGAAGAGACCTTTGCACCAGTTAACAGATATACCTCCATCCGGACAATCATATCCTTAGCAGCGCAGATGGGATGGGAGATTCATCAAACGGATGTCAAGACAGGGTTCTTGAATGGAGAGATTGAGGAAGAGGTATAAATCGAACAACAAGAGGGTTTTGAGACTCATGAAAGAAAGTCTCATGTATGTCGATTGAAGAAAGCCCTATACGAGCTCAAGCAGGCTCCGAGGGCATGGTATGGTCGAATAGATAGCTATTTGCAAAAAATGGGGTTTGTCAAGAGTGACGCAGATCCCAATCTTTACTATTTACTGGTAGAGCATGAGCCAATAGTATTAGTATGTAGATGATCTGTTTCTCACTGGATCATCTAGGCTCATCAAGGATTGCAAACAGAATCTAGAGGTTGAATTCGACATGAAGGATTTGGGGTTGATGCATTACTTCCTAGGATTGGAAGTCTATCAGAATAATGTAGATATATTCATGGGGCAGGAGAGGTATGCCTTGGAAATTCTGAAGAGGTTTAGAATGCAGGATTGCAAGCCCATGGCCACACCCATGATCATAAATTGGAAAAACATAGATGCATCAGAAGACACAGAAGTAGACCCCACCTTATACAGACAGCTCATCAGGTCATTGATGTATCTGGTTAACACCAGACCAGACATTTGCTTTGTTGTCAACACTCTTAGTCAGTTCATGGTGGAACCCAAAAGAGTGCACTTGGCAGCAGCAAGGCATGTCCTAAGGTATGTATGAGGAACAGTCATATTTGGTATAAGTTATGGCCAAGGAGAGGATGTAAGACTCAGTGGAGTCACAGGCGCAGATTGGGCAGGAAGCTCAGAGGACAAGAAAATTACCTCTAGGTACTGTTTCAGCGTTGGATCAAGAATGGTGTCCTGGTGCAGCAAGAAACAGAAGTCAGTAGCATTGAGCACAACTGAAGCAGAGTACATGGCGGCTAGTACAACTACATGCGAAGCCATCTAGCTTCGGAAACTTCTTGTGAGTCTATTCAGGAGTAGGATGGAGCCGACTAGTGTTTACTGTGACAACCAGAGTTGTATCAAACTCTCTGAAAATCCAGTATTTCATGATCGGTCCAAACATATTGACATCAGGTGTCATTTTATCAGAGACTGTGTTCAGCGTGGGGTAGTACAACTCCAATACATTCCCACAGGAGAACAGACAACAGATATACTCACTAAAGCTTAGGGGAGGATTAAGTTCACTCAGTTCAAGGAACAGTTGGGTATGACTGACAATCCATTCAGTAGTCAATAGATCTTCAGCGCAGTTGAAGGAGGGAGTTGTAGTACAATAGCAGTTGGCAACAACATGCAGAGTTAGCAGCAGTACAGTTGCAACATTTGTGTATTGTTGGTGAGCAACATCAACAGCACAGCAGTAGATGTTACAGAAGTCAAAGCAGCACATAGAGTTGTATTGCTAGAGCACTTTCCTCGCTAAGAGTGAGTGTTGATTTATGGTAGCATCGGATGGCTCTAGCCTTGTGATCTTGTATATAGGCTAAGACACATGCATTCCATAATACCCAAAAACGATTTTGGAAAATTCCACTTAGAGATGGTTTAATTAAATTAATTAATTGTTTTTTAATGTATTAATTAAAGGGTATTAATTAAACTAAGTGTGAACCTTCTATATAAAGTCACAGATCAACTCTCAGTTAATCTTAGCCCTTCATTATGATTTAACCTTGGCCATTGATGAGTCAATGAAAGATTATAAAGGAGAGCTCGATGGGCATTTTGAAAACACATCAGAGGGAGAAAGAATCAAGAGATCGATTTCTTCAGTCGAAGAAAGAATCAAAGTGATTCTCGAGTGCAGAGAGGGGAAGGTGAGATCTCCAGGAGGGAGAGTTTCTGATGCATATAGAGTGCAAGGAGAAAAGAGAGAAGGGAGCCACAGCAGCAGCGTAGAGATAGCCAAGCAGCAGTTACGTTGGGCCAACGAAGAGCAGCAGAGGGAGTTTGGAGTTCAGTTGGAGAGGCAGGAGAAGGTTCATCAAGTATCCGAAGGACATTTCTGGAAGGGGAGAAAACTCTATTCTCACCCAGCAGTGAGCATTGAAGCAGTCACATCAAGCAGCAGCAACAGCAGCAGTGACAACATGGGGGACGCAGCCACTACGCAGAGCTACTCAACGTGGGTGCAGGTCAGTGCCGGAACTTCGTGGTAAAGTGAGAATTGTCTCACTAGTCTATTCTCATCAAATTTCTTCGGGTGATTGATTGATGATTACAATTACACATTTGTACTCATAATTTCTGCATAATAAAGAAGCCCTCAGACCTGTTGCACCAGTTTTCCCGAGTTGGGTTCTCATCAAATTTCTTCAAGTGATTGATTGATGATTACAATCACACATTTGTACTCATAATTTCTGCATAATAAAGGAACCCTCAAATCTGCTGCACCGGTTTTCCCGAGTTGGGTTTTTTAGAGGACAATTGTCCTAAAATAATGGTGTCTATGTGTGAATACTTTTGTTATTTCTTTTATGTTGTTAATTGATCGTGAAGTCTACAACATATTTTATTTTGTTATTTAACGCAGTGAAATGTTAAATAATTGTGTTTGAGAATGCAATAGAAGAAATATAATCAGTAGCTACAGTAGAATTCTACATTATAGAATTTTCACAAAGTTGGGCGATATGGAGTTGTAGTTCTCTTGGACTTCAGTTGGGCAGGATCCTTGAGGAGCCCACCTCATGGATCATTACCTTGCTACGGGAGCCCATGATTAGTAGTAGCGGGATACAGGATATTCAAATGGAACCGAGGAATGATGGAGACGATAGTGCAGTAGATAGAAGCGTTCATTTCTGGAGCAGCACAGAGCAGAGGCAGCAGCAATGCAAAGCATCAGAGGGACAACGCAATAGTTATCAGCAGTCAGAGTCTTCAACACCGAGGAGCATCCACTGAACACTTGTTCAGTTTTGGGTGATTTCAGTTGTTTCTCTAAGCAGCTGAGTTGCAGTGTTAGCAGCATAGCAGATGCAACACTTGAGAGGGAGTTCTAGTACAGATGCAAGATAGTGGCAGTGTCATGGGCAGCAATACATTGGCAGCAGCAGCGCAGAGACTGATGGACTTCAGCGACGTGGAGGATGCTTCAGAGACAGAGTGTGTGCAACAGGCATAATTGCTAAAGCACTTTCCTCGCTAAGAGGGAGTGTTGATTTTTGTAGCATTGGATGTGCTCTAGCCCCAAGATTTTGCAGAGAGGCTAAGACACAACATTCCACAATACACAGAAAGCGTTTTGGGAAATTCCACCCGGAAAGGATTTAATTAAAATAATTAATCATTTTTTAATGTATTCCTAAGTCTAAACTTAGGAAATGTGACTAATTAAAGTGTATTAATTAGATCGGGTGTGAATCTTCTAGGTGAAGACACGTATCAACTCCTAATTAATCTTAGCCTTTGATTATGTTTTAATCTTGGTCGTTGATATGTCAACGAGAGATTATAAGAAGCAACTTGATGGACATTTAGAAAACACATCGAGACACTGAATTGATCAGGAAGTTCAAAACTTTTGGGGCGTGGTTTGCTGAGAAATTCGAGCTAGAGATCTAAGCAGTGAGGGGCAGAGATAGCATCCGGAGAGAAAGATTTCTCAACCGGAGGAGCATCAGTCAGAGAGAGGCAGAGGTGATCTAACCGAGGCAGCGCTGAAGGAAGAGGGCTTACGCAGTGACTGCGTAGGGCTCATGCAGAAGCAGCGCAAAAGCAAAGGAAGGGTTTTTGGAATTTTGCTAGTGGATCAGTTTCGGAGGCCGAGATCCGGAAAGTGACACCGGGAGGTTGTTCCTCAAGGTCCACAAAGGCAAAACAACTCGATTGGGGCTAAACGCTGAGCCTGGAAGGGGGTGACGCAGGGGTTGCAAGTTGCAGCACTAGGACTGCGCAGAGCCTCCCCAAGGCATGTTTTTCTTCATCTGGAACAGCCGGAAATTCAGTGATTAAGTGAGGTAAATCCTCGTAAATTCTTCTGCCAGTATTTCTCTCTGTAACTGAATTAACCTAGGGGTATTCAGAAATGTATTCATACATTGCTACTGCTTAATAATAAAACCCTTAGATCTGCAGCACCGGTTTTCCCACATTGGGTTCTTCTGGGGACTTAGTCCAAAATAAAAGTGTCATATGTGTGAATGATTTTCCTTATTCAGTTTCCTTGTTTCAGAATCACGAGTATTGTAGTGTAGGCTACTTCAGCGATTGCTTCAGTATTTCAAGTATGATTCAGAAATAATTGTGTAAAGTAAATTACATAATAGAAGAAGTAATTCGGTTGGTTGCAGTGTGATTCATTAGATCTGCTTAGATCTAGGAATTTTCACAAATAGTGGGGACTTGGTCCGAGGTGACAGTGGGTCCCTACTCTATGTGCGCCTATCTAGCAAGGCTGTCAAGACCTTAACAACCATGCTTAAAAGATCAGTGACATGCCATCTTAGCTCTTGCAAAGTAGATCCCCTCTCAAGATTTGTGAAGATCTCTATTCTAGAATTTTCCTTCGAAATTTCTAAAATCACTTAAGCTGCCAAATGATTTGCTAGGGCTTTAGTACTTTAGCACTGACTATATTTTAGTACACTTTAAACTTTCATGACGAGCCTTAGTTGACCCCATATACCCAAATTTGGTAGTTAGGTACTAGTCACTACTTCTAAGCAAAATAAAATTCATTTTCATTAATCCCTTTCATTTCCAGTATATCTGGAATTTTCTGTTGCTTACGCATAAAAATTCAGCTCTAGAACCCCTAGATTACTTGACAGATTACCTTTGTTTTAAGTCGAAATTTCAAGCTAGTTGAAACATATCTTGCTGTCCAAAAACCCTATATTTAATTAGGGCAATTAGATCATCTCACATGCCTGTTTTGTGAATGTAATTTTCAGATTTAGTAAGTGGCTGTAATTTCCCAGATTTACAAGTTTACCTTAGATGCATTTGATTTCACATCTGATTCAAGGCTGAAACAATCTGTTGTAATTTACATGGCTGTTAGTTCTAATTAACTCATTTTTTATACAAGTTTATAACAACATTAATCTATATCTCATGTATAGTATCTAATGGAATTCACACACATAAGAAATACTTCACAAAATTTCCAATTTTACTTCAACTAAACATCAAATTCAGATCTGAACTTGATTGGAAACCATAAATCATATATAGTTGATCCAAGTAGGTAGTAACCTAGGCCATCTTAGACTTTTTACCTTTTGAGAACCTAGTTGCTATTGTGTTGGATTACCCACCATAATGTGAAGGAATATGACAATGGCAACTCTTCCAAGTTACATTTGAGATTAGGGCCTTGTGAAGACCTGGCACTAATAGGTGCAGGTTTGGCTGATAACAGCTTTTATTCCTCTGCGTAGTAGCTAGAAGCACAGACTAGTGGGCATTACCTTAAATACTTGCTCAATTTTCATTTGAATTGTTCTTACATTAGTGATCTTCAGAAGAAGTATATCTTTTGATTTTTCCAAATATTATTACAAATAAAATCATGTGAGGTGATTTGTGAATCATGATTATTATGTTATGTTACATCATTAATGACATGCATCATTTGTGATCTATTATGTTACATGTAATAATCTATGTTTTTAGAGTATTTTGATGTCCAAGATTTCATTGATCCATGTTTCAGTTTTCATCTATTTAATTTTAAGCTTTTTGTATTTCAGGTGGGGTCCTCTATGTTGGAGACCCTGATGTCCCCAGATGTGTTTCCTCACTCCTGCATCCCTGCATCCTGGCAACTTGGTAGAACAATGGTTGTTAATAGCAGTCTGCATGCTAATGCAATGAACAAAGATGAGGCTAGGTGCAAGTCCTAAATGCCTTTGATAGAATAGATGCAGCTCATTCCAGTTTCAAAGTTAAATTTCATTGTACCATCCCACTGATAATGTATGGAGTTACACCCTCTGGTCCAAAGGACTTGACCACTGATAATGCTCTATGGATGATGTTCATATGGACATTTCAAGAAAAATTTAATGTCAATCATGCTTCTAAGAAGAAAGAAACATTGTCCCTTAAAATCACTTGTTGTCTAATCAAAAAGCTTGCTGAATGTAAAGGAATGCAAATAAGATGTACCTGTTAATCTAGTATATTAATGGATTTCGTTTTATTTTCAAAAACAATAACCAATTAAACATGCAAATTCGTATGCCATCAATTACCAGAAACTATTGAAATGTTTCTCTTTGCAATGTGTTTTTTATGAAAATATAGTGAATACGCTAAAGTGACCTGACCTGAAAAGGAAGAAGAGCCCTTGTTGTTCTAACTGCACCACTGAAACTTTCCTGCCCACCCGGTATGAATCCCCAGTAATCATGCCCAATGTAATTGCTCCAATATATTTCATCAACCTTCCTTCCACGATTTGGCTCTATTTCCATAATAATAGTTGGAAAAACTTTGCCACGGATGTTTTTTGCAGCAGCCTTGAACCTAACTGGTGGATACAACTTATCTGCATTTTCCATATATGACTGCTACACAAAATGTGAGCAAACCAAAAGAATTGAAAAGACGCAAGTAAAAAATTAATTTCAAATACAATAACTCACTTGGCAATATCTGCACTTCTTCTGACCACTTCTGCCTGTATCTGCATTTCTTCCATTTAATGTTTTTACACTGTTTTGATCATGGGCTCCATGCTTTGATACAAACAATTCCCTCCCCCATTTTTTTTTGGCTGTATCAAAGTGTGGAACGCCCAACTCCTCTGCCTCCTCTGAAGAGATTGTGGAGTTATTGATGTTTTCCAGTGGCTTTACATTATGAAAATTGTGGAACAAAATGACACACCATCAGATACACTATCAGCAAAGTTTCAAGATAATTGGTATCTCTTTACAAGTGATGGCAAACTTTCAATTAAAAAGTGTGACCAAACATTTGCAACCAAAATAAGGAACTGCATTTTAGGCTAACCAAACAAAGCTCATTTTTAAATATCTATGTTCAACTGCCAAGCCAATCATCAACCAAAAGTCCCTTTGTTTTGTATTCAGAAATAGAAAACATTTCTGGATGAAAAACAGAATTTAGGACAGCACTTTAAGTGACAGTGAAAACAAATATACACAACGTTTTTTTACTGACAGATGATTCTGTTACTTTTTGGAAATTAGCAAATACGAAATGAAGACAAGGTCACTAATTAGTATTTCATATAGTGCAATGCTTTCACACAGTACGCCTTTCTAAAAATATAAAATATATATGTCAACATAAGTTTGTCCAATCGGCGAAACCAGAGTGTTGCAATCACTCCCACCAGGGTTCAAGTCTCTCCAACCATTTTGTTGTTTGTGTCCATGCTTATTGTGTGCCTGTACTTGTGGTAGCAGTCAATGCCAAGTGAAAGTACTGGGAAACTTTAGTACAATAGATACCCGCCACTCACAAGTCCTTATTGATTCGAATGTCTCCTAGCTTGGGAAGGTTAAACTTTCCATCTCTGCGTAACGAGATACCGATAAATCTATTTACACCAAAAAAAAAAACTCACTAAAACATATTGCATTTTGTTGTTAACCAAGATAATGCTGCTACAACTTGAAAACTGTCACAAAAGAAGAGGGGAAATCAGGAACAAGTAGTTTCCTTAGAAATATTTTGACTATATTTTTTGTGATATTTTAATTCATTTATTTACCAATATGATATATACAACATTACGTGCGAAATGTCTCATTTCTGAATTTAATATTGTCCCAAGTGTTATAATTATATTACATCCAGCTAGTTCTTTGTTGGTGCTTTGATTGGATAAAATGGATTAAAATGGAAGGCCTTTTCCTTTATTGAGTATATGTAATTTTGAGAATGAGAAGGTTCTAAAGCTTTCTACAAGATTTTTGTGTTATCCACAACCTCCAAAATATGACTTAATAAGGTTGCAGAATTAAAAGAGTTAAAAAATCCTCCCCTACTACTCAACAATATGGAGAGGACTCTAGAGGGACAGTGATAAATTCAAAAATTCAACGTTATGTTGTCAGAAATGAGAAACAAGTAAGCATGAAAGGGGGCTAGAAGGTTGTGGGGTAAAAAATGGTCCAGCCTTCTTGACACAAGATAAAATAAAATATAATAAGATAATTTTAGTAATCTCCAACAAGTGATCATGAATTGATCAAAGGAACTGGTAGTTACAACAGAAACTTCAAAGCAGGAGGAAACAAAACTCTCTATGAAGGATTTGAATAGATATCAGGTTGTAGATGAGACAAAATCAAAGACGTTCGTAGTTTATACATGGATTGATGCCTATCATACCAATAGTTCACAGGACAAAATCCAACAAGCCAAATAGCATTGAGACAATAGATGGAGAGGAAATAAGAGCAAGGGAAGCTTCCCAAAGGATAGAGACAAAGAGTAATATTTGGCAATGCAATTGGGGAGGCAATAAAACCTAGGAATAAGTTGGGAAAGGTAGACAAAAAGGATAGCATCGTAGAAGTCATCAAAATGAATGATAATATGTCAAACTGTTGAGATTTTGTGGTGTTGGGGTAGCTTCGGATGTGCTCTAGCTCCCAAACTTTGTGGAGGGACTAGAGTACATGAGATCTCCAAGACCCAGAAAGGGATTTGAGAAGTTCCATCTGGTTTGAGAGAAAATGAATTAATTAATATTTTTAATTAAGGACCCTAAGTCTAACTTAGGAAAATTAAAATATTAAAAGTAATTAATTTAAACATGTAATGGAAATGACTTAAGTCACACGGATCAAGCTTTCTTTTAATCTTAGCCGTCGAATCAAGATTAGATCACGGTCGTTGGTTTCCCAACGAGAAAAGTATAAAGGAGACGCTTGGGGTTAGTTGGAGAACACACACACGGAGGCAAAGCACTCAGACTAAGCTGGAATTCTAGGGCATGCTTTGCTAAGAATTTCCAGAAGTGTTTCACCTGCAGCGAGGGGTAGTATTGGCTAAGGGGATGATCTAATCCCAGAGCCAAGAGTCAGGAAGAGGCATAGAAGCAGCAGTCAAAGCAGTGCAGAGGGGGCAGTTGTGCAGCGCAGAGGGCTTCAATGCTACGCAGGCCCATAAAGGGCAGCGCAAAGGCAGCAGGAGGCCATCAGGGCTTACGCAGGCCAAGCAGAGGCAGTGCAGGGACTGTGTCACCCAGTCTGGGGTTATGCAGGCCTCTCCTGAGCAGCGCAGTGGCACCAACAAGCTAGCAAAGCTGACGCAGAGTGCTTCAGAGCAGCATTGGGGTTTCTGAAGACAAAAAGGGGCTCAGTTCTGTAAATCCCGTATGAGGGTGTGAATTAGTACAGTTTTCCATCTCTGGAACAGAGGTATTGTTGCAAATTTTTGTTTTCTCTATCGGATAAACTAGTAAGGTGCTCGGATTTGTTGTACTTAGAATCTACTTAATAATACAAACCCTCCAGTAGCCAGAAGACCGGTTTTCCCGCATTGGGTTTTTCTGGGGACAGTTGTTCAGAAAATCTTGTGTGTCAATTTGTCTATGTGCATGTATTCAGTTTAGATCTGTATCTATGAAGAACTGTTAATGTGTTTACTTCGATGTTAATGCTGAAATTTCATATTAATAACTTGATTAAGTAGGAGAAGTATAACCAGATTTAACAGTAGGAATTCTACATAAGTAATATTCAGAAATTTTCACATGGTATCAGAGCGATTGCAGATCTAGCTGAATCATCAGCAAGAAGGCTGAAGAATCCTTGCTGCAGAAAGCACCAAAGAAAGCGGCAGCAGCCGCAGAAAGTCGAACCAGAAAGGACAGCGTAGCAGCAAAGGGGAGCAGAGCCACGCAAAGGCCAGAGTGACGTAGTCTCCACGCAGGCCCACGTACTTACTGCGTAGAGACAGCGCTGGGACTGTCTGCTCACGCAGAGGCCGGCCAGGGTGACGCAGTCCTAAAATTGTTGCTGATTCAGAGTGCCGGAAGCAGTGCTGCAAAGCTTCAATAGTTGCTAGTGGGGTTAAATATCTGAAGGTGCAAAAATTAGCCTGAGCACTAGTTGACAAAGAGCATGAGGAGAACAACTTCTCAGAGGATTTCCAGCCAAAGAAATCTGCAGATCGATCAGAGGATCAAAGAGAACTGATTCTTTCTGATTTGGCAGGCTTCCAAGAGAAGAATTCAGTTGTCAGAGGGAGCAGAGGGTGCCTTTCTCACCAAGGACCCTAGATCTGAGTCTCTAGCATAGAGAGAAGGATTCGTTCTGACAGATTTTTTGAGCAAATGGCACCTCACAGACTACATGATCAGGATAGGTTAGACGACTTGTCCAACTTTGTAGTCTGGAAGGCCATAATCCTAGTAGTCATGGAGGCATACGGTCTGAGGGGGCATGCAGAGAAAGTCTTGGCCATGCCGACCGATGCGGATCTCCTAAGGAAGCATAAAGAAGAAGCAGCACATGCCAAGCGCTTCATAATGGACAGGGTTAAGGATCATGTTGAACCACATATAGCTGATAAGAAGACGGCTAATGAGATGTGGAAAGCCTTAACTGCCTTATATGAAGGAAGATCCGTCCAGAGGAGAATGCTACTGGAGAACCAAATGAGGTTATTCATGATGACCAAGGGAGAAGAGATCGAACCCTTCCTTTTCAGATTACAGGCGATCAGGGATTAGCTGACTGCCATGGGAGTGAAAGTGGAGGATGATGTGATGGTGAGGACTGCACTCCATGCAGTCACAGAGGACTAGGAAGCTTTTGTCCAAATTATCTTGGGCAGAGCAGACCTTCCCAACTGGGACAGTATCTGGGCGATCCTTCGTCAAGAAGAACTTTGTCGGTTCACCAAGAGACAGTACAGCACCGAATCAAGTAAAGTGAAGAAGGAAGAGGAAGAAGATGCAACATTGGCATCAAAGGGGCAGCAAGGGAGGAAGAAGCATGATCTATCAAAGATCAAGTGTTTTCAGTACGGCGAACTTGGACATTTTGCCAGCAATTGTCCTCGGAAGAAGAAGAAAAGGAAGCTTCTACCTCCAAGGTTGTTGTGGCAGACAATGGCTCTGAAGATGACGTGGCCATGAGTGCTCATGAACCACGAAAGTGGAGCAACATGCATCTATAGAGCAACTACAGAGTGTTGGCAGGATCCTTGAGTAGCCCAACTCTTGGATCACATACAAGCTACGGGACCCTTAAGACAGTATCGGGACAACTGGAGCAGTGGGTGCAGAGAATCACAGATGGAGCAGAGGCAGAGCCGGATGCTGAGAGGGAGCAGCGCAGTGCAGAGGTAGAAGCAGCGTACCAGTGCAGCACAGAAGGGTTGACGTGACTTCAGCAACGCATTGCAGGCTGACTTACATAGAGCAGAGCTACAGTCGCACAGTGGCTTCAGCAGGACAGCGCAGAGCAATAGCCTATGGAGCTTCAGTGATGAGAATGCATCCCAACTGATTTGTCTTTCAAAGATGGGTAGGAGGTTTCAGTTGTTTCCCTCAGCAACTGAGTTGCAATGCAGCAGTTGGCAGCACGATGCAGCAAATTGAGAGGGAGTTGCAGTACAGATGTAGCAGTGGCGGTGGCAGTGCCATGGGCAACAATACAAGAGAGCAACAGCAACGCAGTGATGAAGGGCAGTAGGCCAAGCATCAGCGCAGTGATGAAGGGCAGTAGGCCAAGCATCAGCGCAGAGACTCGCACCTGAGATCAGTGCAAAGCTTCGAGGTGAAGTAGTGTTGTGCTAGAGCACTTTCCTCGCTAAAAGGGAGTGTTGAGATTTTGTGGTGTTGGGGTAGAGCTTCGGATGTGCTCTAGCTCCCAAACTTTCTGGAGGGACTAGAGTACATGAGATCTCCAAGACCCAGAAAGGGATTTGAGAAATTCCATCCGGTTTGAGAGAAAATTAATTAATTAATATTTTTAATTAAGGACCCTAAGACTAACTTAGGAAAGCTAAAATATTAAAGGTAATTAATTTAAACATGCGATGGAAATGACTTAAGTCACATGGATCAAGCTTTCTTTTAATCTTAGCCATCGTATCAAGATTAGATCACGGTCGTTGGTTTCCCAACGAGAAAGGTATAAAGGAAAGGCTTGGGGTCAGTTGGAGAACACACACACGGAGGCAGAGCACTAAGACTAAGCTGAAATTCTAGGGTGTGGTTTGCTAAGAATTTCCAGAAGTGTTTCGGCTATAGCGAGGGGTAGTATTGGCTAAGGCGATGATCTGATCCTAGAGCCAAGAGTCAGCAAGAGGCACAAAAGCAGCAGTCAGAGCAGCGCAGAGGGAGTAGCAGCTATACAGAATTTGCGCAGCGCAAAGGGCTTCAATGCTACGCAGGCCCCGAAAGGGTAGAGCACAGAGGCAGCAGGATGCCATCAGGGCTTACGCAGGCCAAGCAGAGGCAGTGCAGGGACTGCCTCACCCAGTCTGGGGTTACGCAAGCCTCTCCTGAGCAGCGCAAGGACACCAACAGGCTAGCAGAGTTGACGCATAGGGCTGCAGAGCAGCGCTGGGGTTTTTGAAGACAAAAAGGGGCTCAGTTTTGTAAATCACGTTTGAGGGTGTGAATCAATCCAGTTTTCTATCTCTGGAACTGAGGTATTGCTGCAGATTTTTGTTTTCTCCGTCGAGTTAACCAGTAAGGTGCCCAAATTTGTTGTACTTAGAATCTACTTAATAATACAAACCCTCCAGTAGCCAGAAGACCGGTTTTCCGACATTGTGTTTTTCCGGGGACAGTTGTCTTGAAAATCTTGTGTGTCACTTTACTATGTGCATGTATTCAGTTTAGATTTGTATCTCTGAAGAACTGTTAATATGTTTACTTCGATGTTAATGCAGAAATTTCAGATTAATAACTTCATTAAGTATGAGAAGTATAACCAGATTTAACGATATGTTTTCTGCATAAGTAATATTCAGAAATTTTCACATTAACATCCTGATACTTTTGGAGAGAGGGACAAAAGGGGAGAGATAACTAGAATGCGTGAAAGCCAAGTGAACATAAACAACGGTGGCAAGCATGTGAGACAAGAAAAGATTCCAAATATGGGGAGTTAAATTCTTATTGGCAATAAAATAATCAACCATGCTAGCTCCCCTCTATGTGGGAAGTGTTGATGCCGCCCATCACACACACCTACTACAGTTAGTGAGAAAATCCTTTAACCCCACAAGGTGTGGTTGGTGGTACAACTAAGAGAAGGTGTCATCACCTATTCCCAACTCTCTCCGTTTAAGCTATCTCCTAGGCTAGCTATGGGGGGTGGTCCCTAAAGGAAAACTAAGTTAAAGACGTGAGGTTTCTAGGAGATGTTAGAGTGAAATAGATTACTTTTTGAGGTTGCAAGCAAATACAATGTGAGCACTATGAACTAAAACCAACTTCAATGATCATCAACACATGAGATAGAAATAAGCATATGCAAAACCAGTGGATTCAAAATATTGCTAAAAAAAATGAAAGATATTTGCTTAAAATAAATGAAGTACTTCAAATGGAAGCACAAGCAATCCTGAAAATGAAACAGAAGATGTTAGCACAATAATCAATGTAAGATATTAAAAAAATTGCTTTCACGATATATGATCTCTTGCTAATCCAAAGCATACAAAGATATCTTGCAAAAGGATAACCAATTAGTAGTCTACTTGCAAAATATAAATGAGATAATCCTTGCCAAAACAAAATATCCAATTCAACATTTATTCATAATGACAAGTACAATGACCAATTGCAAGTGAAACCATGAGATGTGTTAACATGAAATGCACCTACAATAGATTTGGATGCAATTATCTTGGTTATTTTTAATCTAAAATGTCTACTCTAGGTGTGAGATCTCCCTTTTGAGATCTTACCAAAGGGTATAAATTGGGGTGACTGTAAGAAAGAGGGGGCGAGGACACGATGGTGTCATTAATGATACCGTCCCCTGAGTCCTACTAGCCAACGTGTGCCTTTGTTCCTGTTACCACTCAAACTAGCAGGGGCTCTAAAAGGGGGTCCTTAGAGGGCTACTACTAGATCAAGGGCAACAAATGGAGCAATAGCCCACTATCACCTCGGCTAACACTCCCTACTCTTTACGGACTTTCACCGATGGCAGGAGACCCAATATGTTAAGGACAACAAGATGAGCAGACAATGATAGGGTGAGGGGTGATCCTAGGGGCCCATTCACGAGAGAGGCTCAAATATATAGCTTGTTTTCCTTGGAAGGCAAGGTTGAAGGCTCTCAAGCAAGGGCTCAAGGGGAATTTCAAGGTTAAGGTTGAGGGAATGTATCTTATAATGGAGGTCATTAAACCCTAAAATTCTTGTGGAGGCTGGGATTCTGAGTGGTCCTTGAAGAATCACTTAATGGCTTCTGGGACTACATGGGACCAAGTGCACCTAGAGGGTAGGTCAAGGGGGTAGGGAATAGCAACCAATGACGTACTTGACCTATTCCAGTGGGGAAAGGGATCAAAGAATGAACTTTTCAACAAACAAGGTGAGGATCCCAATGAGGTCTTTGGCCTAAGGAAACTCGGGGAAAGATTTGGTCTTGAGACTAGTGCTTGAGGTATCTCACAATCTGATCGTCGGAATTGCTTCAAAATTTGTGGGTGCCTAGGAGAAACAACCCCAGCACAAGTGATCCCAAGGGATCTAATTTTTCTTGTGGATGGTTTGCAAGATAAATGATGCTTTAGGCGACCTACGGGGCTAGACCTTGAAAAGAAAAGGTTAAGGAGGAGAATAATATGAATTGATCACCTTTATGGTGGACCAGTGCCTAGTCCTTTGGGGATATTTCAAAGTCACAAGTTATAATGACTATGGACATTCAATTTTCTATGTCAAGGAGGTCTTAACAACAACTTCGCAAGCCATTAGGGCAGCAACAAAAGCAACTTCAGGAACTTTATACTTCGTTTGCAAAATTTATGGCTTGTCAAGATGAAATAAAGCAAAAGAAACATATCTAGGAATATTCTTTCATAATACATGGCCCATACATTGTGCATCACTATCTAGAAACCCAATTTCCACAACTTCGCAATAATGGACGCAACAAATTAGTCCTAGTACAACAAAAATCCAGCAACAATGTATCTGACAAAATAAAAGAGAAAAAATAACATTAAATGTACTTACATGTATTAAGAGTATATCCATCCATTCATCATTTTCCAATTAAGAAGCTCCAAGACAAAACAAAAATAATCCAAACATCAAAATTCATTTCATGCTCCAAAATTTCGTACTCCAAGAAGGATAGCGAAGTTCTCTAGAGAGATACAAGTCCAACCAAGCGATGATACTAAAATGAATCCTCATCACTTGTATTTACACACTCCTAAGGAGTACGATTTAGCTAACTAAGCCTACATTAGCTCCTAAAATAAAATAATGTGCAAACTAACTAAATTTTGGTGACAAACCCACCAAACTAGCTCATAAACAGAATAATAAGCCTCTCAAGAGGTCAAATGATGAATAATACATGTCGTTGGGCTCTCTAAGAAGCTTGATGAAGTCCATGAGTGTCATAATGATGAATAAGACTCCCAAAAGTGATTGACAAGGGGTTGGCCAAACCTGTGCTGCTCCCAGTGGGTGTGGGGGCACACAAACAACCTCATAGGTCTCCAAGTAAGTCGAAGATGCTTGTAGACCATCTGTAAGGGCTCTGATGATGGTGTAAATGATGCCACAACACATACAAGTCCTCGGTCATCTGCCAAGTGCATGGAACAATTGTGGGGCCCGCTGGGCATGGTGAACCAGGTGCATCTTCCCCATCCAATAGGTGAATCTCGAGCAATCTATGAACATCTCTGGGGATCCATGGAGTGTTGTCTACTTCTGTGGACGCCCATGGCTCTCTACACACACCCTACATGTGTCAATGTAGCCTTATGGAGAGTTAGGACCCCATATAGTGAGACCAAACTCAAAATGGAAACCATCTACAATCTTGCATAAGATCTAATGCGTCCTCTAGCCTTCCAGCACAACAAGTCATCAAAGTAATCGAGTAAAAGAGTTTAGAAACCATGGACAACAGGTGGACACTTCATAATGGCATGCCCTTCCATAGTGGGCTTGTTGATTTTTTGGGTAGCATCAGATATTCTCTAACTCCGAAACTTTGTGAAGGGGCTAGAACACATGAGATCTCCAAGACCCACAAATCGTTTGGAGAAATTCTACCCGGAGCCTAAGTTATTCCAATAATTAATTATTTTAATGGAGAACCTAAGTCTAACTTAGGAAAATTAAATAATTAAAGGGAATTAATTTAAACATGTGGGTGAGAATGTTCTAAGTGACGAGGATCAAGTGTTTTCTAATCTTAGCCAATGATTAGAGATTAGATCACGGTCGTTGATTCTTCAATGAGAAAAGTATTAAAGGAAGGCTTGGGGTCAATTGGAGAACACACACAAAGTGGCAACACTTGAGCTAAGTCGAAATTCTAGGGCGCGGTTAAATGAGAATTTTCGAGTAGCTTGCAGTGCAGCAAGGAGCAAATCAGCAGAGGGATTTTAGATCCAAGGCCGAGAATACAATATCAGAGATGTGGATCTGTACCACAAAGCAGCGCAGTCCAAGGAGGGCTGACGCAGAGGCAACGTAAGCCCAGGAGGGGTGACGCAGACGTAGCATAAGCCCAGGAGGGGTGACGCAAAGCCAAAAGGGCTCACGCAAAGGGAAGCAGAGCCGAAAAAGGCTAACACAATCACTCAAAGAGTTGCGATGTGGTTTCAGTGGGCCAAATAGGGCTGGTATTCAGTGTTAAAATTTGGGTACCAGAGGACAAGTGGTTCCCTAAGGCTTTGATCTTTGGCCTATGGAAAAGTGTCCAAATGTATTTGTACTTTTCTCCCGAAGTGACTCTATAAGTGGTAAAGTCAATTTATTTAAAAAGTGACTTTATAAGCGGTAAAGTTACAATCTAATTTTATAGTGATTTTATTAAAGTCAATGAAAAAGTAGAAAGTGAAAAAGTGACTATGGAAATAAAAGGCTAAGTGGGTCTTTATTTATGTGGGTGAGTTAAAAAATAGAAAGTAAGAATTAAATGCACATTTATTCTCATCCCTAGATCTAAATGAATCTCAGCCATTAGATCTTAGGGTTACCCAAAAGGTCACTTAGGGTAAAAGGAGAGGAGAAGAGGAAAAGATCACTTCGGTCTTTCATGAGCTATTGAGAGAAAGAGAAGGAGAGCAAGGAAAATTTTTCTGAGCAGTGAGAAGTTGAAGGAGGGCAGCAAGAAGACTAAATCTGTACAGCAGCTTAGTGGCAGAAAATCGTACAGCAAGAGGTTCGCACATTTTTCGAGAAAGGAGGCACAGAAATCGAGGAATCCGTACAACAGCTTCAGCACAAATTCCAAGGCAGTTTTTGGATATGAAAATCGAGGAGAGACACTGCTGTTTTTCCAGCACAGATTTCGAGAAATTTGTACAGCAGTGGCAGCGCAGATTTCGAGGCAGATTCTAGCACAGTTTTCAAGGAGGAAGTACAATTGTCTTTTCGCATAGTCTGTACAGTTGTACGGCCGTACTATTGTATTATGGGCACGCAAATTGAGGGTGACAGTTCAGCATTTAACGCTGTCATTAATGCTGTAAAAATTCATGTTTTGTCAGTTCGCTGGTTGGCACGTTTTTCGAGGCAGTGTGCAAACATGGAAATCGAGATAAGTAAATTTTTGGTTGCTGAAATTTTTACTGTGTATTTCAGTTCTCTGTATATTTATTAGGTGATTAATTAGTTGGAAAATTACTTAAAATATTTGATGTATGTCACCCACCTCATAAATACTACAATGTAATAAGCCTTTGGATGCTATCCAAGTACCTTTCCTTTACTTTTTTTATGTTATTATCTGTCTTTTGTATTTATGTGTACCTTCGATAACTCTTAGAAGCATTGTAAGAAAGATTAAGTAGAATCCCAAGAATGCAAGCCTACCCAAATCATGTTAAGTATTTGTAGCATGAGTAACATATACTTAAGGCAAATTATCAATGAATGAGACATTTAATTACCGAAAAGCTTCATCATAAAAGCTCACCGTTTCAACTGATCTGTAAGAATTGCACCCGCTGACAGCTATTTTATTTGCTTCTTTCTCTGCCAGTCCATGTTTCTCTGCAGCATTCTTCATCAATGATTTTTCGCCATAGTGGATAGGGATCTTAGATTTTCTTGGAGGCATTACTCTAGTGGCCTTTCCAATCGTTTTAAATTCCTTGGAACTATTTGCATTCAGACCTTTTCTGACAATTTTTGGCCTTTTCTTATTGCATCCATGATAATTTTGAAAATTTTCATCTTCTGAGGCTTCCATATCTTCCTCATCATCTGAAGAGACCATATAAGCTAAATCACCTGAAATCTGTAATGGTTCACAATAACGGTGACCATCAAAGTACAGCAATGCAAATGCACTCAAAAATTTTATCAATAAAATTGATAGCCTTACAATAGGAAATTATTTTAACAAGATCTTAAAACATCAAAAAATGGAATTGATTTTTAGAATTTCATTTACATGTTTATCCAAATCATAATCAAGCACTGTGTTCTGCAGTCATTCCAGGATAAGAGTAACATAAAAACAAATCTAGGCAACCCACCACAAATATGGGCAATTTAACTTGGTTAAGTCACCTATGCTACAACAGAAGTGAACAATTATTATTACCAACAAATATGTCAGAAAGAAACAAAAAAAAAAGCCATTGAAGGGAAGCAGTTGACCAATATGAGAGTTTTCAAATACAATTTCTAAACAGTTACAGCCTGCAGTAGTTTGGTAAGCCAATTTCTTAGTAGAAAATTTTATATGCTACAAGGGGTCCAGTCTTATATAGCAAGAGAGCAAATGGTGTGGAAAATGATATTTGAGATTATGTGGTTTAAGAAAAGGACTTTCAAGGTGCATTCAGCAGCAGGATTAAACTTATTGAGCAAGATGAAGGCCAATTTCAAGGATCATATTTATTGAAGAGTAAAATCCTCAATATATCAGTTCCCAAGCTGTTGGGTGTGATCTTTAGGTTGTCATTGAAAAGATGAAGCCAGTAAACTAGGATTACCATCCAATGATTGCTATAAACGTGAGGGCCCAGGAAACTGTACCAGCCAGTATCAACAAGACATTGAAACAGCCAAAACAGTATCTTTAGCCTAAAAGAAATCATCCCACTCCATATGATATTAGACTTGAATGCTAGGTCTATGTCTTTATCTTGGACATGTTTATGGAGCTAGTTTTTAGACTAGACAATGGAAATTATGCTCTTCTGTAGTACTACTCTGTCGCGTCATTATTTTGATCATCAAAACAATCTGAAAGATGAAGGAAATGTCAATTTTTACTTAATTTTTTAACATTGCCAGTAATTGTTTCAGGATGATTGAGACTTGTTCCAACCTTATCAGACTTCATGTGGAAAAAACGGAATTTCATATCCCACTCAAAATTCAACAGACTTAATATTTTTCAGGATTTCAGGATTGGTAGGATTGCAACATTTTCATTGAATTCTATCAAATATGAGGGTATGGGAATGGCATTTAATCAAGAGCACCAAACCCTTTATGTACCTTGATGTTGGTGGTATTGATTGTTGAACTCCTCTAATGTTGGTGGTATCAATTGCTGAACTACTCTACCATGGCCTTAATAAAAATGAACCCTTAGTGAAACAAAAATCATTATTTAGGCATGTTAAGCTTTCTTTACCATATTCTAAGGTTGAAGAATCTGAGTCTGAAGACTATGAGCTAGATGATGTCTATGTAGCTCCTGTTGATGATCCCATTTCTAGTAATGGTGATGAGCTTGATGAGTGATCATGTTGATTATTGATTTGCAATGTTCCACCAAGTCCCCTAGAGGTGGGAGCGAGGAGGCGAGGGAGCGCGGGAGAGGCCTATGCAAAAGCTCCCTACCAATTTTCAGGAAACGTGGGGGGATGTCGGGGTCATAAAAATTATAAAATTTAATATTTATAATGTAACTGTATTTTGCAAGGAATGTATATACAGTCATCATACACTTACATCATGAAAGATAAATCATAAATGATAAAATTATAAATCGATGAATGATGAATCATATAATTGAAACAAATTTAAAACTTAAAACTTAAAACATACATCATACAATCATACATGTAAGTTATGTAACTTATAATCATTAATGTAACTACTAACAATGTACAATGAAAATAAAGTTTAAGATATCATATGACATATTATATCAAGATTCAAAATAAAGTTTAAACTGAAGTTTACAACTCAAGTCTAAAACATAAAACTTAAAAGCAAATAAGTTATGACTGAAACATAAAACATAACATATGAATATCAAATGATATCATCATAATGATAAATGAGCATAAATGCTCAAGGTAATGCCCCACTAGTCTCTGCATCCATTTACTGCACAAATATATCAGGATCAACCATGTCACCATCTGAATCAGAATCCCTTGGATTCTCAAACATGCTAAGTGGCACACCAACTTTTAACACGAAACCATAAACTAAAAGGGGCGTGATGGGAGCGTGAGGGGGGTGTGCAGGGGCGTGAGGGAAATGCCCCCTAGAAGTCCCCAAGACCCCGGAGCGCAAGGGGGAGACGAATCTAGACCCCTAGGTGGGGGGGCAAGACCCTGTGTAACATTGGTGATTTGTGGTAGGCTAGTAGCCCAGTATCTTTTAGCATGGTTTTTGGACTCTAGAGGCCATGCTACCCACCAAAATGGGTAACCCCATAAAAGAAAAATTTTCTCCTATATTTGATAGCCAGCCAGCCAACAATCCCTGACATTCACATCTTAATGATAATATTCCATGTGCCTCTACCATCTGCATTAGCCGGATACTTCCCACCATCCAGCATTTCCTCTTGGATGAAGGTGGGTTGCTATTCAAAAGGTGCTTTGATCGTTTTGCAATTGGGTGCTTATACTTGTTTATTTTGGGCATTTAGTATGGATAAAAGGGTGATATGGAAGATTGACCGATCTTGACTATAAATCTGTTCTCTCACCTTACTAGGGGGGTTAATCCTTAGCCCTAGTCCAATGGGACCTCCCTTGAGGCCTTATGGTCATAGGAGGGGCACTACTTGGAAGACCAAGATTAAAATGGCGTGTCCATTCTCCCTTACACCATACTTGGCACTTTCCATGCTACATTACAAACCCTTTATATACCACCTCCATTCCTTGGGTCTAACTTGTCATTTGCTCATTGGGATTTGGCACCCTCTTGTCCACATCCTCAAGTAGGGCCGAGAAACATTGCCCCAAAGGTTGATGCAACTAAAAGAATGGAAAAGCATATCATGGCCGTAATGAAAGAAAAGGAAGAAAATCAAAATACAAAAGATGGTTGGGACATAAGTTAGCATGTGGGAAAAAGCCTAACATAATCTCTACCCTCCTTTGGCCATCACCCAGTTCCTGAGCACATGATGCTCCATTACATCAAAATGAAACCTTTCTTGTCCCAACCCTAATAAGCGATGAATTGTCTCATCTTAAGGGATAATATAAAATGCTACATCATAAAGAGCAAGCTCTAACCCTCGAGTTATGCATTATAATGCAAAGCATTATTAAGGAAAAGTAAAAGGTGCACTAGAGGGGTGGAAAAAGCAGGTCGAGGAGGGTAATTCATGCCTCCACGATTGCTCCCTCCTTTTCATCTCTGCACTCAGGATGTAGATTCCCCATTAGTTGGTCTCCTTAACCATGACACTTGGTCATGAAGCCTTTTCCCATCCATTGCCACATATTTACACTAACACCTATTGATTGAGGGGTTGACCTTGGAAATGTCGCCTCCCCTTGAGGGGTGGAAGGACCTAATAGGGTTGACCATTAGCCACCTCTATCAAGGTAGGGAACACCTTTAAGGAACTTGGTCTAGTCAGATATCGGAAGGTGATCCAAGTTTGAAGTATCAATATGCCCTTAATATACAAGTTTGGTCCACTTAGATGCTTATATGATCTTAGTCTCTAATGAACGGTCGCTTTTACTACAATTTAAGTTGGTTATGCCAAATGGTCCACAACAGCCCAGGCCTGGAGGACACTCACTCCACAAGTACCTTGGCCATTCAGAGAGATTGATGTCTTAGCAAATGCAATGTTTCCCATTTGCATAAGAGCATTGGGCCTTATGATGGCTTGAGTACATGATACATGTCCCAGAGCACTTGCACTAGATTTTGGGCATTATGATGACTTGAGCAGATGATACATGTCCCAGAGCACTCCCAGGACCCATGGCATTGATTTTCTTTGACCTAGCACAGAGGATCTTTGATGATTGCACCACTAGACCCAGCATACCCCCAGGCTGGCCTTAACACTACATGATGGGTAGCCCATGATTCAGAGCCCAGATGAGGATGGTCTTACATGAGATGACTAGGAAGGCCTTGTTGCACCTGATGGAGCCCTAACTCTAGAGTAAGAAGGCCTTGCGTTGACCATTGGAGACCCATGGAGATGACATGGTGGCACCCCAACTAGATTTGTGAACCAGAGCATGATTTGAGGTGGATTTGAGGGACACTCCTCAAATGATGGATGACCATGGCACACAAACACACTTTCAGCCTCAATCTTGTTGAAAAATTTTAACAAGTTTCAGTCTTCATAATTGTCATTTGTGTCATGTCATAATGTATTGTCAAAAGAAAAGAAAAAGGAATTTTATTGTAAAAGAAAATTGACTTATTAAAGCATGGATTTCATGCTTGGGTCATTGGTCAATAGGTCAAAGCACCCATTGAGTGCTCTAGGGATTTTATTTTGAGTCAAAGTCAAAGTCATGATGTGTAAGACCCTTTGGGCACATGTAATCAAAAAAGAAAAATTTATTTTATGAAAAGAAGTGTCTAAGAGTCCACCAATGATCAGGTCGGCCAACCCTTCCAGTCCACAAGAAGCCTATATATATGAAGGAATTCAACCTCCATTAAACACACATCGAAGTGCATACATCTGACCTGATTTGAGGCATGAAAAGAGGCGTGAAAAGCTTGAGAAAAAGGTACGAAGTCCAGCAAAGAAGTGGAAGGATGTCATTCACCTTGGATATGTTTTGTTGTGCAAATTTTCTATGATATTAGAGTTTCCATAGGACCGAATTGTGTAGAAGCTAGCAATAGACTTTGTTGGAGAATCAGATCTCTTGGTTGGGTGGCTAGCCTGGTCTTGGTGTGTTGGTCTTGAGTCTATGGTCTTAGAAGTCACATTTGAAGTTAATAAGAAGAGAAGTTTTTGTGGGTTTTCCCGTATTGGAGGGGTTTTTCCTTACCATGATGCCTACATCTTCTGTTCTTGTGATCTTTGTTTGTTTGGCATTTATTTGATCATAAAAGAATACACATATAATAAAGTGCATAATCACAAATAATCATCATGTAAGAAAAACACAATTTAATAAGCTTCCCTAACTTGTTTTCCAACATGGTATCAGAGCTAAGGACAGTGGTCTAAAGGCAGCTAGAGAAGGATCAAATCTTGAAAGATAAATAGTCTACTTGTATCATTCCTCAAGGTCGAGTTTCTAGAGAAAAATATGAGCTCCAAAAGAACACTTTTTAGAGCACACCTTCAAGCCTTTACCTTTGTGATAAGGCTGCAGGCCTGAGCAAAGATAACAAAGAAATACAAGGTATATAGAAGCATTGGTTGTAAGGACCGAGAGGCTAGATTAATAGCCCTTTCAAGATCGAGTCCCTTGATGAAAGGATCGAGGTCCTGGGCTTAGATATTATGATCTGAAATCTCTCCAGAAGTCCGAAATTTTGTGTAATCTCAGAGATCTGAAGTCAATGCATCTTTGTTGATAATCACATAAAGTATCATTTGAGGACTAGAAAACTAGCAAGAAAGGGACATAGGCCGAGTTGTTTACAAGCATTGATGGCCTATTTTGAAAGACCTGTTATAAAGTTACAGCCATCGAAAATAATTGAAAATTTCCTGTAAAAGTGATCACAAACTTGTACGCATATATATAGGGAGACTGAACCTTAACTACTGAGAAGCCGACCTAAAAAAGATTAAAGAATTTATGTTTTGGAAAGCATATTAAAGGTCTATACTCTGAAATATATATACATCAATCTATGACAAGGATAGAAGCAATAGTGGAATTTCACCACACAAGAGGCTTCCCAGTTTAGGTCACCGAAAGGATATTATTGGTCTAGGGTTCAAAGGTGACAATTGAATAGGCTCAAACAGGATACTCTAACTAATAATAAGGCTCAATTCTATGTAATAAGGAGAAGTGCACCCTCAAAAGAAACCACAAAGTAGATTGAATAGCCTTACCCAAGATACTCAAGCTAAGGACAAGGCTCAATTTTATTAGACAAGAAATAGTGTACCTTAGAAGTAGCCTATAAAGAACTTGTAACATAGGGTTTTGATGTATGCCTCATAGGTAGCACAACTAGGCATATAAGGAGAGAGAAAAGGCTTGTTATAATGATATAATCAACAAAAGGAGCCATGAACCTTCAAGTAAACCTTCAAGTGACCCTAGGTTGAAGCCTTAGTGTAGAATTAGGTTTTTCTAGTCCTAGAATTTCGTAGGGCTGATGATGTCAGCACTAGGGAAGCAATTTCAACCATGCAAAATTCTAGATTTTGATGTTTTAAAGCTCAGCAAGGTGAAATGACTTCAAATCAGCTTGATGTCCCAGCCCTATTCTACCTAAACCCTAACCCTAACGACTTACCTTCAAGGGCCAAAAAATTAGGGCATGAAATTTTAGGGGGCAAAATTTTCAAGGCCTGAAATTTTAAGGGTCGATATTTTTGAGGCCCTATGCTTCAACTTAGGGCTTTTTGAAGGCGTGTTTCTCCATTTGTTGATCATATATATCTTTAACAAGCCTTTTCTTTGCCTTATACACCTTGGTGAGCCTTTTTCCTTGCTTATTCATTAAACCCTAGGTCATAAGTGCCCTAGAAAGGTCTCTTGGAGGGCACGCTTTGCCTTTCCTTTGATGGATTCAGCCTTGTCCTTAAAAGTTGAATACCATTCTTGTGCCTATCCTTATTACCTCTAAGCCTTACACCTTGAATATCTATTAGGTGACCTACATAGGGAAGCCTCCCTTATGGTGAAAGTCCACTAAAGAGCAAGATGTGGTGAGCTATGGTGACAGCGGGCCTCCACTTCATAGTGATGTCCCTTGGTCTTTCTCTGGTCTTGTGAATACTCTCACAAGACTTACTAGATTTTGAAGCAACAATATATAAGTGAGCAAACTTCGCATGTTTTGTTCATAATAGTTTGGAATCTTAAAAATAATTTTCTCATTAAAAATTAATTATTTTATGTATTTTTTTATAATCAATTCATTGAATCTGATTCATTCTGAGTCACTCCACTGCAGTTTGAAACCCAGTTTGAGAGGTGGCCAGTTCAAAGTCTGGTTCCGAGTTTTAAATCTAGTGAGTCGATCAGTTGCAGTTTGAAACCCGGTTTGATAGGTGGCTAGTTCAAAGACTGGTTCCAAGTTTTAAAACTATGCTTGAAATAAAGCATTTTGTTTCAGACATAAGGATGACTTCCAACCAAACAATGCACCACATCCATGCCCCAACCTTTTCTACAAACATATTATTATATCTAAGGTTCTAATGTTCATTGTTGGCAACTGAACTATCCAGTGCGCCATGGTCTAGTGGTAACTGGCGGTAATTATCACCATGACGTCCTTCATTTGAATCCAAAGCACATGTCCCACTAGTTAAAGGGTCTCTTTAAAGCGGAAAGGAGTGCATTTATGTGGTTATTGTTCTCATTGTAAACAATATGGAATTTCATAATTCCCTCCATCTAAACAAAGGGTCTCTCATTCAAAAAAAAATTGTTGACAATTAAACAGATATGTTCCCTTTTCTATCCATAACAAACTTATGATAGTTGATTACATTAGATATGATCTCCCACCTATTTATATATCTATCTATGTATCTATCTGAGTGAGTTTGCATGTGCATGTCTGTGTGTTCACTTGTGTGTATGGAATGTATCACTGTTGATTTTTTAGCATCGGATGTGCTCTAGCCTTGAGATTTTGCAGAGAGGCTAAGACACATGTATTCTCCAAGACCTAGAAATAGTTTAGGGAAATTCCACCCATAAGTGACTTAATTAAAATTATTAATCAGTTTTTAATATTTCCTAAGTTTAAACTTGGGAAATATGATTAATTAAAGGGTATTAATTATGTTGGGTGCGAATCTTCTTGATAAAGGCATGGATCGAGTCCAAGTTAATCTTAGCCATCGATTAAGATCTAATCATGGTCGTTGATGTCTCAACGAGAGATTATAAAAAGGAACTCGATGGGCATTTAGAGAACACACCGAGAGAGAGATTGAACTGGCTGGCAGATCGATTTTCCAAAGTAGCAACGTTGAGTTGCCGGAGACAGAGCCAGTGAGCTCGTTGCAGTGAGAGAGGGGCAGCGATAGTAAGCCCGGATGAAAGTTTTCCAGATCCGGTGAGTGCATAGCAATGAGGTAGCAGTTCCACAAAGAGGTTGCGCAGTGTTTTAGAGGAGATCCACAATTTTGCTGGGAGACAGAGTTGATTCAGTGCCAGAAACCGGAGAGAGTTTCCGGAGGCCAGGAGGGTCCAGTTGCCATACAACACAAGATCATGGGCAAGGAGAACGAGTGCTCCCAGCTGTGTGACGCAGAACTACGTAGGGTGACGCAGTCCCTACGCAGAGGCAGCGCAGAGCAGCTCTTTCAAAGCTAAGGTCAGTGTCAGATCACCTGTGAATGTTTTCTCACTAGATCGTTTGTCAATTATTTCTCTGTATTGGATAGCCAGTCTGGGCATCCAAATATTTGTACTCGGATTTGCTACTGCTTAATATTAAAACCCTCAGTTGCTGCACCAGTTTTCCCAATTTGGGTTTTTCTAGGGACTTAGTCCAAAAATAATTGTGTACATATGTGCATGTGCATCTAGTCTTTCCTGCATTATATTTATTTTCCGTAGTATTTATTTGTGAGGGTTGTAGTGTATTGACTTTGATATTTACCGTAGTACACGATAAATAATTTGTTCAGTAAAATAACAAATAGAAGAAATCTAATCAGTTGTTGCAGTAGGATTCCGAGTAACGTAATTCTCACATGGTATCAAAGCGCAGATAGAAGCATAAGGGCTCAGTTGCAAAAGGAAGAGGGAGCTTTGAAGCACTGCGTAGGCAACTGCTCGAAACCCCTGAGAGGTTGCGCAAAGCATTAGCCAGCAGGGCAGTTTTTGAGGAAAATTTGTTTCTCTAAGTGAGTCAACAGAGAACAAAATTTCCAGATCAAAGATTGTCAAAGGCAGAGGGAGCAGCAGCAGCGATTTTTCTTGCAGAGCAAATCTTCAGCTGGGACGCAGTCATTTTGCAGCAGTAGCTGGCAGAATAGTGTCAGAAGGAAAGAAGAGCACACACAGAGGGAATTTTGTCCTCAAAGAATTTCTAGCCAAGAAATTCTAATTTTCCACACAGAGCAGCAGTAGCCGAGAGCAGATTTACCCACTCCAACAGGGAGTGTGTAAAGCCAATCAACAGTTGCATAGAGGAGAAGAGGCAGAGTTTGACTTTTCTTTGGCAAGATGGCATCAGCAAGGCTAAGAGATCAGCATCAATTGGACGGAGCGTCTAACTATGTGACCTGGAAGGCAAGGATTTCCTTCCTTCTGGATGAATACGATCCCAAAGCTTACATCGATAACTTGGTGGTTGTCGCCACGAATGCAGATCAAAAGAAGACATACAAGAAAGAGATGGCTAAGGCTAAGAGGATGATTCTCAATGGAGTTCAAGATCATGTGGTTTCTCACATAGGGGCCTTGGGTACGGCCAAATAAATGTGGGACTCCCTTGCCACATTCTACCAAGGATCGTCCGAGCAGCGGAAGATGTACCTGGAGGAAAAGTTGAGATGTCCCGTATGCAAAAGGGGGAGCGCATAGACCACTTTCTCACCAGGCTTCAAGATGTTCAAGATCAGTTGGAAGTTGTAGCGTCAGCAACTCAGGCTTCAAAGATGGTGCGAATAGCTCTAAATTATGTCTCTGAGGAATGCCAAGTGTTCATCCAAAGTATTTTGGGCAGAGAAACATTGCCAAGGTGGGATAGGATGTGGGCAGATTTGCAGTAGGAGGAGCTGAGACGAGATCTGGTGAACAACACCATCAGTCGTAGCAGTAGCAGTGGGACGAAGGAAGTGAAGGCTTCAAGATGTTCAAGATCAGTTGGAAGTTGTAACGTCAGCGACTCAGGCTTCAAAGATGGTGCGAATAGCTCTAAATTCTGTCTCTAAGGAATGCCAAGTGTTCGTCCAAAGTATTTTGGGCAGAAAAACATTGCCAAGGTGGGATAGGATGTGGGCAGATTTGCAGTAGGAGGAGCTGAGACAAGATCTGGTGAACAACACCATCAGTCGTAGCAGTAGCAGTGGGACGAAGGAAGTGAAGGAAGAGGAGAATGTAGCTCTCGCATCAAAGGGGCAGCAAGAGCAGCGCAGAAGAAAGAAGAACATTTCAAAGATCAAGTGCTTCAGATGTGATGAACTTGGTCACTACAACACACATTGTCCGTTCAAAAAGAGGGACAAAGAGGAGAAGCAAGATCAGCAGGTTGCATCCATAGAGATCGACAGGCTGTCCTCCATACTAGAGGAAGAGTTTTCCATGATCACCGACATACCTCCAGGGATGAGGTGGGGTGATTTGGTTTTTTAGCCCCAGAGAGCTACAGGATAGGCAGGATCCTTGAGGAGCCCACCTCTTGGATCAATTCTTGCTACGGGAGCCCATAGCAGCGGTAGCAAGATGGACCAGTGACAATTGGTGCAATTAGGTGCCAAAGTGGGATGCAATGACTAGTAGTAGTCAAAGACTGAGCAACGCAGAGCAGAGTGTTGATTTTGTAGCATTGGAAAGTGTTCCAAGTCTCATATTTTGGGAGGGGGCTTGGACATCAATATTCCAGAGAGCCCAGAAATTGTTTGTGGAAATTCCACTCGGTTCATGCTTTATTAAAATAATTAATTATTTTAAAGTGATCCCTAAGTATAAACTTAGAGAAATTAAATAATTAAAGGGTATTAATAAAGTATAGTGTGAATCTTCTAGAAAACGAAGATCAAGTCATGTTTTAATCTCAGCCATTGATTAGAGATCTAATCTGGGTCGTCAATTCATCAACGAGAAGATTGTAAGAGAAGGCTTGAGGGTCATTTGGAAAGGTAAGTAGGGCACACACTCAGTACCCGAAGGAAATCGATTATGAAGGAATAGAATTCGATTTTAGAGGGAGAGGTTGTAAAAGCGGAGTTGCAAAGGCAGAAGAGGAAGGGGAAGTTAGCAGAGGAACAAGAAGGCAGGAGGAGGACGCAGAGGGGACAACGCTGAGCAGCAACACTGGTCCTCCACGCAGAGTGACGCAGAAGGAGAAAGGGTGCTTCCTGTGTGTCAGAAATTCTTCCGAAGGGTTCGGAAAGATTATCTCAGGTGTATTCTAAACATCTGCTCGTCAAATTTCTATAAATGATTTCCACTGCTGAAGAATAATACAAACTCTCATCTGCTGCACCAGTTTTCCCGCTTTGGGTTTTTTCGGGGACAATTGTCCAAAAATAATTGTGTTCATGTGATTGTTTCTATTGTGTTATATGCGTTCTATTTGATTTTCTGCTTATGATTAAATGAATACTGCAGTTGTGTTTATTTCAGAATTTACTAGAAGTATCTGTAAATAACTTATCATAAATAAGTAGGCGAAATAAATCAATCACTACAGTAGTATTTCAACTTGAAAATTTCACATAGAGTTGGCAGCAATGCAGGAGCACAATGCAGAGTCAGCAGCAACGTAGAGCCTTCAGTGACAACACAGAGACTAGCAACAATCAGGACTCGAGTGACAGATTCATTAGACAGAACATGGTTGCTTCAGTATGATGGACATCTCTCCGTTGCAGCAGCAGATGAGAGACAGTTGCAAATGGTGTAGTGGCAGCAACAAAAGAGTTGCAGTGCAGATGCAGTAGTTGGCAGCAGTATTCAAGGTCAGGAGCAGCACATATACAGCGCAGAATCAAAGTTGTGCAGTGGTTGGTGGGCAGTGAGGCCAGACATCAGCAGCATAGCAGGAGGCGATACAGAGTCAGAGTATTGCTATCAAGAGGGCAGCAGTACTAGAGCACATACCTCGCTAAGAAGGAGTGTTTATTTTTGTAGCATCGGATGTGCTCTAGCCTTGAGATTTTGCAGAGAGGCTAAGATACATGTATTCTCCAAGACCCAAAAATCATTTGGGGAAAAACCACCTAGAAGTGATTAAATTAAAATTATTAATCAGTTTTTAATATTTCCTAAGTCTAAACTTAGGAAATATGATTAATTAAGTCGGGTGCGAATCTTCTAGATAAAGGCGTGGATCGAGTCCAAGTTAATCTTAGCCATCAATTAAGATCTAATCATGGTCGTTGATGTCTCAACGAGAGATTATAAGGAGGAACTCGATGGGCACTTGGAGAACACACCGAGAGAGAGATCGAACTTGCTGGCAGATTGATTTTCCAGAGTAGTAGTGCTGAGTTGCCGAAGAGAGAGCCAGTGAGCTCGTTGCAGGGAGAGAGGGGTAGGGATAGTAAGGCCGGAGGAAAGTTTTCCAGATCTAGTGAGTGCATAGGAGACAGGCAGCAATTTCATGGAGAGGCCGCGCAAAGGTTGCGCAGCGTTTCAGAGGAGATCCACAATTTTGCTAGGAGACAGAGTTGATTCAGTCCCAGAAGCTGAAGAGAGTTTCCAGAGGCCAGGAGGTCCCAATTTCCAGACAACAGAAGATCACAGGCGAGGAGAACAAGTGCTCCCAGTTGTGTCACGCAAAACTGCCTAGGGTGACGCAATCATTGCGCAGAGCAACTCTTTCAGAGCTAAGGTCAGTGTCGGATCACTTGTGGATGTGAGAATTTTCTCACTAGATTGTTTGTGAGTTATTTCTCTATATTGGATAGCCAGCTTGGGCATCCAAATATTTGTACTCAGATTTGCTACTGCTTAATATTAAAACCCTCAGTTGTTGCACCGGTTTTCCCCAAGTTGGGTTTTTCCGGGGACTTAGTCCAAAAATAATTGTGTGCTTACGTTTGTGTGCATCCAGTCTTTCCTGCGTTATATTTATTTTCGGGAGTATTTATTTGTGAGGGTTGTAGCGTATTGACTTTGATATTTACCGTAGCACACGATAAATAAATAATTTGTTCAATAAAATAAGAAATAGAAGAAATCTAATCAATTGCTGCAGTAGGATTCCGAGTAACGGAATTCCAACAATCACAACTTTCAAAATTTCCACAACTGGCAACTTGACAGTGTCTTATCCTCTTGGTGGCTAGCCAATTTCTTTTTACAAATTAAAACGAACATAAAAAGTGCCCTCTAAGAATATCAATTAAATATGATCTCCCATCTGTCTCTCTCTCTATAGATGAAAAGAAGTATCACAACTTTCAAATGTAAAGAAAAGAAATAAAGAATCAAAATTAGCAAGAAGTGCTAAAACTTTAACTACCCTAATTGTTCATGAATAATATATAATCAACTGGAAGTTGGGAGACACCTTACCCCATTTATCTTAGCACCTTCATGAACATGTTCAATATCAGTCACTGTTCTCTGTATCTGCAAATTTGGTTCAGTAGTTCCCACATTTTCTGAATTAATGGCCTCTCTCATCTTGCCTCCCTTCTTGCAATCCTCTTTCAAGAAGGCTAGATGTTTTAAAATATTGGTTTCTCTCTGTTTACATGAACAAACAGGAAATCTTGAGAATGAACAATATATCATATCACAATGAGATGATTACCACTAAGTCTTGCAATGAAAAGCTCACTTCTCTCCATTCTATATTCCTGAAGATTGTTATTAATCATATCAACTTGCTAAATGTGTGTTATCATATCACTTATTGACTGTGGACTTCTAAAAATTCAATAAATAGAGTCAAAAAAGTTAACCTTATTGTTTTTCATGCTTAAGCAACATGGACATATCTTATTCAAAATATCCACTGTATCAGCTATTAGATGTGGATTGTAGATGACTCGTGGTAAGAGGATACACCCGAAGTGTCCTGCAAAGGAATCCAGTTCATCAGCACCAGACACTGAATTTCATACAACTTCAAAGTACCCATGATAAATGCATTGCACTATGTATTAATTTAGACATTCATTGAAAATCATTTTACAAACAAGCTGTTCCTTGATTCTCAAATGTTGGGCCTTACCCTCACAAAGCTTCGCATCAGATGCACCACACGAGGAGCATTTTTGGTCCAGACTTTGATTTGGAATTCCCAGCGATGAATCAACAACGTCCTTTGGTTTGCTGATGGATGGAATAACAGATAAAGTTGTCTGTAAAAAAGAAAAAAAATATCTCAGTTCAAAACCGGAGCAAGAACATTCAAGTCACTATATCAAAACATTTTCAATCAAGAACAATTCCAAAGTATAACCATCACATTTTGTAGCATTCATAATTGACATCTAAAACTTGATATTCTTTGGCATCAAAAATAGAAAATTAACTTGCATTCAGAGAAAAAGGTTGTTAAAGAAATATCGTCATCCAAGTGACTGATGGCAAAAATTTCAGGTCCAAAGTGGCTAACTCGAGGTCCACCAAATTGGCATCCCACTATATTTTAAGGAAATAAAAGAAAAAAAAAAGTAGTGTGAAATTTGAACGGAGAGACTAGGCTAGAACAAATGCAATGGATTACATACAAATATATCTAAACATCTCAATTTTGCACCAAATATCCCATGATTTTTTAACCATAGATGATATGGAATTTATCATTCAAACTAGTATTGAAATATGCCAGAGGTTGTGTGCTGGTTGACACAACCACAACTTATGTATAACCTTTTGATTTAATCACAGATTTTTCATTACACTAAAAATATTTAAAAATCTGAAAGCGCTCTCTATCAGAAGAAAGTTTTGTCACAGATAAGATTTTGTGTATATATATATATATAATATATATATATATATATGTATATATATATATATATATCAAAATAAAATAAAATCGATGTAATGGCTTTCTTACCTGTGAATGTGAAAAATAGAAGCCTGTGGATAATTTTTCAGAGAAAAAAACAGGTCTTAAGTCACTGACTAAAATCTTCCAGCATATATGCAAGAAACAGCAACATTAGATAACAGGATATCTTATATTAATGTCCACTGCCGGAAGTTGGAACTTAAAGTATGTTATAGATATAACAGTACAGAAAAATTATATGATCCCAAAACTTTAATTCCCTCAAATTAGGAATCTGAGGATGCTACAAAGACATTAGCTAACTTGTAAGTTATAGGTGGGTCACAGCATTTCCAGTGTGAAATTGGCATGCCACAAATCCACATTCATATGGTAGCATTGCAGAAGCATGCCAGTGAAATGACCTAGGAGGGATATCGGCGCCGAGAATGGCCTATATGCACACCCTTGAGGCTTGGACATCTAGCTTTGTGTATTCTGTCTTCATGTCAATCTCCCAAAACTGTAGAGCATAACTTATTTTCACAACAGCAAAAGAGTAGGTTGAGCTGCATTAAAGGAAGCTAAGTCACCTTAGAGTTGAATTTTTGCATCTGAGTGTGTCATCAATCTATTTCAAACCGAGGGAGTGAATTACATACTTACGGAGATGTACAAGACTTATTTAAGGATCTATTGCATCATTTAAAGTGGTTCCAGAAGGCAGTATAGGCTGTACAGCTACATGTCTGTTTCTAGGAATTCAGTCTATCTGTTGTGCAAATACCCAAATTCCACATACATGATTGAACAAATTCTGAGTTTTATTTATGTGATACCTCAGTACTGGAGGTTGAGAAAATCAGAGCTTAGCTTCCAATTCTGAATTTGTGATCAAATGATCTGATATTTATGTTTCGGAATTGGAGCAGTTAGTAATTTGCACTGTTTGATCATCCACAGAATTAACATGCTGTCAGAGCTCAAGAATAGCCTGATCCTTAGAACTTAAAATGTCTGATAGTTTTATATATACCACAGCATCCTGAATGGATCAATGAAGTCAATTTCACATGATTCAAATGGTCTTGTTGGGAGCAAGGATGCAACAGGTTATATAGTACATTCTTGTTGGCTTCCACATCCTCTACAACATCTTACACCTTTGAACCTGTTACCCCCTCTCACATAGGGGTAACTAGAAGAGATCATTCTTAACTGATCCACATTGCACACAATGGTCCCAGACATGATGACCAGCATTCACCACAGATGGCATCCCCTCAGATGCCTCTTACATATATCATGCTCAACCACCTGAGTAGCACTCTCATCCAATGATGGGGGTTCAACACAGCTGCAGTACATTAGCCATTGTAATTGTTTCATACAAAGTGTTTGCATTTAATGTATTAGGCATTTAAGTAAGCAGCATGGGTTGAGATCAAATAATGGATCATGATGCTTGAAAACTATGCCTGCTACCTTATTTCACCTTGGTGGTCATACAATCCTTCTGGTCAAGTGTACCACATTGGGGTCTGTTACCCCTCTTTCAGCACAGGTACATATGAGCAGATTTTTTTTGGAAGAACCATTGAAAACCCCAAGAATGCAAGTTTAAATCCTTGTAAAAGCCCTGTGGGAGGATCTTTATGTGAGAGTGTGCCCTAGATTCCCAATCTGCAGACAGTCATGGCCAGTCTTCTTAGCTTCATTTCCATGGTGCTTGGCTTCATCCCCTTGGTGGGAAGTAACTCCCTGCCTTGGTAGAAATCCTTATGTCCTGGGATGGTATGTGGGCATCCTAGAGGTGGATCTATTAGTACACATGACTTATAGGACCACTAAGTGTCTAGACCCATAAACATATCGCTTATTGTACTTCTCCCCTCATCCTCCCTTTAATCCCAACGCACCTACCTATTCCCCACTTGGTTGTCTTATTGAGTCTATAGACATTCCTTGGCCTTGGTGTCTTCATCATGTCACAATTCTTCATTATGGCGTTCTCACATCTTCCAACAATTTGTTGTTCCCAAGCAAGTTGTGGATCCCAATGCACAAGTTCCTAGGAGGTCATTGGTCAAAGTGCTCAGATGAAGCAACAAAATTATTCTTCACATGACCCTTAGAAATTTTCATAATTGGCGATCCAGGAGGAATATATGCTCAATCAAAGGGGGTCATCCTACTTTCATCATACATTGGTATGAGGGGAACTTAGAAGTTGCTTGGTCACATCATCTCCAAGGATGGGATCAAGATTCGCCCAGAGAGAGTTGAGGCAATTCAAAAGATCCCTTTGCCTCATAATATTAAGACCCTTCAATCCTTTCTAGGAATGATCAAATTTCTTAGAAGGTTCATACCAAATTATGCTGAAATAGATAAACCTATTCAATCCCTTTTAAAGAAGGATGTTAAGTTTGTTTGGGGAAATAAGGGTAGAAAGGATTTTCAGGAAATTAAGGATTACATTGCTAAAGCACCTATTCTTGTTAGCCTTGATTATTCTAAGGAGTTTTTGATTTTCTCTTTTGCATATGAGGACACTATTGCGGAGATGCTGCTTCAAAAGAATAAAGAAGGGTATGAGAAGCCTATTGCTTTTATGAGTAGATCCCTTCAAGGGTCTGAGCTGAAATATAGCACCATGGAGAAGCAGGCTTATGCATTAGTCAAGTCCCTAAAGCAATTCAAAACATATGTGGGGTATTCTAGAGTGATTTTTTTGTCCGCCACTCAGTTGTGAAAGATATTTTAGCCCAAACTTATTGCTTAGGAACCAGGGCTAGATGGGTCTCTAAGATCCAAGAATATGATTTAGACATTAGACCTACCAAGTTGGTGAAGGGCTAAGGGTTGGCCCAAATCTTGACTGAGGGGAATGAGAAAGTGTTAGGATTGATTTTTCAGAATGATTTGAGCTCAACTTCATCAGAACATCAAAATTTAAGTCAACTAGAATGGTATAGTGACATTATTTACTATTTGCAAGATTTGTCATGTCCTAGCCATTTAGTTGGCCTTGCCCTTTCCTCCCTACAACATTAGTTTCAGGCCTTCCTAAGCCTGCAAACCCTCAACGCTGCCTCCTTAGCTCCCTTCTCCATCGCGTCAGACCTCAAGAAAACCTCATGCTGCCCTCATTCTCCCTTCCGCAACTGCCTCCTCCTTTCCGCAGCTACTTCCTCTCTCTCAGCACCCTTCCCTTCCCTTCCGCAATTGCCTATCCTCCCTGCAGCGCCTCTCCTATACCCTGTCGCAGCTCCTTAACCTCCACGCTGCCTAACGCAGCTACCTTTTCCCTCACCTTAATTACTCCGCTCCTCATCTCCTTCGCTGCTCCTTCCTTAACCCTTCCACAGCCACCTTTCTCCTTGCGGCAGCCCTCCAAACCCTCACGTTGCCCCTTCTTTTCATTGTTTTCTGCAGCAGCATTTTAGGGATTAATGTAGCCCTCTTTTGTTGCCTCTCTGTCTTACAGTAGGCCTAAAGACTCATTTCAGTTTAACGCAGACCCTGGAGGATTAATCACCTTGGAAATGAAAATTTTGTAGTCAGTGTGATAGAAACTTGAAGCATTTTCTGAGTTAAATTTGGCATTCAGATCTGAGCTGGGTGATTTGGTTTGTTGATCCAACAAGTGTCTTCAAGCCCTAGGGATTTGTGGTGCACATCTTCTAACCTTACCTTATCCTTTCAGTCAACTAAAATTTACATAACAGTGGCATTCAAACTCATATTTCACTGAAGAATTCTTAAACACACTTGGGCATTTACTTAATTGATTTTATCACAATTTTTTGGTGACTGTCATAAGTTTTCAGAGGACTGATATATCTGTTTGCAGTAGGCATGTCTATGTTGTCATAAGTCTGTTTGTTGCTCTTATTATCACTGAAGCCAACTGCTATCATAAATTTAATCTCTGAAATTTTAAGAAATTTGTGAAAGGGAATTGCTTGTCATAAATAAGGTTGGGAATAATTGTTGGCACTGATATTTGAGAAGTATAATTCTTGTTATCTTTTGAGTTTCATGATCTGAATTTCTGCACACACAATCTCACATCCTCAAGTGCATTTGTTTCACATATTTGGTCAAGAAGATAAGTCTAAGGAGTTGTTGGCATCTAATGTTCTAATTTGCTCAAAAGTGTTCTTGTTCCATTGATTTGTGAAAGATAATTGTGCTAATATCTAGTTCTCTCTAAGTTGAGCAACATTGAAGGTGATTTACTCCAATTGCATATCACTGAATAATTTGTGGTCTTAGATAATTGATTGATTGAGATCTAATTGGGCATCTCTTAGATAAATTGTTTTTTGGAGTTTCAAGTAATTATCATTGGCATTTTACATTGAGATTGGATAAGTGCTCTATTGTGTATCTGTGGCAAATTGTGTATCTTTCAATTTTCAAGTCGAGCAAGCTTCATTTTATCTTGTTGGCACTTTCAAGGATTTGTATCCTTATAATTGAGATTGTCCATCATAAGTACTTGGCGATATAACTCAAGAGAAACCATAATCTCAGTACTCTAAGGCTTTAGCAATCTTCCTCTAATAATCATCCTCTAATTTCACCTTGCATTTTCATTCTAAGCTAGTCGTGCATATTAAAACTTACCTCCAAGCATAAGCTTGGTTGATAAAATTTTAGGACAAACTTTCTCATCTAGCTTGAGGAGCCCAGGCAACTCTTCGGTAGTTAACACGGTGACCTTGCAATCGCTAGAGCCACAGTCTCTGCAACGCCGAGGCATCAGGTAATAGAAGCACAACAGGAGGTATCATTAATCAATCCCTTGCTTGTTTCATGTTTGCCTCCTTCCCATAACTTACCTTGGAGCCCAACTTCAAAATAGTTAAGAGAAAGTCAAATAAAATAAACCAAGATTCTTCCATTTCACCTAGTTGTAAGATTAACATCTCATATAGGTTAGTCAATCATCCATTAAGCAGTGATTGTCCATCCAGTCACTTGGTCTCAATTTCATAAAGCAAGAATATTGACTCCATAAGGCACTGGTCTCAAACACAAAATCAATCTAATCCTTAAAATCTTGCTAGATTTAACCAAGTAGCTAGGCCACTCAACTGTGTCTCCCATAATCATTGGTTCCCAACTTGTCCTTCATCATCCCATTTCCACAAGGTCTACCCCCCATAGCCTGTTGTTGGGAGACAGCTAGAACGGAGAGGTTAGGGATCAGGGTGACAGCCCCCGACCTAAGTCGTTGTCATATTGCCTGTACAATTTGAGCGACAACAGGACCCTCTCTCTCGCCCAAACTTGAGGAACATAGACCCTCTTTGTGGTTAACACGCTGACTTTGCAATCGTCAGAGCCACAGTCTCTACAGCGTCGAAGGCATCAAGTGGTTGGATATTCTGTGGGAGGTATCGTTAATACAACCTCAACTGTCTTTTCCTGGGTGTCCCTCCACAACTCACACTAGAGACTTGTTTCAAAACAGTTGAGAGAAAGGTTACATCTAGATAGGCACTTAACTTAAAATTTACTAAGATAATTGCATTCCACATTAGATAGACTACATATCATTCTAATTTACTCATCTTAGAGCATACTGAGTTTACTTGCAAATTTATTGGTTTCATGTACTTGTCATGATGGATGGCCTCATTATTTCTTGATGTCATTATCTCTTATTATTGAGTACTAAATTTAGCAAGTCCAATCACTATTTACATTTTACAAGTAACATTTTTGGATCTATTGAATCTCATTTGCAAGCATTGTCTATCTTTCAAATAACACTCTCCTTATTTTGCAAGTAGTGCGGATCTTTTATTTGCAATCTCTACTTTACTTTCAAAGTTGCTATCTCATGTACTAGATGTTTAGCTCATGATTATGGGATGATATTGTCTTTTTACTTGAGCATTTATTTATAAATGCAATATTTCCATCTTGCAAGCGATATTTCATTTATTGCTCTAAAATTTTTCCTTTTGCAGGATTGCTTGTCATCTTACTTGGATATTTCTAATTGAGCAAGTACATACCATTTATTTTAAGAAATTATTTGTTTAAGCAATGGTCTATGATTGGATACTCCTTTTGAATGAATTATTGAATGTTGCTCATATATATTTCCTTACTTGTTCATATCATGGAATCAAGTTGATTGTGATAAGCTCTCCATTCATCCTAGTCTCGTAGAAACTCACATTTATTTCATTAACCTTCTTTAGGGACCACCACCCTTAACTTTAACTAGGAGAGAGCTTCAACGGAGAGAGTTGGGAATAGGTGACAGCCCCTTATCTTAGTTTTCTACCAAGTCATACCTTATGGGGTTGAAGAGTTTCCAACACTATACTAGGTATGCAAGTGAGGTGACAACAAGTGCGATGAAGGCGATGATCCATGATCAGAGTTTATTGATGTTTCTATGGGCCGAGGCATGCAACATAGTTGTGTATTTCCAGAACAAGAGCCCACACTGGATTCTGGAGGATAAGACAGCGGAGAAGTGTTCAGAATTTGGAGGGGCGAGGATTAATTCAAATTCTCTCATTGATAATTACTTGTGAGCTTACTTGATTTACTTATGTCTTCTCTTCTTAGCTTATTTAGTCTTTCATCAAGTCAATTACCAAAACACAAGAGACATACGTTTAGGCTCTTCGAGCCAGGGCAAAACCTCTCCCTCTTGGAGAGGAAAACCCACGAGAAATTCTTCTTGTAGACTTTCGAATGACAAGTACCATGACCAAGACTTATATCCTCGACCTATGTATGCCTCCAAGACCTTGTCACTGCTTCTTTCTTGCCCTTCAAAGCTGATCCTTCTTTTATACACCAACCTGCACTGTCCTGCACCAACACTAGAGGCTCGGTCTCTAGGTTTATCTTTCTCCGTTATTCAAACACTTTCTTTCCACAAACTTATTTCTATTCAGATATAGTAGCCAAGGTCACTCGAGACCCTTCTCTTTGCATTTCTTTGAAACTTCTTCACTTGAGATATACTACCTCCCTTTTACGCACTGTAGATCAGGAAGGTAAATCACAGATTTACCTTCCTTCCTTTCTCGCATTATACTCTAGAGATAGTCTACAAACTTCCCATAAACTTTAACCACAGACTTCGCTTCGACTCAGTTTGTTATCCTCGCATCTCATCACTATATCTCAACCGAATCCTTCTTGTAGTATAGTCTAAATATCTCAAACTTAACTATGCTTTCTTCTTCAAAATTATCAACGCTTTCAAGTTCAGATTGGTCCGCATACTTCTTCAGACAGATCCGCACCTTAATATCGCACTTTAACACAGTTGAATGTTGCCTTGACTTCGCATTTATTTCAAAATTCACCATGCTGTAATGACTCAAAGACATTCGCACTTCTTTCTATCCTTAAACCCGCACTTGTTCCTGTCTTGAAGTCTGCACTCAATCACAGACTTATCCAAAGTGTCTTCTCCAAATGAACCGCAGATCCATATATATATAGTCGCATCTTCTCTTTAATTTAGGCCGACATTTCAATCTGTGAGAAGGTCGACTTGTGGGCCGACTATATCCACTGCTTGTTTGTTGTCCTTAAGAGATGTTTAATGCTGGACTTGAGCATCATATGAAGTTGAGTCTTCAAGGCTTATGCGACAAGGTTTAGAGCATACTTCAATGACTAGACATTTCATATACATGACTCCTTAAATAGTACATTTATGACCAGAAGAGAAATCCCTAAAGGACATCAAGAAGAAGTCCTTTGACCTATAATAAAACCTTGCTCATGAAACCCATGAGGCAAGCATATCAAAAATATATTTTATTATCTTTGTCGTCTTCTTCTTTACATAAATACATAATTACATAGTCAATATGAAGAGTGATCCTAGTTACATTTTTCAACAAGGAGGAATTCACGGGCAAGAAACATAAGATAGGACATCTCAAGATATTTGGTTGTCCAGTCTACATCCACATACCTGTGGAAAAGAGGACAAAGTTGCAACCCTCGTGTGAGAGGGGCATCTTGGTGGAATACAACGAGGATTGAAAGGCTTATAGAGTCTTCCTGACATATCAAGGGAAGATAGTGTTGAGCCAAGATGTCAAGTTTGAGGAGAACTTGGCATCTAGGAAATCTAGGGACCTACCATCATTTGCATAAGGGCATCAGGAGGAGGAACCAAAGGAGGAGTCGAGAGCAAAGACTTCTAGTAGCAGAGATAGCCAAACTTCAGTGCAAGAGGAAAATTCAACTCCTTTGACATCAGTCAGGAGGCCTAGGTGGCAAAGCAGACCTTGAGGAATGCTCAAGAGCATGTTGAGCCTCCTACGGCCACTTTCAAGGAAAGTTTCCGGCGTACATGACTTTGATGTCCAGCATCATAGACTCAAAGTCTTCCAGCTTTGAGGAAGCAGATAGCCAGCAGGTGTGGAGAGATGCCATGGTGGAGGAGCACAACTCCATCATGAATAATGATGGCTAAGAGATTGTGTCGAGACTACAGGGTAAAACAATTGTGACTTCCAAGTGGCGGGTTCTAACATGCCTTCATTTAGTGGGGAGGAAGATCCACAAGAACACCTTCTAAAATTTGAAGGATTGACATGTGGGGAATCTTATAATGAATTCAATTGCATGATTTCCTTTGCCACAATCTTAATAGGGAAAGCTCGTGGGTGGTATCTCTCCCTTCCTCCATCATCTATCTCTTCATGAGAAGGATTCATCGAAACATTTGAAAAGGAATGGTACCATAAAAAGAATGTTGTTCAACTATATAAATGCCTCTTGTCCACCGAAAAGAAGGACGATGAATCCGTTGTTGAATTCAATAATAGGTTCAATACCATTATTCGTGGCTTTCCTTACAACTTAGCCCCTCCAAAAGAATAACCTTGGTTGTGTACCTAAAATATTTCATAGGAAAGTTTGCCTTTGATGCCCGAAACAAGGAACTTGATAGCTTCTTCCAAGCCCAAAATATCATATTCAACCTTTATCAAACTATGAGGCAAACAACTATCAATATCTTACAAGTCGAGGAAGAGTGTACATCCGATGATGAGGAAGCTTCCCCAAATGAAGAAGATGTTCTACCCCAATACACCCCCAAAGTAAAGGAGAATCCCCCTAATCCTATCTTGAAAGTCCCATTGAGGCTGGCATTGGATAAAAGCAATCCATTCTACATCGCCCTTGGACTATATGGCTTCACCTTAAGAAATTGTATCCTAAATTCTGGCAGCCCTATCAACATCATGTCTTCAAGCATTATGAAAAAGTTAGGACTCGAGCTTTCAAAGAAATGCCTTGCTAAAATGATTTTGAACTCTCATGAGCTTGAGGTATGTGGGATCATGGAAGGGGTGAAAACCTTTCTTCATACATATCCAGGAAAAAAAAAAAAAAAAATCTCCATCAACATAGTTTTGGTAGAAACACCCCCAGCATGGGGAATGGTTGTGTCCAAAAAGCTAATTGAAGATCTTAACCTATCCATTAGTGAAGATGGCTCCGTCATTTATCTCCCATGGAAAGAAAACTCTTATGTGTCAGTACCTAGGCATGAATTTTATGCCCCTATGATTGCATCCTCTCATGAAACTGGAAATGGCCTAGAAGAAGAAAATGACAACATTGGAGAATGGAGGCTTTTCAAAAGTGAGCATGTTGTTTCCCCTCCTTGTGAAAACTCCTAGTCCAGAATCCTATTGCAGCCAACTGAAAATACTTCACCTACTTGTTATTTAATGAACAAGTTATTTACAGTGTTCTACTAAAAATATTGAAACAAATTACTACTGCAGCCTTCACTTAATTAATTAAATATGCTAAAACAAGAAACTGAGCAAAAGAAAAGAATATCACACAGGACATCGTTGTTTTGGGACAAACATCCCCGAAAAACCCAATGCAGGAAAACCGGTGTAGCAGATCTGAGGGTTTTATTATTAAGCAACATTTATTTCTGAATACAATCTTTGGATGCCTTGCTGGCAATCTAGTATAGAGAATATCACTCGGTAGAGAAAATAGTGAGATTACCTCACTCGGCAAGTCTCGGTTGATCCGGTAGCTGAAACGATGAACCCCCAACACCCTCTGCGCAATAATTACGTGGGCCTGCATGGGGAAATCTGGAGGATTGCGTCACCTCCTCTGTTGGATCGATCTACTCTCAAGAAACTTGATTCCAGACCTTCCCGCTCAGAATCTCGATCTCCCAGCAAAATCTCGGACTACTGCTTAGGAAGACTGCGATGCCTCTGCGTGTGGCCTTCGTGGCCCTACATCCACGAAAAATCTGAGACTAAAACACATGTCCACTGCTACCATATCCAAAAACTAGCAACAGTTAAATCTCAATTGTTGCAGATTAGGGTTTTGGCTCATGTCAAAGCTATAAAAGAAAGAGAGGGAAAAGGACAAAGTCACACAGAACATTCATTTCACAAGTCATGTGAGTGAAGGAGAAAATCAAGGATCTGCTTTTCAGCCACTCGCGAAGATTTTGGCAATATTTCAGCAAGGAGAAGGCAACCATTCTTCGGCATGGATAGGCAGCCAGTTAGCAGCAAGGAAATGAACAGCCATACAACCCTGTAGAGTAGGTCATACCATTGTCCGTACAGATTCCCTATCGTCGTATGGTTTCCATATAATCGTACGGATTTTAGGGCAAGTTGCCTCAATTTCCATCCAAACTGTAATTTTCAAGTTTGCTATTTGTTTGATTAGTTCTCAAAGTGATTTTTCCCTATAAGGGAGCTCTTGTAAGTTCAGAAGATAATTTTGAATGACGAACTGATCTAGAAGGGCAGAAATATTTGTGCATTGTGTGATTGCTTTTCTTGTTTTCCACTGCATGCAAAAGTTAATAGTATCAAGCTACCAGCAAGTAACTAGATTTGATCAGTTTGCTTAAATAGTTGGTTTTAGAATCTTTTAACAAACCTTGATTTCTTTCATCAATAGAATGATCAAGATGATCAAGGGTGATGTTCTCTTTTGGCTGGTAATGGTCTTCTTCAATTTCTTCGGCATAATTGAGGAGGTCTTCTTCTTGGAGAGAAACCATCAAGTCAAGAAATTAAAGAGGTCTTCTTCTTGGAGAGCAACCATTAAGTCTTGAAGGGCAACTTCAAGATGACACATTGGCCCCCAATATTTAAGAAATTCTTCAATGAATATATCAATAGAAGGGATACTCTTAGGTGTGCAATAATGTTTGAGCCAATCTCTTTGATTAGCCCCAAAGGAATTAATGAGGAACCTCATGAGAGCATTCTCATGAACCATGCTGAACTCCAAAGTATACTTGATAAATTTGGCCACATGATCCACAGCTGAAGAAGGATCACCATCAAACTTTGGGACATTTATCATACCATTTGTATCCCATTGATCTGGATATCGAAAATATCCTTGACATCCAAAGGTACATTTCATGTAGATCCCAAGGAGCCATTGCCTTGAGTTTTGCATAGCAACCAAATGTGGAGTCACCAGAGTGAAATTAGAATGCCTCAAAAGATACTTGCTTGACCCTACAAGCATTGAAACATTGAAGTTGAATGAAGAACTAGGGCTTCGTTCTTCCAATGGAGTCGCTAAATGAGTGAATGTATCCTTCTCTATGGGATAAGCTCAATCAAGAAAATGAAGCTCAAACTTCGGATAACGAGGAGGTTGACTCAAATCCTCCCCGGCAACGGCACCAAAAATGTTGCCTCAAAATCTACTAGGTCTTGTAGAGGGGTGCTCTACAAGGCAAGCACTAGATTAAGTGACAGCAATGACGTGTGGCCCACTATCACCACAGCCACTGCCCCCTGCTCTTTATGGACTTTCACCAATAGGAGGCTTCCCGATAGATAAGTCACCTATGAAAGATATTCTAGGCTTAAAGGTTTAAGGTGACACTAGAGGCTACTAAAAGATGACTCTTCTTAAGTACAAGGCTTAACCAACGAGAATAAGGCAATTTGCATCCTTTAGAGAGGCCTAATTAGGGTACACTAGACCTAGGGCTTGAGTAATAGCAAGCAAAATGGATTATCCTAAGTTCAATGTGCCAAGAAAAGGTTTCCAAACTATGAATTGTTGCAAGTTAATTGCATTTGAAACCTTCAAGAAGCCCTCAAGTTGAAGCTTAGACAAACTAGGGTTTTCCTAGGGCAGACTAGCTAGGGCAAGAGAATTAAGGCCTAAAAGGCATAAGATTAGCCGCCAAAGAAGGTTAAGTTTGAGGCAACCAAGTCTTCTCTTGATGTTGAATCCTTCCACCTTAAAAACCCTCTTTCTAAGGTGCTCTATGAGGTGCTCTATGAAACATATATTCGACAGAGAAAAACTTTGTTGGAGTGGACCTTTTGGGAATTTCCAGGAAGCCATGTAATTTTGTATACATTCATTAAAATTTCTAGTTTCAGCTAAAACATAAATAAAATATGCTGTTCATGGAAAAAGTTGACAAAATTTTCATTTATTATAAACAAAAGTAATTGCATTGCTACCAAGACTGAAAATAGAGTAAGTAGCATCTCGCACATCCTCCCCTTCTCTTATACATATCATTCTCCATTTGTATATATTTATGAGCATCATTTTCTCAACAACAAAAAAAATTAGCTTCTTTGCAATGGGCATAACGAGCACTTACAATCTCATCTCTTGTCAAGAGACCAAATTGAATGCCAGTCAAATTTGCCAGTGGCGCAACATCATCTGATAAAATTTTGTCCTCCATCTGCTAGACTTCAATCTCAGACCTGCACAAGAAATCCAGAAGTACAATGTAATGCATCTATTACAAGCTGGAAATAAGATAATTCTGACATAAGATTGCCAAAGTTAGTTAAAGAAACTGTTCACTCTCATTCTTTGATCTATTCCAGGACACACGTAAGTTAAATGGGGATATATCTTTTCAACCTTCCATGTTAAATGATAGTTTATTAGAACATTTCGTTCTGATATTTTGAGAACCAAGGATATTGAGATTAGTTTTATACACTTTGCGACTGATATAACTAAAATAAACTATTGAGAGCAATAGACAGAGTACAGTCATCCTATTGCTACACATTAAATTTCTTCATTGTTTGATATACAACAAAAACTACATATAAATAACACAAATTAACTCATATTCATACTTAGATATACTTGGGCAGATAGAATTAAGATTGCATGGAAACAAAGCTTGACATTGAGCTAGAAGCTTTAGGTCATTCAAAAACCCTGGAAACATACCTATTCTAAAAGGCAAAGGTAAGCCTCCATGCAACAACCACATCTATCCAAAAAAATATTAATCCCTTTACTTTTCTGTTATTTAAAAATAAAAATAGAATAAAATCCTAACTTGTGCATAAGTTTAGATCCAGAGAGCTACTAGATCTTGAGGATTTAACTATTAGATATATTCCACACCTCAAGATAATTTACCCTCTCATTTTTTACATTAAGCAAATTATTAGAGCAGATCCGGCGAATTTATCATAGAAAGGGCCATAAAAAAGTAAGTAATCATATCTTAAACCCTTCTTGTTAATATAGATTGGATATTATTATTTATTGCATTATATTCAGATTTCTGGAGTAAAAACAAGTGATTTCCAATCATTACAAACTTATTTTGCTTGCTGAAATTTTTTCTGGGTTTTAACACGGAGGGGAATTTAACCCCATACTTGCATACTTGCATATCTTGGGTTTTGGGCTACCAATATATTCATATACACACTATCCAAACCTTCTCACCCATAGATTCACCGATATAAGGTGTTTCTTCCTTTGTGGGTGACCCTAAAGTTCAATTAGCTTGTTTTCTGCGTTTTTTACAGTATTCAAGCTACAGGACAGCAAAGAAACTAACAAAGTACAGCCACTAATTCAAAGATAGGATGATTCTTGTTAATGTTGATCAATGGTTGTCATTGATGTCAACCCAAGCAGCACTAGGGGCTACCCCGATCTTGCATAGGAATTTTGACTTGACAGCTTACTCTATTCCGAGTCAAGGATATTTTGGATGGTTTCTACTTGTCGAGATGTTTCCGTTGATATATGGCATGCCACATAATTCTTCACGGTTTGAGAGATATTCGTGTTTGAAGTTAGTAACCTCAGTTAGTAGGCTAAAACCCCATGGGGTTGTGGCATGACACTAATCATTGGTTGTGGTCATTGAATTGTCAATAATTAATAATTTTTAAGCTCTTAAAATCCCTCCAACGTTCACTTGTTGAATACCCTCTCAACCTAAGCATTTATATAAATTGTGACCCTCATATCCTCCTCATGTAAGGATTTCGCTACTTATAACAAGTCATCGTGGCATTTTTGCTATAACTTTTTTTCGGCTAATCTTCAGATGCTGAAACTAAAAACCCATTTGGACGAAATCCTGATGAAGCTCGTGTCTGAATTTAAAATATTGGTTCGCTATAGTTTCAGAGATATAATATGAGGAAGTTAGGGTTTTTGTAGGCTCCCGAATTTCATGTCAAACAAGTGACCTTGGGAAAATCGTCATAACTTTCTCTCTGAGCATTGGATTCAAATTTCATAAAAAGTGACAGAAAGAGGACGAGCTGTAGTTTGTTGTGTATCGTTTTCAGGACCAAAGATTGAAATAGTGACACGTGGTACTTCGTACAAGTTTGTTCTACTAAACCAGTCTATAATCAGGTCATCGTAGAAGATCGGGCATAACTATTTCTTGAAGCACCAATGTTGATCAGACCTACGAGGTTGGAAAGAGGACTCATAGGGCTACCACAGGACGAAATTTCAGACCTTGGAGATATGAAATTACACAAATACAGCAGATTCAGTATCGAGCTTCTAGAAGGCAAAAAAAAAATATGCATTCAAGGATCACTGCAGTAAGGACAACACATCAACAGTCAAGTGTAATCATACATACAACAACGTATGTATGATTAGTGTTTGAATTTTAATTTGAATATCATCTCTGACATGTGTTTTTGCAGGACAATGTAAGTATTTTGTATGTATGTTTGATTGGGTTTTGTTCATAAATGTTGAACATATTTACATTTGAATTTTGAATATCTCTGACATATGGTTTGCAGGACAGTGTAAGTATTTTGTTTGTATATTGGTTTGGGTCTTGCATGTGCAGGAAGGAGGACACAATAGGACAACTCAGACACATACTAGAAGGACAATGCAACGCCAAAGTACACCATTACTTGAAGCAAGCACAACAATACCTCAGCAGCTGATAGTGTTCAAAGAAGAAGTGTCAAGTCAAGTATCAGGTCGTGTCAAAAGTCAGTATTGTAAAAATCATCATTGTAAAATTGTAAAAAAAATCATTATTGTAAAAGAGTCAATCTGCCTAGAGTTGGAGAGGCATTGTTGGAAGGTATAAGTGTCATTGTTGGATAATGTTATGGTTGGGTTGCACGTCATAATGTGATTGGGTGATTGGTCTAGTTCAAGAAAATCATTGTGAATCATATTGTGTATTGGATCATTGTCCCTGGTACGAGATTCCATGCTCTTGTTTTATTTCTTATCATTATGAGGTGCTAGGTTGGTGCATGAAGTCACCTACAGGTTGGAGCCTGTGAACACTTCAGGGTGGTAGGTTGGTCTAGGATGTCGGGGCATCCATTCAGTTGACTACTGAAGAAACCAGGGCGTTGGGGCGCCCTTCGAGTGGGAGCTGGAAAAGAATGCTTTTCTAGAATTCTAGGAAGTTGTACCTTTCATTTCAGTCGGAACTGAGGATTAAAGAATTTATTAGAAATGCATTCGGTGGTTTTTGGCCCAGAGAGGGTTTTCCACCTAAAATTTGTGTGCCTATTGTGTTCTATTGTTTACTGTTGTTACTAGATAGACACCACGAATAATTGAAGATTCACTAATGCTCTGAAAATATTTAAAAAGTGTTAATTGATAAGAAATATTGATTCACCCCCCCTCTCAGTATTCCCAACAGTTGGAAAGTGTAATTAGGTTCGGTCTTCATAATCACTTGTAATTATGAATTTTTTTAATGAAGACGACAAAGATAATAAAATGTATTTTGTAATACTTGCTTCATGGATTTCATGAGCAAGAAGTTTTTATTATAGGTCAAAGACTTCTTCTTGATGTCTTTAGGGGTTTGTCATCTTGTCATAAATGTATAATTTAGAGTCAAGTATATGAAGTGTTGTTACACTCGTAAAGGACAATTTATTGATGTAAAAATATGCTCCAAGAAGTCAGCCTAGAAGATGTTGGAATATCTCCCTTGAAGAAGTCGGCTTGCCTACACATGATCATGTCGGCCTAGGGCAGAGAGATAGTCCCTATATATAAGAAAACTGCAGCCTCATTTGTGATCATCAATCCTGATCAAGTTCTGTGATAAAAGTGCGAAGTATAGGACTGCAATTGGTGCGAAAACAGAAATAGTCTCAGCAAAGAAGCATACAGTGTTTGGGTCAAGAAAAGGTCGAGTATCACCTCTGTTGAAGGGTTTGTTCCTACCTCGCATATCTTAGGTAAGCCGAGGGCTACCTCAGTGAAGATCAAGTCTGCAATCCAGTGGGTAGAAGAGAAGAAGATACAGTGAGGAAGGTGTATTAGTAAAGGAGTCAAGACTCATATCTATGTTTTGGATCTTTCAAGAAGCTGAGGGTGACTGCAACACGAAGGAAAGCCATTACTAAGGCTCAATCTTGGGTCTTAGTAACATCTAAGAAGTGTTGCGAGTAGGCCAAGGAGGAGTCTCTAGGAGGCCAAGGTTAGATCAAAGGAGGACAAGTAAGAAGCACGTTGTTTAGGGCTAGGGACCGAGCTTCCCTAGTGCTGGTGCAGTATAGTGCAGGAAGGAAGGATCGGCTTAAGAAGACGAGAAGAGCAGCAAGGAATAGTGACAAGGATCTTTGGAGGTATGTTGGTGTCAAGGGTCTTTGTCATGGTCTTGGTACTTGTCAATTGATGATCTATAAGAAGAATGATTATCAGGTTTTCCTCTCCAAGGAGGGGAGGTTTTGGCCCTGGTTGGAAAGCCTACATATTGTGTCTCTTGTACATTTGATAATTGACTTGATGAAGAACGTAATAATGTAATGAAGATAAGACCTAAGTAAAGAAGCATAATGAAAACACAAGTAATTATCATGAAAGAGAAATTGAATTAAACGCCCTAATTTCTCAACAATTCAAACATCATATATACTTGATAAGGGTATTTATCGCTCTTTTTTGTGTTGATTTAGAAGCCTCCCAAGGCCTTTCTTAGGATTTGGGCTTAAAGAGTGGGGACTCATGCCAAGGTGACAATATGAACTTGTCCAATGAGGTGCCACCTTAGCATTTCTTCTAGACCTTGATGAGAATATTGATTTGGACGATAACAAAACCCACCTTCATAGAAGAGCAATCAACAAAATAGCAAAAAATATGCCTTGAGAATAAAACATGATAGAGGGAGGCCAAAACATGTGTAATGAAGAAATAAAATATTTTAGACGACAACTCTTCCACTAGGAAGATAGAGATGCAAGTGAATGACAAGCAATCTTGAACAACATCCCTAAGGTAGTAACATAGTATTATACTACAACCCTTCTTAAACCCATTGCTCTTGAAGAAGTCTACTTCATGGTGTTCTGAATGAGAAGACAAAGCACTTAAGCTAGATGGTTTCCATAATGAATTCTTTCAACAAATGTGGGATACAATCCATAGACTTCATCGATGCAGTTAAAGAACTAAGAAGATTGGATTCCATGTGAAAAGCTATAAACTTTACATTTCTCACTAAGTTTTAAAAAAGACGATGCCATGCATTTTGAAAACTTAATAAGGATGTATCTTTATGAAACACATTTTATAAGATCATTACTAAAATTATGCATTTTAAACTGAAATATTTACTAAAGAATTAGTGCCAAAAGAACAAAGTGGACTTGAGGTTGATAGGCAAAGAACTGACTGCTTGATTTTGGTACAAGCCATCCACTTTCTGAATAACTACAAACAAGATGGTGTGCTTCCCAAATCGAACATAGGAAAAGCTTACAATCAGATGCAATGGACACTATCGAAGGATTCCTCACAAAATATGGTTTTATCTTGGAATGGGTAAAGTGGGTTCAGAAATGTCTAGACTCTATCCACTACCTCTTTTGTGGTTCTCATTAATGGAGGACCTTCAGAATTTTCAAGAACCTCAAGAGGATTAAGGCAAGGATCCACACTATCTCCCTTGCTTGTTATTCTAATGATAGATACTTTAGGTAGAACCATAACAACATCTATAGAAATGGTATCCCTAAGAGGGATCAAGGAGGCCTCTTCCATCCCACAAATTTCTCACTCTATATTTGTAGATGATACCATATCACTAGGAACGTCAAGTAATAAGGAGGCTTGGATCTACAAACAAAAAAATAGTCTTTGAAAGGACCTTGAGATACAAAAGAAGCAAGGAGAAGTACCGGATATTCGCTATGGTTTCAAAAGAGGGATTTCCCTACAAAATATTTGGGGTTTCCTTTGAGTATCTATGGTATGGGAAGAGTTAATTAGCAACCAATAATATTTTTTGAAACATATATCCAATATTTACCGAAAAATATTTACAAATACAAAGGTAAAACGTGTAAGGGTATATATAATGAACATCATAACCTCCTCCAAGGAACAACTTAAGTTGAAATAAAATCAAAGTAGTGGGGTCAAGAGCTTGAGCATACTTGTTGGACAAAGACCCCTTAGCTAGGAGTTGTTGTGGCATATATCATCCTGCCACATAAAACAGAAGACAAACAATGAGCTATGCTCATTCTCAAAAAGACTTAGACCAAACTTTCCAAAGGAAAAAAGAGGCTGAAATGTCCCTAAGATAGCAATATAGACAAGAGAACAACCATCTCCAAAAAATACAACACTCCATTGCAACCCATCCTAGAAGAGAGCTTTATACTAATCCTCAACATGATTCCAACAATGCTTCACAATTCGACACCCCACAAAGATATTCTTTGCAGTCATCGAATGATGATAAACCAAACATAAACCATCTAAAATCTGTCCCTAGGCCAATTGAACCTTAGAAGGGATCCCCTAATAGATCACCAACCAAGAAAAAACCTGCAAAATATAAGAAAGTTGAACAAACCACACATTATGAAGCCAACTCACTGATCTATCATCCACACTAGTGAACACCCACCTTGCATTAAGAACCGAGGATAATGGATGATTTTGATGAAGCAGTGAATACAACCACTTGGAGTAATACTCAATAAACAAGCAACAAAACCTCCAACCGCAACCACTCCAAAAGGGCAAGTTACCACAAAACCTATCACCTTAGTGCAAAGCCTCACTTAGCACTCTAGGTTAAGGGCAACAATGGGATTAGCCACCACCGTCACACTAGTAAATATTCCCCTACTATTTTGTGGATGGATACTTCCAATGTTATTAGAACCAAGTGGGGAACCGGTCAGAAATAGACGAAAACCAAAAACACTAGTCAACCAAAAAATACATAAAATATTCAAATTAAAAAAATAAAAAATAGAAAATAAAAATTATATATATATATATATATATATATATATATATATATATATATATATTGTAAGTCAGCACCCACGGGGGGATTGGAGCTTGTGACCTATCGCATGGAGTGCCTTAACAGTGCACCCTTCACCGTCAAACCAAAGCCCCATGGGATGTGTGTGTGTGTGTGTGTGGAAAAGTCGAAGTCGGGATTAAATCGACAAGGGTCCAGAAATATGAAAAAATCATTAAAGTCGGGAGGTTTTTAAAAAATTCAGCAAAATTAAAAAAAGGCAAAAATATTCATTTAAAAATAAATAGCATCTAAAGTATCCACAACATCAAATAAATACATTTCCACGTAAACATGAAAAGAAAGCTAATAAATAATATGTATATGAAGTCTAGTGTTACATCACATATCAAAATAGTGAATCAAGTCCTGAATCTTGAGTCTTGACTCAGTCTCAACTCTCAAGAGTCAAAATATCAACAAAAAATATAATAAATGTATATCATGAGTCATCTACATGTCATAAAGTAATCAGTCACTGAGATCCTCTGCCCCTTTTACGGCAATAGGGAATGGCTTTGCCTTTTTCTCTAGAGGAAGAAGGCTTTGCCCCTGGGGCGACAAATGGACTTTGTTGTCCTCTAGAAGCCAAAAAAAGAGGTGGCCTCTGTCCTCTGTTGTTTCCCATCCTAGATGGTGTCACCTCCTCCTACTCATCCTCCTCCTTCTCTGCCTCCTGACCCTGCTCCTCCTCCTCTACCTTTGGCTCTCCCTCCCCTGCAACTACTACCTCCTTTGCCTCTAGTGCCTCTGGATCCACATCTAACCAATCAGGGATCGATTCCATGGTCGCCCTCTCAGTCTCAACCCTCCATGCAATTGTAGTATCAATATTGTCCAATGAGATGGCTTCCACATCAGGAGTTTTCTGAAGTTGTCTCACCCACAATCGGAGATTGTAGTAGACATAGACCATGTCATTGAGGCGTTGGGACACCAATCTGTATTAGAGTCATATATTGTAAATTATTACATAGAAATTTTAAATATTAAAAATAATAAAATGAATTCAAAATTTTAATTTTAAATTTTTTTACCTATTGCGCTTTTTGCTTTGTATTTTGTCAAATACACTCCAGTTGCGCTCACACCCAGAGGAACTACATGTTTGGCTGAGCACTCGAATGGAAATTTTTCGGAGATGGGGTACTTTACCACCATAGCTTGTCCACCAAGCATCTACAAGATAAAAGAAAAATGAGAAACATAAATAAAAAATTTAAAACATTGAAATTCTAAATGAATTATGAAAGCAAACCGAAGCTTACCTAGCATTTTGGTCATCCTATTCTTAATAGCCATGGTAAAACCAAATGTGCACTCTATTCTATATAGACTTCATTTCCTTTTTAATAAATTTCCACGTCAGTCTGAAGTACACCATCCTTCAAACAAGTGAGAACTATCCAACAACTTTATCAAATTCAAATGGCCAGAGTAATAAAAATGCTGAATGATAGATACCTACAGCATGAATGAAGCACGAGTGTTGTGAAACCATTCAAAATAAGAAGAAAAAGATATCAATGCCTTAATACAAGCACTGTGGGGAAACCTCTAATACATTACATGAATTAAACACTTCCTGACATACTACAGCAAAAATCCTCTTTATATAGAGAATCCATAAATGCAATGTAATCCCAGCCGACCTAACAATAATAATTTAAGGGCACAATAATAACAATATGGGGGTTACAGGGGTACAATAATAACAATAAGGGGGTTACACTAACAACAATAAGGGACTATATTAGTAATATAGGGACCAAGATGTTCTCTTCAAATAGGTGTCAAAGCATTGTTTGGTCTGTCCTGTAGGCCTTCAGCACAAGTAGTCAAGACATTGTAAATATCTCAATCAACTCAACCAATAACCCCACTGTGTGGTTCTGAAATGGCATACACCTCTACTCCTGCCCAAAAGCTCTGATCATATGAAACTAGTCTACATATGCCCTCTCCCTTTGATTTGTGACTAATAGATAAAGCATGCCAATCTTGTGAAAGAAACATGCTCTTCACATCCCACATAGAATTCAAAAGAGAATAAAGAGATATGAAAGTAGTGGCAAATCGTTTAATGGCAGGACGCACAAACCCTTTGTTGTTAGTGAATCTTCTCATCAAGCTAAGCACAAATGCATGATTATATATAAATTTTGTTATGCTCCTGGATGATTCAACAATATCCCTCACAAGAGGAATCTTACCTATATCCTCCAACATCAATTCAATACAATGAGTAGCACAAGGTGTCCAAAACAAGTTAGGATACCTCTCCATAAGAAACCTGCCAGGAGCAACATAATTTGCAGCATTGTCCGTTATGACTTGGACAACATTTTGTGGACCTACTTCCTGAATGAAAATGTCCAACAACTCACATAATAAACATGCATCTTTAATGTGTTCAAATGCATCAACAGATTTCGTAAACATTTTCCCCTTGAGACAACTAACTAAGAAGATAAGAAGGGTCCTACCCTTTTAGTCAGTCCAGCTTGTTGATATTTTGTGTATTGGGGTAGCATTGGGTGTGATCTAGGCCTGAAACTTTGTGGAGGTGCTAAGAAACACATCACCTCCAAAACCCAGAAAGCGTTTGGAGAAATTCCATCTTATGTGTGAGATATTAAAATAAGTAATTTTTTTAATGAGGACCTAAGTCTAACTTAGGGAATTAGAAAAATTAAAGTAAATTAATTAAACACATGTGATGAAATGTTCTAAGTGACGCGGATCAAGCAGTCTTTTAACCTTAGCCGTCGATAAGAGATTAAATCACGGTCGTTGATGTCTCAACGAAAAAGTATAAGAGAAAGGCTTGAGGGTCAGTTGAAGACACACACACAGAGGCAGAGCTGAGAAACTAAGCTAGAATTCTAGGGCGGGTTTGCTAAGAATTTCCAGAAGAGTTTTCTGCAGCAAGGGATAGTATTGGCTGAGGGGATGATCCGATCCCGGAGCCAAGAGTCAGCAAGAGGCAAAGGAGCAGCACAAAGGAGCAGGGGCAGCAGCTGCGCAAGGCAGAGAGCTTCAACCGCTATGTAGGCCCAGAAAGGGCAGCGCTGAGCAGCAGGAGGCCCTCCAGGGTTACGCAGAGGCCATCCATGGCAGCGTAGGGACTACGTCATCCAGTCTGGGGTTACGTAACCCTCTCCAGGCTAGCGCAGAGGCTAGCAGGGCTGGCGCAGGGGCTTCAGGGGCAGCGCTGGGGTTTCTAGAGGCAGAATTTGGCTGAGTCTTGTAAATCTCGTTTGAGGGTGTGGATCAGTTGAAGTTTCAGTCTCTAGAACAGCAGGTTAGTTGCAGATCTATTTTTTCTCTATTGGGTTAACCAGTAAGTTGCCCAGATTTGTTGTACTCAGATTCTACTTAATAGTAATAAACCCTCATATCTGCTACACCGGTTTTCCCGCATTGGGTTTTTCCGGGGACAATTGTCTGAAAAATCTGTGTCACTTTGTTGAATGAGCGTAATATTCAGTAAATGATTTGTATGTGTGTAGGTTTTTAGTTGTGTTTACTTCAATATTTTCTGGAAATAACTTGTATAATTTAATCACATGTAGGAGAAGTAAACCAAGATACTACAATAGGGTTTTTGCATTAATGTATTCAGAAATTTTCACAGAGCCATCTGACATGATTGTGCATCCAATGTGTTCCCATGATGCCCTAAACTCCTCTAATCTAGCAGTGCAATCATCCTTTTCATCTTGAAGAAGAGGCCCTCTCAACTCTGCAAAGGTAGGGGCTTTGTACCCCAGGCCAACGACAACGACAACAGCAAACATAGGTTGGTAGAATGGGTTGGTCTTGGAAATGTTGAAAGGAACATCACTCCGTAGAAGACACTTACTAACCAACCTGTCAACTTTCGCCTTTTCCTTTTTTTAAGTGTCGATTTGATGCCAGGTTGTGCACCAGGTGTTGTTTTAGGAACAAAAAAAGATGAGAAAGTTGAGGGGTTGAGACATGTGGTTGTGGAATGTGATGCTGAAGAACCACTCTCACTTCCCCCCACTCTTGAGGCCTCTACAAGTTGGTTTTTTATCACTACCCTAGTGTCTTTTCCCTCCTCTTTATCCATTAATGATTTAATGGCTTGCCGAATGATTTATGGAGATAGATTTGGGCAAAGTTCTATATTTTGCCCCAAATTTGCCCCAGATGGAATTTTAATCTATTGACACCCCCTGACATATGTTTGCCACACAATTTGCAAGTCAAATACATTCTATTAACCCCCCATATATAAGTTTAGGATCAGGTTCAACATATTCCCACATAGGGTCCAAATTCCTCAACATTTTGTTTGAAACTTTGAACTTGAATTTGAACCTAGGGCACAAAAAAATTGAAAAAAATTAGAAATTTCCCATCACATAAGAAGCAAAAACAAATGTAATTGTTGATTTTAAATTTTAAATGCCTCTTCTCACTCACTTGAACACACTCAGATTCACTAAATAAGGGTTTGAATTTTTTATTCTTGAAAGTTGAAACATGTAAATAATCTAAACATTTTGAAGTTTTGATTCAAATTTCTAAGCAAAAATAAGCTAAAAACAAATTTATAGAAAGATTAAGAAGCCATTTGTGTAACAAAGACTAAGAGAGAAGTTAAAATATATACCTGGCAGCAGCAAATCGGCATCTTGAATCTCTCACGTTGAGTGGAAAAATCCACACCACACAACTAGTAAATCTCCTCCTCTTGGGCAATGGAAAACACCTCCTCTCTCCACAGGAACGAATGGCATAAATAAGAGTGAAAAATGAGTGATATTTCGGCCTTTTGCCTCACTTATCCGCAGTCTAGGCAGGCTTCGCGATTTTTTCAATCAATTCCCAATTAAATCACGACTTTGAATAAATCATGACTTTTTCATTTTCAAAAAAGTCGCCAAAAAGTCTGCTGATAAAACGGCTAGCCCAAAAAATCGGACTTTATCGATTTTATCACGACTTTTTCCACACTGATATATGTGTGTGTGTGTGTGTGTGTGTGTGTGTGTGTGTGTGCATCCACATGAATCCAAATCATTTATACACAAATATGCAAAAGTTATCATTGTATAGCAAGAGTGCATTTTACTAGGGTCATGACAAAGGAGTTTAACAATCAATGCCACCATCATCAAGGTACATAGATGGTTTGGTGCTCTTGATTAAATGTTAGTTATATACCCTCATACTATGTTGCCACGAAACGTGGGTTCATGGATGGGAAAGGGAACGGGGATGGGTACGTCATTTTTTGAAACAGGGTGTGTGGGTTCGTCGAGGGTATATATATATATATATATATTATAAATTATAATATATATGAATTTGTATATTTTTCAACTTTTAACAAGAAAACTAAAATATTTATGATTTAAACATGCACATCATTCAACATTCAACATTCACATTGAAATTTCAAAATTTCTAGATTGATATCAAGTGCAAATTGATGCTTACATATTAATAAGAATCATGATATATGTCCATTGTCATACTACATACAAAATTTGCCTTAAGGCATCTCCAAACATGAACTAGGAAATTTTAAAATACTAAAATAAAAATAGCTAATAGTGAACAAGGGCTTCCTCAAGCCATCTCATCAGCATCACTTAGATCTTTAGTTAGCATGCTCTCTAGGTAGGACTCACTCTCATCTTGAGGCTCTTGCTAATCCATAGCAACTAGAGGTAGCTCAATAAGGCCATCTAGTTGTATCTCCTCGTCCACACACATAGCATCATCTATGTATTGGTCCCATCTCTTGAAAGGACCCTCCTTGTACCCAGGGTCTTTTCGAGATATGAGACGAAGAGTGCTATGGATGTACACTTAGTTCTTTGCCTTCTTTGAGCCCAACCTATTTCTCTTTACTGAATTGCTAAAGACATAAGTACTCCAATTCCTCTCGCAAGATGAAGAACTAGCTACTTGGAATATTAGGGGAAGCCCATTAAATTAATTAAAAATTTTAAAACAAAAACTAAAAAGAACCCCAAAGAACCTGATTTGGGGTTCCACGTACCCATCATCATGGTTCGCCGTATCTATCAAGACAAAAAAACCCAATTTTTTTTAATGGAGAACTCGGTTCTTCATAGAAGAACCCGGTTCTTATGGGTTCTTCTCAAAAGCACCCGTACCCGAATCCGATACTTGGGAACGAGAACCCCACCCCCGGGCTCGCGAACCCATGCAACATAGCCCTCATACATGATAGAATCCAATGGAAATGTTGCAATTCCCCCCAACCCTAAAATCCTAAAACTCTACTTTCTTCATATGAAATCTAATGAGGTTGGAACCACTCTCAAAGATCCTGAAACAATTAATGGTCATGTTAAAAATTTAAGTAAAATATAGGATGAAAATGAAAGATAAAAGGAGAATGAAAATGAAGGATAAAAGGAGAAAGGATGAAAATGAAAGACAAAAGGAGAATGTCACTTTTACTTTAAGCATTTAACATTACCATTAATTACATAGCATTAGTAGGTCCCTAAGTTTGAATATTAGGCTTCCCCAATCATAAGTTATTGTTTTTATGAAAAATTCAAGGGGGGCACCTAGCCATTTTTGTGAGGGGATGCCCACAAGCACCCCTTTTGGGGATTCATGTCCCCCACATTAGGGGAATGTTTTCCCTTGTGTTTATGAAGTTTCCCCAAAAGGGGGAAGGGGGTTTTCCCCAAGCATCCCCACATCCTGAGAGTGTGGAAAACGTGAGGAGCATGCCCTCCACCCTGGGGGACGCATTTTGTTGGAACATTGGGTTTCGATAACATTGATACTATCCCTACAAGGGAGGCTTCCCCAACAAATCTTGGAGACTAAATAACCCAAGAACACCAAGGCTAAATACCCTCCTAAGGTTCCATTATATAAAATACCCAGGGATAATGTTTAATAAAGAAAGGCTCTAGGTCAGATAAGGTAACATGTTCAAAGGACCTATGGCTAAATCTAGAGGCCTTGGACAGTTCTGGAGAGGATCAATTAGATCCCAAACACATGCTACCTTTAAATTAATAGTTGTTGTTATAACTTAGGGATTTTTTAGAAGCACAATCTACAACATGCAAAATCTATGATAGAAATAATAAATAATGAATAACCATAAATAAACAAAAGCTATTAAATGAGTAAGCAAGGAAATTGTTTGCAAAAAAATTTCAATGATTTAAAATGCACAAAACAACAAAAAAACCCTAGATGTCAACCCTAAAAATGTGGTTGAAAATGCATAAAAAATAATATTTTTCTTTTTCAGTTTAGAATATGCAAAACCTAACCCCAGGTTTATGAGTTCCAAGGCATTTAATGCTATTAAATGCAGATTTTTCCATAACTTAACCTAATTTACCCTCAAAAAAAATTTTAAAAAAATAGGGTTTTAATTTTCTTACGAGGATTGACACACTAATTAAACTAGTTCCTTTCTCAATCCCGATGCATATGGAGTCAAAGGGTGAGGTTTATGGCAAAAAACATGATTAGAACAAGTTATAAGAGAGAAAATATAATCGTCAAAACCATAGTAACTTTCACCAATTGGAGATTTAATAGCAAGGAAGCTATACTAAGGTTCCTTGATGGAAATTTATGGATAGTTTTGCAAAAGGAGATATTAGAGCCATAAAAGATTCACTACATTAAGATTAAAATTTCAAAGAAATCCTAATTCTACAACAATTGCAAAGTATAAGACCATAGTCACAATAAAATTGCATAAAATCACCATAGAATCACTTCATCGATCCAAGAGAAAATCCCCCCCAATCACAACATCCTCCTAAAGAAAAATTTGCCACATCAATGCTCCATTGTATCCAAGAGAAAAGAGGTTGCAAGTGTGGACACCCTAAGGAATCAAGGATGAGTAATGAGTGTGAGACAATAATCCTCTTCAAATTGACTTTCATCTATTTATATGAAGGCAACCAAGCTGATTTTGGAGTAAACTTGACTAAAATTCCTAGAAACAATAAATTATATGATTACAAGTAGGTCACAAGGTGACCTAAAAGATAGTTATCTCAATGATAAAACATAACAAAAAGCCTCCTTTTATCCTCATAATGGTCATCAAATGATGTTGGACATCCTCTCTGAAGTGTTGGAGAAGTCTCAAACAATTCCTCAAGGGATGAAAGCAATAACTAGGAGTAAGCATCTGAAACATACCTTCAAAATCAAGTGATAACATCATCATAGGTAAAATAAGCATAAAAGTATCATCGTGGGCCATATCTAATGCAAAAGGCACAAAATTAATTTACACAAGCATCATCTTCAAATGTCTTCCCAGCTTATGATTTGTAAACAAGTTATCATGCTTAGATATGTGAGGGTTATCAAAAGGCCCTATTATATGTATCCAACCCTAAGGGGAGGAACAATTCCTATGATGACCCATCATGGTTAGTGATATGGTAAGGGTTCAATTCATGGAAGATGCCACAAGCTTCGTATCATCTATGAATTTCATCATCCTTAAGTGTTAAAATGTGAAAAGAGAACAATCGTGAGACTTGAGTTACCCCTTTCCTCAACCTATTTTTACCACCCCTCTTATGCACTCTTTTCTTCATTGATTTTTTTTTCTTACATAGCTTGTGTTACAATTTTTCATTTATTCATCATTCACCCCTTGAATATCAAGTGGTTTATTGTTCATCGAGGTTGGGATATGCATAGTTCCTTTCACTTTGATTGCTCATGCTTATCTAAGAACCAAGCGAGGGCTAATGAGGAGGGTAGAGCTCAATCTAAGCTCTTGTCCACGCACTTTATTATATCCCAACCAATTTTTTGCATTTTATCATTATGGCTCATGCCCTTTCTTTTCTTTATGTTGCATCAAACTCTTAGGGAAAAGATTTTATCCCCCTATTCAAGAATGAGAAAAGCAAGGAACCAATACTAATAACAAATAGCAATCAACCTGAAAATGGGATGAGGATACAAAGTGTAGATGGAAAGTGTTGAGTATGGATTACCATGGACAGGCAACATCAATCAGTCCCTCCTATTTATGCCCCTCCTAGATAATGGAAAGAAAGGCCTCAAAGAAGGTCATGTTACCCACCACTAGTGAGTGAACCCATAGGAGAAATTTTTCTCCTAGATTTGTCTTCAGCTAGCAGCCAACAGCCACCAATGTAGCCGTTATTGTGCCCAGCTGATCTCCACTCCCTGAGCCAGTCATATGTCCCGTCGCCCATCTGTCAAGAGTATGTTTGAAGGCGGGCCATCCAATTGTAAAGGTATGTCTTTCATTGTGCAATCGGGTGCTTATGCTTGTTTTTCCTTAGGCACACATGGGTATAGATTATTGGGTGACCTGGAAGGAGGAAGGATTTCAACTGTAGTCTTGTTCCCTCACCTTAAATGGGGAGTTAATCCTTAACCCTAGTCTTGTGTATCTCCCCTACTAGCTTACAGCTTTAGGATGGGCACTACTTGGGAAACCCTGATTTTGGTAGCATGGTCACGTCTTCTCGTTCCACACTTTTCATTCCCCTCCAGACATTACATGCCCTATTTCATCACCTTCCCTCTCTGGGTCTACATGACTACTGGCTCCACAAGGCTCTGGTACGTTCCCTCCCCTTGTCCACATGTTTGGGTCGGGCCTGGAATGATGCCCCAAAGGTTGATGCAGGTAAAAAAAAAAGATAAAAGCATATCATGGCCACGTACAAAAGGAAATAATACCACAAAATGCAAAAGATGGTCGGGACAATAAAATTTAGCACGTGAGCAAAAGCCAAGCATGAGCTCTACCCCTTATCAAAATGGCCATCACCCTGGTTCCTAGGGCCCCTATGAGTGCCCCCAGCATCATTAAGGAACTTATGCATGTCCCAACCCCTGGTGGGCGATGAACTGCCCCACCTTAAGGGGGTAATCACTACTATATCATACACAACATGCTCTCATCTCCTGGAGCCTCCAGCAGTTAAAAAAAAAGAAAAATCAATAAAAGGAAGAAGGCAAATAAAGAAGGTTGGAAAGATAAAGGCGGAATTAACTCATGTACCATGATTTCTCCCTTCCACATTCATACATCCAAATATGAGGACATCCCTCATCATTACCACCCTTGAGCCCATGCCATTTGGCCTTGAGACCCGTGTGTCCCAATCCACCTCATCATTATCCACATGACACCTACCGCTTGAAGGATGTACCTTGGACATGTCCTTGCCTTTAGGGGCTAGGAACACCTAACAGGGTTGTTTATTAACCACTCCTACTTAGGGAGATAACACCATTACATGCTCAAAGCCCCAAACTTGGAAGGGAAACCCACTTGAAGTCTCATTTGTGCCCTTGACTAAAAAGCTTGATTCACTTAGATGCACTAATGAATTATTGTACCTGAAGGCGAGGAGATGCATTGGATCTTATACAAGATTGGCAAAAGGTTTCATCAAGGCTAGGCAACTTAACTGGGGCCCAAGCTTACCAAAGGATCATATTGACACTTGTAGGGGAAGCGTTGAGAGCCATGGGTTTCCATCATGTGCCAAAGCATTATCTCATGCCATGGGCAGCCTCAGCACCTCTAACAACTTGTTTAATGCCCCACATTATATTCGAGATGATGCATTTGGACCAGCAATGCCCCCCAACTGGCTTAGCAGTATATACAGGGTTTGGAAACTAATCCGAGGCCCAAAGGAGGCTTGTCTCATCCTTAAGACATGGGAGGGAAAGCACCATCTTTAGTGCCCTCATTTGGAGCAATCAACGGGCTTATTTTTCATCAAGAGAACCTTGAGACCATTACTTGTGGCCCACAGTCACTTTGGAGCACCACATGATGATTTACTTGGAAAACAAGGGACCACGCCCCTGTCTATCATTCATGGAGCCCTAACCCTCATTATGGCACCTTGAAGACTCGGCGAGGCCCTCCAATAGCCCTTCTACACCATGATTTCATCATTTCGGCTCTCTTGGATGGCTTATTCTTCACTTTATGAGCTACTTGGTGGGCTTGTCACCAAGGACATGTTGTTATTTTCACATTATTTTATGATTTTTGGGGCTATTAGGCTATTTTAAACTAGATAGAGGATCATATAAATTTAGATCTCTCCCATTGTGAGAGATCATCATCATCACTTCTTGGATTTTGTCTCTTGTATGAAGTTTGCACTTTTTCTTGGATGTCTATTGGAGATCTATTGATGCATTTCGATATATCTGGGAGTTGAAATTTAAGTTCTATCTTGGAGATATCTCTTGTTCTATGGTTGGATATATCTCTTGTCATCTTGTAAGTGCTATATTTTGTTGAAGATCTATCTTGAATAATGTCTGATGTGTGGAATTGTTGCAATTAATTAATGCTTTTTGTCCCCTAGTTTTATTGAATATCATTGTAAAAGATTATCTGATTGGCAGTTGGATTTTCCTAGTGGATTAGAATTGATTTCCTTCCATGAAAATCCATAGAGATTGAGTAGGTAAATGTTAAAGGGTGGTTGCTAGGGCATCACTTTTTAGCTTCCTTGAAAAAGATTTTGGACAAATTTTAAATCATCATAGACTCCATAACCCAAGGATTAGGCACTGATCCAAGTAAATTTGGTGGTCACCTTCTCCTTAGCTCTCTTTTTCCTTCTCCAAAAATTTTGGCCCCTCCTAGACGGCCAACTAGGGCTACCTGTGAATTGCATTAGAGGAGGTGTCTTGCAAAAGCAATTGGACAAGAATTTGCATTGGTGTTTCCTCTAGTGACCCTCCAAGTTTGAAGCAATTCCCACAGTCAGTTTGCAAGAAAACTCAAGCCCTAGTTGCATCTTTGGAAGTTCATTTTCAATGTCTTAGGTTGGTGATCTTATTGAGGGTCATTTGCACATAGAATTCAAAGGAATTGATCATTCTTGTCCCTTTCTCCTTACCTACCTTGACCTAGTGAGAACATTGGAGGAACTCCTCCCACAATTGCTCATAAAACCTAGGTCTCGCATAGGCTTCTTTCTAGGTCTCTCAGGTATAGCAAAAATCCTCTTTCTAGTGACAAACCATCTTAATTATCTTTTTTGAGAGGTCCTATATCATTTTGGAATCTTGACTCTAGGCATACCTAGCCTCATTGTGTAATCGCAAGCCCTAGATCTCAATTTCAATCTTAGGTCTTTCTTGGAGAGCCTTCCTTGCATCAAGCCTTCAATTGAGACTCTCCTTGAATGGACCTTGGGAAACACTTTATACCTTATCATTGATCCCATCATTACAAGTGATTTCCTCCATATCTGGACTCCTCCCATCGTTGAAAGTTCGTAAAGAGCAAGGGACACTCACTGAGGTGACAGTGGGTCTTTGTCCCATTGTTGTCATTTGGTCTAGTAGTTGTCCCTTAGATACCCCTCCTAGCCCCCCTGCTAGATTGTGTAGCAACAGGTCACACTAAACTAGGGGCAAGGGATAACCATCAAGGTGAAACACGACAACAAGAATACAACCAAAAGTGGTCTATCATCCAATTCAACCTGTGATCCGTACTAGAATGCCCTTAAACGTTAAATGAAACCACTTTATGACAAAAATGGTTAATGAACATTATAATAAATGACACAACTTCATCTGATGAGTAAGCCAGATGAAATAAAGCACTAACCAAAGCATGGATGAAAGGCCTTTGAGGTTAGCTATTTGTGGACCATCATAGTGTTGTTGGCTGGCAAGCTAAGCAAATAGGAGAAATATTTTCTCCTAAGGGTTACCCACTTTGGTCGATAACAGGGCATCTTGCCACAAAATCTAGTAAACCCAGTGCAAAGTCTCATTGGACAAGGGCTCGACCTTATGGCAACAAGAGAAAGGGTTACCACTGTCACCACAACAGCCTTTCTCCTACTCTTTAGTGGATCTAAACCACAAGGGAGGCTTCCCTAAATCACTAGGAATGATACTCTAATACTAAGGTTCAAGTAGAAGAGTAAAGGTTTATTGTTATGATAATCTAATACTAAGGCTCAAGGTGAAGAGTAAAGGTTTATTGTTAGATGGAGTACCAGCAAGGCCTAAGATGGCGTAGGTTTTCTTACTATGGTTCAAATACTCTATACTTATACTAAGAAGGTTGTTATAAGTTAGGGCTTGTAAGATATGCAATGATAGGGCATTCAATGTCATATAGCAACCCAAGGAAAATATCTTAAAATGATATTCAACAATCAAGGAGCAATATCTTCCAATAGAAACTAGGTTTAAGCTAGGGTATTATTTCTATGGATATTACATATGCATGAATAGCAATAAAGAGGATGAATTCAGCCCTATTTAGTAGGTTTAGATCATGCTCTGTGCTAGATTTTTCTTTTAGACAATTTATAGATGCAATCCCTAAATTATGAGCCACTAGCATGCATTCAAAATTCACTTTTGTGCACAAATCTTCCCTAGAAACCCTAGTGGCTGCAATAGTTGTCTAGGAGAGAGAAAAAAAGATAAATTTGTATAGGTTTTATGGATGATCGACACACTCTAGATCAGCACCTTATCCTACTAGGGTTCAAGGCTATGTTGCAGGAAACTTGCCTTCCCCCCCACCCCACCTTCCTGTGTTTCCATTTCAAAACTCTAAAACTTGATTGAAACATGTTTAAGTTTGTATAAAATGCATTTCACATGTTGGAAATGTGTTTCATACAAACTGAAACGTTTTTCAAGGTCTATAGAATGTGTTTCCAAATTAAATTTGTCTGATTTTTCCTTGATTTAATTGTTGGGACCCACATTATTATTGCCTAGTCAAAAGTTAATTATGAATCAATGAGACTTCTAAAAACCTCTAACAATGGAATTTTTTCTTTAAAAAGGGTTTCACTCTCAGGACCATAATGTTGCTAATTAATGGTATTGTTAAATTCTTCAAGTGAAAGAACTTTACTTAATTTTTTTAATGGTACCATTAATTGTTTCAAGATGTTTGAAAGTGTTTCCAACCTCATCAATATTCATATGGAGAAAGTAGAATTTCATATCCTATTCAAAATTCAGCAGACCTAACAGTTTTCAGATTTTCAAGATTATTTACATTAGATTGTATCATGTATGAAGGCATAGTAGTGATAGTTAATCAAGAGCACCAAACCCTTTATGTACCTTCATGTTAGTGATATTGCTTGTTGGACTCCTTTGTCATGGCCTTAGCAAAAATGTACCCATCACTCAAACCAAAATTATTGATCAGGCATCCTAAGCTTTTCGTAGCATATTTTAAAGTTTGAATTAGGTAGTATCAACAAAATTAGGTGGCATTGACTGATGTCCCTAGAGGACTGAGGTAGAGGCAAAGGGTGATACTAATGATGAGGATCCCAATATAAGTGATTGTGGAACATTGCTTGTCATTTCTGTTTGTCATTTAATATTCATAATGATTTCTTTCCAAGTTTCAATATAATGTGCTATAATCACATTTCCCCGTTTCCAATTTTTTTGGGGAGTCACATTTCATTGCATTTCCATTTCAAAAATGTGTAATCCGTTTCCCTGTATCATGCAACTTAGGTTCAATGGAGTCTTTTAGGGCTAAAATCCAAGGGAAGGATGTTGATGGTGTAAAGGAGGATGCCTAGGGAATCCACTTTTACAACCCTAAGTAATATTCTTGTGAGGGGAGAAATTAAATATAGGGTCTACACATTAACAGTTTCCCTATAGGCCTCTGAAAGAACAATTTTGCATGCAATAATGTAGCAAGATTTCATCAATAATGAAACTTTAGTCATGGCACAATACATATTACAAAGTTCAAACCCTACTTTAAACATTTAACATGCAAAATATCAATGATAAGGCAATAAACTTACAAAATTCTCCACAAAAGGAACTTCTTTCAATCCCATAATAACCTCTCCATGCAAAAATCACATCCACAAGAAAGTCGCACCATAATAGACTACATCTTGCCCATAGTATCGAAAATGACTAGATCGTACTCTCTTGGAGAAGAAAATAATTCAATGTGTGATGATGGGAAAATGAAAAGAGGGGAGGCTCTATTTATATGAGACCTATCGCACTCATTCTTACAATAATTCAACTAAAGAAGCCCTGCTGACAAGTTTACTTTAAGTGGTCCACAAAAAAGAGGTTACAAGCCAACCTCATAGCTCAGAAACATAACAAAAGTGCCATAAATGACCACAAATGTGGGAGAAAATTATCCTCAAGCACGACATCATCCTCCAAATGAGCTCTAAATGCCAAAAAAAAATCTAATGGGTCAATGGCACTCAAAAGTATAGCCAATTTGAATAAACTGTGGTAATATGAAAGTAACTCCTATCACTACTCTACTAACAGCAGAGAAAGAGCTAACCAATTAGTTAATAGAAACGCAAGAATTAGCACAGATACAAAACCAAGATCAAAATCATGTCAAGCATACAATGCTGATGTTGAAGCATGCTGGGGCAAGGAGAAGAGCGGGGAAATCTCCCCTTCAGCTGTTTCTGGAATGTCCTTTCAATATGTCATTTAAGAATCTCATCCTCAATGAGTTAAACATTCCATTGAATTCCAAACCATCCTCTTGGCCTTAGCTCTTTCAAAATTGGCAAAATCACTATCTGGAAATTTTATAGAGTAGCCCTCTACTTAAAATACCATGGACTCTGTTGCCCAGATATATTATGTGGACATTTTGGAGCAGCAGAAATAGTGCAATCTTTGACGAAAAAGAAAGAAATATTGAACAGATAAAAAATGGAAACATATCTTTAATTAGGGAAACAGTGATAGCTAACTGCCATGGAGGAAAAGAGAGAAAAATATTAGGAAAAAAACGAAAAAAAGGGGTCAGTTCCCGGAGTTTCTCAAGCTGGGCTGAATCTAGGAAAGAACAAAATCCAATGCATAAGCAGCTTCTTTATATCCTGGGTCTACAGAATATAATTACTGAACACTAATTGATATCAGTGATCACAGAGGGATCATATATTATACTTTAATGAATCAGCTAAAGGAAACCTAGGCCCTGCGGGCTCAAGAGGGATAATATTCGATCCAGGAGGAAGGGTAATATGCAAATGTTCATGGAACTCTGGAAAGGCAACAAACGCAATTGTGGAAAACTTAGCAGCTCTTCAGGGAATTGAGTTATTAAAGAAGATGCCTGAGAAAAATCAGATGCACAAGTGGTAATATCTGCCTGCCTTCAGATAAGCTCCCCAAAAATCTTCAATGGCCAGACTGATTCAGCATGTGTGGTGTTTTTGGATCTTCTGAGAGATAAATTTGACATGTTTCAACTTTCAACGGCCCTTAACAAGGAAGAGCGTGCAGTCGCAAACTAGGCCCTTTCGACTCCAAAGAGAGCCTTGAGATTTAGGTGGAGAAATCAGAGAGAAGAGACGATCTATATGCTTATCATATCAAGCATAATTTGGAAACGACTTGCCCCTTATGTCTTCTGCAACTGCAGATTGCAACAATAACTCAATCCATCCACTTCGAGTTTCTGCGCCTGGAGCAACAGACACTCAGCGGGAATGGGGTACCTAATGGAGCCCCTCATGAGAAATGAGAACGGGGATCCTGAAGATCTTCCCTCCGTCAATGACAGTGAATCGAATGCATAGGAAGAAGGTTTCCAGCAGGAGGAGTAATCATGGAGCCTCCAGTGACATAGAATAGAATGTTTTGGAGTTTTTTCAGAACTGTTATGTTACAATGTATAAGAAACGGTAATAATGTTGTCTTTGGAACTTCTGTCTGTCCCTGCGATTTTGTATGTCAAGGCAGGACAAATCTTAACATAGATAAACAGGATTGTAATCGATGTTAATAAGAAAATCAGAGCAGCAGATACTCCACATTACTATAATGAAAGTACGTAGTAATCCAAATTTTGTGTGTTATATAACAAATTGTTGTTGAAACATGTGACTATTATCAGCTGGTTTATTTTAATTGGAAAGCAAAGGCTTTGATATTCTTCATACTATTAAAAAATGAGAGAGTTGGGAATAAATTCAACTGGTAAAACAATGGAGAATGCGTACGTAAAGAAGGGAGGAATCCTTAAATAGTTTAATAACAACAGGAACTCAGGATCCACTGAGCCTCTTTTCTCAATTCATTCAAAACTATACGAAATCCATAAGTACTGCTCAGTGTACATAACTGCATTGTCCTTGTCCTTTGCTTCAGAGAGCAGCGGACAGCAATTAAACAATGTGGGCATCCAACGAGGTTTATAAACCCGGCAACTACAGTCAACAGGGGTTGGGCGATACGAGAAGCTGCATTAGATTGTTACACAATTATCAAACAGAAGAGATATTTCTCCAGTAACTGCAAAGAGCTGAGACGAAGAAGAAGAACTAATACAAGGCAACTGAAGTGATTTCCCATGTTTGCGAAGTTAAGAGTAACAGAAATTTTACTGAGAAAGACAGAGAGTCAAATAGATTGACAGTTATACATGTCTGTGTTGACATTAAAAACTTCAGAAGAGCAGAGATGTGAACAGTTGAGATCAGCATCTAATTTTACCTTAAGCATCTGCTGCTCCTGCTGATGCTGCTGCTGGGCAGAATGTGGAGTAAAACCTGCTGTTGTTGATGTGGGGTCTCAGAGAATCACCAACTAGAAAGTGGGTTTCTGATGGATGGATGGAAATGTAGATGGATGGAGTTCAATGAACAGGTTTGCCTGACTTTGGCTTTGGGTTGTTTGCAGAGAGAGTAAGTATTACTGCTTCCTAATTACGCGCAGAAAAGCAGTATAACAGAATAACGCACAGTTCTCTAAGTTGCCAAAATCAAAAACAAAAGCGATGCATGCAATGCAGAGCAGCGCAGAAGCGGGCATGCATGAGATGAGATGTGATACCTATGATGATGCAATGCTGCCTGATCATCACTCCATCACACTTCTTGGTGTGTCTTGTTACCTGATGATGATCGAGATCAAGATCAATGAAGACCATGATGAGCCCCCATCATCATCATCATCATCTAGTCCTCGCCAACATGCCAATCCCCACGTAACGCAAACACGCATCTCTATGCAATTAATGACACCTTCCATTCCACTCATTCAAATTTATTTTATGCGAGAGAGATCTCATGGTCCCTATGCATTTCCATGATAACGAGCCATCATGTCCGCTGCCATTTTTCATGTGTGTTGGATCTCCCTATCACTATTTTAACCATTTTCATCGTTTCTTGCATCAAGAAATTCCATGATACCCATAGCTTTGAATTATTCAACGTCTTTCCCACGCTGATGCCACATGCTCTTTTGTTTCAAATTTATTTTGAAACCTGTATGTTTTATGATTAAAAAAATTTGTACAGCAATCCGACCTTGTTGGGAACCAACTAGATTCAATTCAACTATTTTTACTCATTTCGAATAACTCCACATTGAGATTTTTCCTTAACCCATCATATTCACTTTACTGTTTTTACATATCTATTGCTACGGTGATCTGTTTGTTTCTTGGCTGATTCATTCAACAGCTGGACCTCAATCGATTATCCTCTACCTTGGTGATTTTCTATGTTAATAACGAGGCTTTGGAAATGATTCAACCATTATAAAATATCTTATGACCATTGTCTAAAATTTTGGTCGCTGGGGGCTTCCAGTCAGTAATTAATAATGACATTTTGGGACTGTTTCGACAACTGTAAAATGCTATAACCTCCTTTTAAGATATTGGTAAGCGGTGGATTCCATTAACTTAGACAAGTATATTATTTCCCACCATCACAAATTAGGTTTTTCTTCTTTTTTAAATGAGTTACTATTTTTATTTAAATAAAAATCCAACTATTTTTGGTAAATATTTTTTTGTACACATTTATTTATCACAACTATATATATCAAAAATTAGTGTATATATGCTTACGAGATGTAAAAGAGTAGCCTACTTGATATTTTATTGAAACACCTTTTATATGAAGGTTGTTTGGTCGGAAAAAACTCAATTATGTTGAGTGTTTTGTGTGTGAAATTAGGGATGAAAAAGAAAAAAAAAATTAACGGTATTAAGAGTTGTCTGAAAAGATGGAGTGTATAGTACAAAAAAATCCAACTATGTAAAAGGTTGTGTGGAAAGCTAATATATTTAATATATTCACTAGTACAAAAAAAAAATTATGTTAAAAGTTGGTGTGGTCTAAGCTCAATATATCCGATGGTTATTTAAATGGCCTAAATAAGTCCTAGATAGTAGCAACTTCTTTGTCAAATACCACTCCTACATAAAATATAAAAACAATCAATATGCATTCTACCATAAAATAATAAATATAATTTATAGTTTGTAATGTAGTAGTCTAACTATTTGATATATTGAAATGTTTTCCCTCGTATTTTCCAACCAATTTTGTGATAATTTTGATAAAGATTTGTGAGAACCACAAGTTTGAATTGTGTAATGTACAAAATCCAGATGCTTCAAAAATTTATCAAAGTGGTGAACATTTATATAATAAAAAAAAAACATTTTAAATAACCAAAGATCAAAATCTCACCCACAATTCTATTGCATGTCCAAAATCAAAATGTCAAATAATTAAGTAATCTAACTCTTCTATGCTTTGGAGTTTTTCCCCACATATTTTGCCACAATGTCAATTATGATTTAAATTATAATATATTTTATCATACTAATTTTAAATTCAAATTTTATAATTATTTTTAACAATTTTCTTTTTTTTTAATATTACTAACAAAAGTTTCAACTTTATAACAATATTAATGTATTTATGTTATTAAGTTTATAATTGCCAATATTTGTATACTTTACACTTTTTACAAATATATAAAAATCAATAATGTCATAAATTTGTTATTATTGGATGTTTGATTACAATATTTGGGGCTAAAATTTAGTTGAATGAATTATTTGTTAAGATTATGTTCAAAAAATTGATATGGGAACAATCTGGAGATCAAAAATAGGCTAAAAAATAAAAGCATTCGGAATCTCCCGAAACTAGTGTCAAATTGTAGTGTTCGTTGTATTGATTCCAACGACTCTTGAATTGCCTCAATCCGACGTTGTATGAATAAGCTATGATGTTTTGAAGTTTTTGACCAATAGCTAAAAAGTCAAGCAGCAAGGTTGACTTGGTTGTTGACTAGGTAGTCCGTACAGCTGACATTATCAGCTAATTGTGTACGGTACAGTGTTAGACGGGACAATCTTGTGCTGACACATAGCATCTCAGTGCAAGTTGGAATGGTGGTTTTTGATTGGTTGGTTTGGTTTTGAGGTGGCCCAATAAGAGGGTGCCACGTGGCCCTTTGTGGTTGGTCAAAATTTTGTATAAGGGTTGAAGGGCATTAGCGGGGTTCAACCCCTCGACTTGCCGCAGCACAGTTCAACGCCCAACCGCCAAACCATCGCATTAGTTCTTATTATATATGGGTGATCATTTTTATTTAAAGTGTTATAGTTACAATATTGGGGAAGGGGTGAGGCATTTGGCCCCATCCCTCAGTTTTTGTTACCACCATACGACCCATGGAAAATGCAGAAGGCACTACGACGGAGAGGGAGGGGACTAAGCTCAATCACCTAGTTACATTCCCATCACACGACTAGAGTGGAGGGCTTAGCCGGCGGGGGTGGGTGGTTAGCCCTGGCCCCCGACCAGATGGCGCACCACATGACCCTTGTCAGCGTTCCGTAATTCCAAAGGTTGAAGACAGAATCCCGGAGGGCCAACATCAAAATTGCTTTGAGTCTAGGATCTAGCCCTCCTAGACCCAAAGAGGGATCTCTCCGTTAGATATAGCTTTGTTGATTTGGCATTTTAGTCTAGTTATTAGAGCAAAGGGGTTTGTTTGAAAATTTGTGGTTGAGACAGCAAAAGGATGGCCATTGGGCTAATGGAGTCAAACAGGTGTAAGCATGTTGAGTGAATGAATTAATGAGACCAAGTGTAACCAGGCAAGATAATTATGTCAATGGATCTTAACAATTTCTAAGTGGAATAGAAGAAAAGATCTAAGATTCCATCTAAATGCAGAGCAGACATTATCTGAATTCTACATTTAAATTTCAGAGGAAAACATAGATATTGTTTAAAACCCTAAGCAAGGTGTCCTTTTTGACAAATCCTGAACCAAAATTTCTATTAAACAATATAGAGACAAAGCAATGGCAGAATAAAGGAAAGCATATAGCATGAAGAAGGACATCACCATCAAAACATAACACAAGAATCTGGAAACATCAGGGTCTTTTCGTTCATCCAAAAAAGGTACTTACAGCTAGATGAGCATTTACAATAGCTTTTCTCCCTACAGGTCTAACAACCATTTCTCATATTACATTCTGTCTTTTATAACATTTCAGATCCTAATAATCAGGAAAATCAAATCCCTGCCTTAGCTATTTCAGATATTCTAGGATATTGTCTATCAGTTTTACCCAAAATAAGAGATTTGATCTCTTTTATATTTATGACCAAATTTCCTGGCCTATTACAAAATATATGATGCCTGGTACTGAGATAAAAATACGCCCAAAATTGTTTGTTGATTACACATTCGAATCTTGGAAGATATGACCAAATCCCCACAAAACTGGATTTGTTTGATATTCTTTTAATGCCCAATCTTGATTTAAGGTGATTTGTTGTCTTCTATCCCCCACAAGGATTTCAGCAGCTAAGGAAGGTAAAATAGTGCACGCTTAGCTTCCAGTTACCACGATTTTCGGCAGCTAATTCTGGATTTTAACTGCCTTTAGCTGACAATGATACAAAATGCCTTTGAATTTGACCAAAACTCTATGAATTGTCCTTCACCCCTGATTCATTAATTATCTCCACTTTCACCGAACTCCAAAGCAACCTAAGCTAAAGCATCAAGTGTGTGATAAGCTTGGGGTTTCAGCTTCTTATGAACGAGTCTATACTTTAACACCTTATTCCTGTCCCTTCAACTTGGCATTATGTTGGCGCATTGCTTTGTTCTTGTACTTGATTGTCTCATATTTGATAGTCATTTGATCAAGTGTTGTATTGACCTTTCCTGATGATTTCTTGAGGGCTTCATTCTCTACCTTTAGATGTATTTCTAAAACTTTCGACTCATTATTCTCCTCTTGCAACTTTTGTGTTTGAGACTTTGTGATGACCTTATTCTGTGAAGAGGTTTTAGCTTTTTCCTGGGGTTCTGCGTCTTCAATTGATGGTTCTCCTGCTATTTCTTCCTTTAAAGGTTGTACTTCATTTTCTGCAGTTGATGATGCGATCTTATTTTCTGTAGCAAATGGTTCAGAGTTTGAGTCTGAACAGGGTAAATTTAAAATGTTGGTTGTTGTGGCCTTCTTTTGAAAATCTGCTCCCATAGCTTTAACTTGAAATTCTACATCTGTAGCGTCATCTTCAAACTCTGCATCTTTCTCAAATGCTAGTTTTTTCTTGGATTTCCTGGAAGTCGAGGGAGCAGTTTTGGTGATCATTTGCACTGAAGACAGTGCCCTCCTTGTTCTCTTATTGGTTTTCGGTGTGGACAATTCCTGTGAAGGAGTTCCTTTCTTCTTTGTTTGAACCTCTTGTTCAAACTCTCCCCAAAATAATAAATAATTCCATGTCTTATCCCTTCTTGCCAACTCTTATAGCACTATTAATTTAATTAATCCATGGTGAAACAAATTATTACTAGTTGTCAGGGGTTTGGCTTGAACCTTGGAAGCCATTTTAGTGAGGCTTCTCAGAAGATAATAAGGCATATTAAGTGGTCGCTTGCCAGTGAAATGAAGCAGTAGCCTGAAATGATAAAACATTGTTCTTCCATACCTTCCTTCACATGTAATATAAAATTGGATAATTTTCAACAATTCTTGTGATTGCTCCTGCAAATGGATTCTTGGAATGTCTTTTTACCATTGAATATTTTGATGTTCCTCTTTAAGAAAGAAATTAAAATCTATATCTTTAGGGAAGGTGGTATTAAACCAGCGTTCTCCTCCTCTTGGAATTTTTGTAGTTGCTGCCACACTTGCTTCGTCAATCAACATGCTCATTGGCCCCAACTGCACTTGGTTTCCATAAAAAATCCTGGCAAATGCCTTAGTGACACTCTGGTGGTATCCTTGAAATTTTTTACAAAACTAACAACTCGCCTGTTTGAAAATTTCGCAGGCTTGTGGATATGCCTCAAGGTAGGCTACATCTTGTAATTCCTTCCTTAACAACGCTGCTCTAGTTGGCATTTCTGCTTCTGCACCTGCAAACAACTTCAAACATACTATGTGGATTTACAGGGTGACTAGGATAAGCAGTAGGTAAATGGAAAAAAAGTTAGATGGTGATACTAACTAAGCGCAAAAATAGGGACAAATTGAAGAAACTGAAATCGTAAAACCAGGAATCAATGAAGGCTCGGATTTGGCCGCAGATGAATTTAAAAAAAAGTAGCAATCAGTCGACTGAATTAACACGAGTCGAAGATCATGATGACCGTTTTGGGGATTTTAATCAACACGAATGGACAGTACTATAGTTCATGATTGCATTATGAGGGGATATGGATTACTGGTGATCTTTGGAAATCAAGTGATATGGTGCATTGCCGCAATTCAGGCAGTTAATATTTTCATGATGGCATGAGTACTAGCTATGACACGGAAATGACATGACCGTATAACTCCATCGTGTGGTTTGTCATGGTCACTATCTTGAAACCATGGTTCTAACAAACCTTTTCGGAGGGCCCAGCAAGCGGTAGGTGGTTTCCGATGAGGGGGGTGCGAAATCTTCACGGCTTGCCACGTGATCCTTATCCGGTTTTGGAAATCATGTTATTTTGGACCCCCCCCCCCCCCCCCATTATTTAAACGCAAAAGCACCGAGGGGGTATGAAATAAATCTCGTCCATTGATCTTATCAAACCCATTAACCATAAGCTTTTAGATGCCGAAAATTATAGCTTTCGGTATCTCACCTTTAATAAATTTTTGATCCATTTAGCTATCGAAATCTAAAGTTGGTGCTAAGATACAAACACAGCTGTGGGTGCATCAAAAACATTTATTTCAGTCATACCTTTCCTTCTGAACACCTTAACAAGAAAAATTTTCAACCAAGATCAGACTAATTCCCCAAATTAATAACTAAAGTACATATTCCTATTTTATAGGGTACTAACAACCCTTTAGGGGTTATGCCACATTTTAACTAAGCAACAAATTGTAACTTTCTCAACAGGAATCTCGTCGATCCCGGGTGAAATTGTTGCTCAGCAAACTGTGTAAAGGGCGAATTCTTCACACAGTTAGCAGGTTTTGTCAATTTGCAGGAAAGATAGTAGAGCTTGGTTCCAAGAGGCATATCTTGCTCATTTTTTAACCTTTTTGAGCTCAAAAAGAGCTTAGATAAGGGTTTTTGAGTGTCCTTAACTCAATTGCAGCCTCATATTTCTGATTTTAGCACTTTATGATGGAATTTTTGCAAATTCAATTCCTTTAGTGCTAGAGGAAAAGACAATTTTTTGAGGAAGATGGAGGCATATTTGAGCATGGAAAGACCCTAGAGGCTTTCCAACCTTCTAGTTTCATTTGCAGCAACTGTAACTTTAGTAGAGCAACTCTTTTTAGTCTTTTCTGCATGTGCTTATGAGAGAAGCCCTTTTTCAGCTCTTCATTATGAAGTAGTTGTATGTTTATGCTTTTGATTTCAGGTGGAGTATAAAGACCTATTGTGAGAGTCTTTTTTCTATTGAAAATCATGACTTTTTGTAGGGAGACATATTTTTGAGTGAGAGTTCTTTATAGGAGAACATTTCTTTGTAGGAGAAATATGCCACTCCAAAGTCAACAATTTGTTATGTGTTCATTTTCTTTTGAAATCAATAGAGCGGTCTAGCCATTGGAGTAGGCCCGAATGTTGAAATTTGCAATAAGAAACAGTGAAATTGGCATCCAGAAACAATAAGAAAATGCACACACACTAGTGTGGGATCACAGGTCACACAATGATCGATCCTAGCGACACATTATTGTGCAACCAATTTTTAAATAAATTGGGAAATTAATTGTAATATTTTCTCATAACAACTTGTAATAGTTAACTAAGTGTGATAGACTTAGTTAGCTCAAGAATTTCGAGTTGAGGGTCAAAGGATAGGCATATAGAGTGATTCTATTATTAACAGGGTCCAGTTGCAGTTGTAGCACTAGTGTAGTGTGAGTGGGATCAGTTAACTCACATTAATTGAGATAAAATTAGTTTAACTAGTTCTAACTGTTTGATGAGCTAGTGGAAGATCAAGTGAATTAAAATATATTTAATTCACCAATATTGATCTACTAAGTAACTGATGATTCACTATTAATATTTGCATGCATGTCAATTCTGATGGAGACCCAGTTGAGACAAAGGTTAAAGAAAAGTAAACTAACAATTGTATTTTTGGCGAACTGCACAGGTGCAGTTATAAAGTCAGAGGAAGGCTCCATAGGGATTGCGTAGTCAAGGAAGGCTAATTATCCTATTTAATAGGGATTAATTGCCTAGGGATTGTTTGAGCAAGGTTGGGCTAAGGAGGGGCTGAGAATTGGCTAAGTGTTTGTCAATTTTGCCTAAGAATTGCTAGACAGTTTTGTGCAGGATCAAAGTTAGACAATCAGGATAGTGCAGTATTTTCTCAGTGTGAGAAAGCATTGTATTGTTTCATGATTCTTTGACTATGTACAATATATGATAGAGGGGTTTTGAGCAAGTGCTTTCCCCATATACATCTTGTGTTGTGTGATTGATAATTTCCTTTCTCTTACTTGCAAGTGATTGAGCGATCATGTTTTATATTCCGCAAATATTGTAGAAGGATTCAGTATCTTGTTTTAGTACATTACATGATCAGATTGAATCCATTGTTATAATTTCCACATGATATTATAGTTTTGTTTAAGATTTTCTACATGGTATCAGAGTGTTAGGAATCACAATAGTGGAGAATAAATTGAGTTTATGTTGAATAATATTCAAAATTGCAGATAATTTCTTTGGAGCTAGAAGCGGATCAAGATGTTTTTCAATGGCTTGAGACTCGAATATGTATTCAAGGGAAATTTGAATTATATTTCATGGAAAGATAGGATGGAGGCAGTGTTGGAGGGCAATGGGTTGAAAGAATTCATAGATATTGATATTCTCAAGCCCGCAGCAGCAGATGCCCAATTTCTTGATGCATCGAAAAAGAAGGTAGCAAAGGCGAGGAGGATCTTGTTAGAGGGAGTTCAAGATCATATTTTCTCTAGTCATCATGGAAAGGAAAATCCATATGCTATGTGGAAGTCCTTGATAGATTTGTTTCAAAGCAGAAGTGGCCACAAAAAATTGGAACTCAAGGATAAGCTTAGGAAAATCAAAATGGAGAAAGGCGACACAATCCAGAAATACTTTACCAAGTTCACTCAATGTCGAGATGAGCTTGGAAGTGTTGGGATTACTGTAGCTGATCATGACTTGGTGGACCTGACACTTCTAGGCTTTCCCAAGAGCTGGCATAGTTACGAGGACTTTATGAATGGAAGGGAGAAGTTACCATATTGGGAGCGACTATGGTCAGATTTGGTACAAGAAGAGCTTCGGCGGAATACAGGGATGGATCCTCATCCAAGACTGATGATGAGGAAAATTGTGCCTTGGCTGGTAAGGCAAAGAAGGGGAAGGGGAGGAAGTCCCATTCCAAATCTGAGACCAGCAAATAAGGCAAGAATCATGACATGTCAAATGTGAAATGTTTTCACTGCCATGATCATGGACACTATGCCACAAATTGTCCACAAAAGAAGAAGAACAACAAGAAGGCTCTAGGATCTACAACGGGTGAAGCTTTAGCCTCGCAGTTTGAGTTGGAATTCTCTCTCATCACATGCATGGCATCAACTATGATGGGATCTATGTGGCACTTGGATAGTGGAACATATTTCCACATGACGGGAAACAAAGAACTCTTTAGTAGCTTAGAAGAGAAGGATCTTCAAATGCACATCGAGATGGTTGATGATGGGAGATATAGCACTACCAGGATTGGTAGAGTTACTTTCCAGAGACAGTCAGGTAAACCTTTCTTATTAAAATATTTCATGCATGTACGAGGCTTGAAAAAGAATTTAGTTTCAGTTTCTATGTTATAGGATCTTGGATATGATGTGGTTTTCAGTGAAGGAAAGGTGTTCCTTCGTCACAAAGCCACAACACAGGTAAAGAAGATTGGGGTTCGTGTGAAGAACCTCTACAAACTTGATGTAGATGGTTGCGCAACATTGATTAATAAATTAGGGAAGGTGGTGAGATGGGATACAAGTGAGTTATGGCATATGACATTAGGCCATCTACACCACAGTGCTTTGAGGATCATGCAGCATATTTATACTGGTCTTCCAAAGGGTACTCTTGCGCAGATAGACACATGCAAGGGATGTACCATGGAGAAGTATGAGAAAGCCATGCAATTGTCCCTTAAGAGGGAGCTTGACTTTCATGCAGATAAGGAATTTTTAGTTCCAAAGGATGAACCTCAGGATGTGGAATAGCCACAAGAATAGGATCATGGAGTAGCAGAAACCACTCATGTAGAGCCATCCACTAGAAATGGTAGGAAGTGCACCAGAGAGGCTGACAGATTGATGCTAGATGCGATAGAGCATGTAGGTGCAACTACATCATAACGCAAGCAGAGAAGGTCCCCAAATAGGTACACTGGATACATGGCTCTTATGAGCGAATTTATTGTGACGGAACCATCCTATTTTGAGGAAACAATGCAATAGACAACATGGGTTGATGCCATGGTTGAGGAGTATGACTCCATTATCAAAAACAGTCCATGGGAAGTGGTCCCAAGACCAATGGGGAATTCATTGGTTAGATCCAGGTGGATCTACAAGGTGAAGCACACAGAGACCTCCAGGAGGGGGGAATTTTGAGCCAGATGGGCAAAGGGAGTACATGCAGCTATACCTCCACGTGAGAGGTGGGGTGATGTGCAGATATAATCCCAAGAATAAATTTGGGCAGGGTCCATTGAGATGGTGTGTCTCATGGATCAAACCTAGCTACAAGGATCCCACAGTACAACAGTAGCAGGAAGGATCGATTAGATTGATGCAGTCAGATGTCAGGAAGACAAAAATCAGAGTGACAGGTGTCTAATACTGGAGCACAGATCAGAGTTGGCAGCAGTGCAGAGAGCACAGATGCAGATGTCAGCAACAACGCAAAGAGTCTAGTAGACATGTACCATAACTAGTAGCAGTAAGAAGACTCTTATGACAAATGCATTATACCGATTCAATTGTTCAGAGGCTATTCAGTTTCAAGAGAGTTGCATGTGCTATTCAATTTCAAGAGAGTTGCAAGAACATTCCAAAGGTACCAGATCGGGACAGATTGATTCCTTTCTTGTTGAGAGGGAGTGCTAAAATTTGCAACAAGAAACAGTGAAATTGGCATCTAGAAACAACAAGAAAATGCACACACACTAGTGTGGGATCACAGGTCACACAATGATGGATCCTAGCGACACATTAGTGTGCAACCAATTTTTAAAGAAATTGGAAATTAATTGTAATCTTGTCTCATAACAACTTGTAATAGTTAACTAAGTGTGATAGACTTAGTTAGCTCAAGAATTTCAAGTTGAGGGTAAAAGGATATGAATGTAGAGTGATTATATTATTAACAGTGACCAGTTGTAGCTGTAGCACTAGTGTAGTGTGAGTGGGATTAGTTAACTCACATTAATTGAGTTAAAATTAGTTTAACTAGTTCCAACTGTTTGATGAGCTAGTGGAATATCAAGTGAATTAAAATAGATTTAATTCACGAGTAGTGATCTACCAAGTAACTTATGAGTCACTATTAATAGATTCATGCATGTCAATTCTGATGGAGACCCAATTGAGACAAAGGCTAAAGACAAGTAAACTATCAATTATATTTTTGGCGAACTACCCAAGTGCAGTTATAAATTCATAGGAGGTCTCCATAGGGATTGCACAGTCAAGGAAGGCTAATTATCCTATTTAATAGGGATTAATTTCCTAGGAATTGCGTGAACAAGGCTAGGCTAAAGAGGGGATGAGAATTGGCTAAGTGTTTGTCAATTTTGCCTAAGAATTGCTAGACAGCTTTGTGCAGGATCAGAGTGAGACAGTCAGGATAGTACAGTATTTTCTCAGTGTGAGAAATCATTATATTGTTTCATGATTCTTTGACTATGTACAATATATGATAGAGGGGTTTTGATTATGTGCTTTCCCCATATACATCTTGTGTTGTGTGATTGATAATTTCCTTTCTCTTACTTGCATGTGATTGAGAGATCGTGTTTTATATTCCGCAAATATTGTAGAAGGATTCAGTATCTTGTTTTAGTACATTACATGATTGGATTGAATCCATTGATATAATTTATACATGGTATTATAATTGTGTTAGAGATTTTCTACACCGGAGACGTAGCCCGGGAGGGGTCAACTCCATTATCAGTGGTTGGTTTCTTCCCTCCATGTTGATCATATTGAGTTGCATATGAATGTGTATCCTTTTATAGTTCACGTGAAAACTTAATTCATCATCTTTGAAGAAGTGGTGAAACTAATTTTACCTATAAAGACCCATTTTGTTATAACTTTCAAAGTGTCAAAGGATGATCAAATTTTTTCTTCCTTTTGCATATCACGTTGTATCAGAGTAGGTTCTGACCAGATTGCAAGTATGGGAAAGAAATTGAAGCATGGAAAACTCCAAGAGTTGGAGTGATCGGAATTTGGATTGGGGGCAAAAATTTGCCAAAAATTCAAAGTGATTAGAATCGTACCAAACTAGAATGACTGGATCGGTCCCTTCGCCAGGAATCCGGTGCAATTCGTTTCACTCAAAATAGACTCTGTATGAGGAAGTTAGAGCCCATTGATCGTTGTGTCAAACAAGCGAATTTCAAAACAAAGGGTCAAATAGGGTCAAAGGCCAAAAATTTGGGTTTTCCTCCATTCGCCCAATGACACCATGCCAAGTGTCAGACTGTGGATGGTTGATAAGGGGGGTGACTTGTTTCAATTTTATTGGAGGTTTTAAGAACCAATGGCATGAGGACACGTGCCTAGCCTAGAGGCCGCCACGTGCCCCCTTCCAAGGTCCAAACCCAAACTCTCGTCAAATTATGAATTCACATTATAACTATGGACGAATTTTGAACATATATCAAATTCTGAATTCATATTACAAAGGTCCAAAGTCTGAATTTAAATGTCAAATTCAAAGGTTGGCTCAGCATTAATTCGAAGGTTGGCTTATTTAAATTAAACGGTGGGCAAAATATATTACCAACGAAAGGGCGAAGGTCGAGGCTCGACCCCACGACCTACCCCAAGTGAGCGAAACCATTTACCAATAGACCACCATGTTGTGACTTGATAGTCATAGTGCACAATATGTATTTGTATTTTCAAATGGGTTCAGGCGGGGGCAAGAAGGGACAGCCCCAAAGGCCAATCCTTACCACGGGACCGTGGCCCCAGAACCAGGAGCGGAGCGCTCCATTTAAATGCGGGATTAAAGTTGTAATATGGGTTTTATTGCATAACACATGATATTATGCTAATTGCACATGATAATGCAAATTAGTTAAAGCACACCCAATTAGCGCTAAACTTAAGTTTAACTCACACTTAAACTAATTAAATCTCGGTTTAATATGGAGACATGTTTGGCGGAGCCCCATTTTCGGTGCCACTACCAATTTGGTGGACTTAACCGGAGTTGTTCCAGATTTGGAGGAGTTTTCCTAGGGAAAACTGAATGAGCCATAACTTTGACATATTTCAACGAATTTTGGTTCAGGAAGAGTTATTCCTAGATTATTTGATGCTCTGAGCATGATGATGTAGGTTGCAGAGACATTGGAGCACTTTTGTAAGTGATTTTGCCACTTTGAAGATTAAAGAAGCCTAGGGCCACCAAGAGAGGAGGTCATGCCTTGATCAGCTGAAGACCATTTTCAGAGCTTGAAAAGTCTATTTTGAGGTTTTTGGGTCATATGAATCCAATGGAGTAGGTTTCAAGGCCATTGGAGCACTGTAGGTGCATGTAATCAGATAATTGACCATTAATCCAAAGAGGGCCTAGCTAGTTGAAGTAGGTCCATGGAGATGTAGCCTAGTTGGGGTTAACTATGTTATCAACTATTGTGTAATGTGTTTGTTGTGTGTTATTTCTCTGCACATATTTTTTTGTACATGTGTTTTTAACAGCTAATTAACTCTTGAATTTATCATAAAAACTACATAAACTTGACACATAAACCCTCGCATAACTCACTAATTTGAGATGATCCTAAACACATTTATTTTATATTGATGAGGGAGCTATCACAAAAAAACTAGTTTTCCCATATTCAGATCAGTTTGGTATCAGATGATCCGGATTTATGCAGGAACGCAACAGAATACAGAAATAACCATAAACATAGATATGCAGCGGAAATAATGTGTCATTTCATTAATATCAAATAACAGAAATATGCTTACAGACATAATGGAAATACAATAGCTAGGGTGCTGGTAGAAAATCTCTGAGAAGAGATGTGGTGGCTACAGACCTCTCAACTGTGTTACAATGAGGCTCGAGGGCCTATTTATTGTTGAGTAACAATGTAGAATTTGAAACGTCCAAAAACCTAACCGTAGGAGATGAGGTGTCAAAATTGTGGGCGCCCGTTTGGGTAAATTGGTGGTTCAACTTCCCGGGGGCATAACTTTGGCATACTATCTCCGTTTGACGCACATGATACATCATTAGAAAGCTCTATCCGAGGACTACAGCTGTCGGGACGAATTTGATCAGCAAAAACTGCTAAAAATAGTAAGTTTTATTGCAACTTGAAAATTGAAAGAACTGAAGATGGGGGTTCAAATGGAATAGGTGGGTGGCCACCAATATCCACCTGGATCATTAAGCCCCCAAAACGGCTCCGAGAGTGGAGGACCCGAAAACTTGCTAAAAATAGTAAGTTGTGCTGAATGTGAAAAGCTGCAAGAATTGATGGTGCTGGTCCAAATGGAATAGGTGGGTGGCCACCGATATCCACCTGGATCATCAGAGCACAGTTTAGCTCATTTTTCCCAAGGTTAGCTAGAAGAATTATCTATTGGTTTTGTAATTGTGCAAAGATAATTTAACTATGTGCAAGTTTATGTGTGTGAAGAGAAGGTTAGACTGAGAGCTCAATTCTCAAATCATAGCAAAGAATATTTTTATGAATTACAAGTGTGATGGCAGTTTTATCAAGTATTGTTTCTAATCCATCTTTCTTAGCAAGACTCTTTGATAAAGAGATGTTGCAGAAGCTCTACATCATGAATGATATGGTGCAAGAGATGTATGAAGACAATAGGGAGATCATTATACTTCTATAGCATTTGATTGCCATGAAGGATGAGAAGCAAGAGCTTCATGAAAAGATGCACGAGATGGAGACTCAGCTCCATATTGAAAATGAAAACTTAGCAAGGATGCATGAGATGGAAACTCAACTCCATGATTCCAAGGAAAACCTAGCCAAGCATGTGCATGAAAACTAGGTATGAAATTCAATTTTATCTTCAATTTACTCTCAAGATGAATGTGTACATGCTTTTGAAAGACACAATAGAAGAATAGGGTCCAAATTATTGATGAAAATGGGCTATGAAGGTAAAGAATTGGGCAAACTTGCGCAAGGCATAGTTGAGCCAATTGTTGTAGAGGAAAGGCCTAAGTGTTTGGGTCTTGGTTATGGACAACATGATTGAGAATGCTCCAAAGCCAAGGAGGCACATGAAGGTGTTCCAAGAAGGACATTCATTACATGTTCATTACCTCAAGCTTGTGAATATTGCGTTCACGAGGAATGAAAAATTTTCACACCCACTTTGCAAGAAGGTGCTCATAAGCATGCAACTAATGAGAATGGCAAACAAGAGGATGTTGAAAGCTCTAAAGTCATTGAATCCATTGTTGATATTTCAAAGAGAGTCACTAAATCATCAAATTCACCTCCTCAAGAAGGCGACAAAGGTGAATGTGCAAGGTATAAATCTACTTTTAATCAAGTTGCTTTTGATTATGAAAAACATGGTAAATATTCACATAATATTTGGAGAAATTTTGCATGTTCCTTTTGTGGTTTGAATAGCAATACTGTTTCAAGATGTTGGAATAAGATATCCATACACGGGAAACTTTCTAAACAAAGGAGACATAAAGCCAAAGGTCCATTGGACAATGCAAACCATGTTGAAAAGAAGATGCAATTTTTTTTCACTCATTGCCATCAGCAAGGTCATCTAGTAGACAAGTGTTGGAATTTGTATCCAAAAAGTCATCCACGACATTTGAATAAGGTGGAAAGAGATCTTGACAATAATGGAAAGGAGGATTCCATAATTGATGTGGGTCAGGATGATTCGCATAATGATGTGCAATTGAAAGAGGTGCCATTGAAATGGCTTGGTAAGAGATGGTTAGATTTCTTATCCAATTAAGGCCTTGCATGTCTTTTGATGTTTTATGCATTTCTTTTCCAATTGAATGCATGTTTCATGTTTACGCTAGAAGGTGTTTGAAAGTAGAGTTATGTTGACTCACTTAGATGCAGCAAAGATGGAAATTTGCACATGCTTTTTGTTTGACTTGAGAGTCAGTTGTTTGAAGAGGCATGTTTTGTTGACTTGTGTTTGGTCAATGGTTTGTACACTGAGATGTAAGAGTACATGGTGATGTTCACATGATGTGACATTTTTTGATTTGAAGGAGAAAAAGGATATGTCGTCAAGTTATGTTTCTTGCATGATGTGTTTTTCAGATTGATGGTTGTGTTTGTGATAAGATGTTGTAGGATTTTGGGAAGGTCCACTCTTGAGCGAGAGGCTCGTGATTAGCCTTCATTCCCAAATCATGGCACAAGCAGCATGTCAACACTGGATTATGTTGTACAAGAGGGACAAGATGCTAAAAAATTTCAACCAAAACAACATCCATTGTAGACCATTTGATGTGTTGACACCAAGAAGCGAAAGAGATAGCGAATGCATTCTTCCAGATGTGGAATTTGGAACCGTGGAGGTAAAAGAATGGTCATTTATTTTCTTGTTATTACTGATGTTGGAACTCATTGTTTTAGTTCACTCAGATGTGCTTAACTTGGGAAAGTGGTTTCCAAGGAGAAGCTTGCATCGAATGCATGTTTGTGCAAAAGAGGAACATGATTCTTAGTGGGATGGCCATAACTTAGTTTTCCAAGCACCGAGGGATCGCTTTGGTACAGCAAGGTGTTTAGTCAGTCAGCAAGCAGCCAAAAAGTGTTGGATGGAGTCAGCAGCAAAACATGATGATGTAGGTTGCAGAGACGTTGGAACACTTTTGTAAGTGATTTTTCCACTTTGAAGATTAAAGAAGCCTAGGGCTGCCAAGAAAGGAGGTCATGCCTTGATCAGCTGAAGACCATTTACAGAGCTTGAAGAGTCTATTTTGAGGTTTTTGGGTCCTATGAATCCAATGGAGTAGGTTGCAAGGCCATTGGAGCACTGTAGGTGCATGTAATCATAGAATTGACCATTAATCCAAAGAGGGCCTAGACAGTTGAAGTAGGTCCATGGAGATGTAGCCTAGTTGGGGTTAACTACTACATAAAATTGACACATAAACCCTCGCATAACTCGCTAATTTGAGACGATTCTAAACACATTTATTTTATATTGATGAGGGAGCTATCACAGCAAAACTAGTTTTCCCATATTCAGATCAAGTTGGTATCAGAGCACAGTTTAGCTCATTTTTCCCAAGTTTAGCTAGAAGAATTATCTATTGGTTTTGTAATTGTGCGAAGAGAATTTAACTATGTGCAATTTTATGTGTGTGAAGAGAAGGTTAGATTGAGAGCTCAATTCTAAAATCATAGCAAAGAAGATTTTTATGAATTACAAGTGTGATGGCAGTTTTATCAAGTATTGTTTCTAATCCATCTTTCTTAGCAAGACTCTTTGATAAAGAGATGTTGCAGAAGCTCTACATCATGAATGATATGGTGCAAGAGATGTATGAAGACAAGAGGGAGATCATTATACTTCTAGAGCATTTGATTGCCATGAAGGAGGAGAAGCAAGAGCTTCATGAAAAGATGCATGAGATGGAGACTCAACTCCATATTAAAAATGAAAACATAGCAAGGATGCATGAGATGGAAACTCAACTCCATGATGCCAAGAAAAACCTAGCCAAGCATGTGCATGAAAAAGAGGTATGAAATTCAATTTTATCTTCAATTTCCTCTCAAAATGAATGTGTACGTGCTTTTGAAAGACACACTAGAGGAATAGGGTCAAAATTATTGATGAAAATGGGCTATGAAGGTAAATAATTGGGCAAACTTGCGCAAGGCATAGTTGAGCCAATTGTTGTAGAGGAAAGGCCTAAGTGTTTGGGTATTGGTTATGGAAAACATGATTGAGAATGCTCCAAAGCCAAGGAGGCACATGAAGGTGTTCCAAGAAGGACATTCATTAAATGTTCATTACCTCAAGCTTGTGAATATTGTGTTCATGAGGAATGCAAAAGTTTTACACCCACTTTGCAAGAAGGTGCTCATAAACATGCAACTAATGAGAATGGAAAACAAGATGATGTTGAAAGCTCTAAAGTCATTGAATCCATTGTTGATATTTCGAAGAGAGTCACTACCTCATCAAATTGACCTCCTCAAGAAGGCGACAAAGGTGAATGTGCAAGGTATAAATCTACTTTTAATCAAGTTGCTTTTGATTATGAAAAACATGGTAAATCTTCACATAATATTTGGAGAAATTTTGCATGTTCCTTTTGTGGTTTCAATAGCCATATTGTTTCAAGATGTTGGAATAAGATAGCCATACACGGGAAACTTTATAAACAAAGGAGACATAAAGCCAAAGGTCCATTGGACAATGCAAACCATGTTGAAAAGAAGATGCAATTTTTTTTCACTCATTGCCATAAGCAGGGTCATCTAGTAGACAAGTGTTGGACTTTGTATCCAACAAGTCATCCACGACATTTGAATAAGGTGGAAAGATATATTGACAAGAATGGAAAGGAGGATTCCATAATTGATGTGGGTCAGGATGATTAGCATGATGATGTGCAATTGAAAGAAGTGCCATTGAAATGGCTTGGTAAGAGATGGTTAGATTTCTTATCCAATTAAGGCCTTGCATGTCTTTTGATGTTTGATGCATTTCTTTTCCAATTGAATTCATGTTTCATGTTTACGCTAAGAAGGTGTTTGAAAGTAGAGTTATGTTGACTCACTTAGATGCAGCAAAGATGGCAATTTGCACATGTTTTTTGTTTGACTTGAGAGTCAATTGTTTGAAGAGGCATGTTTTTTCAACTTGTGTTTGGTCAATGGTTTGTACACTGAGATGTAAGAGTACATGGTGATGTTCACATGATGTGACATTTGTTGATTTGAAGGAGAAAAGGGATATGTTGTCAAGTTATGTTTCTTGCATGATGTGTTTTTCATATTGATGGTTGTTTTTGTGATAAGATGTCGTAGGATGTTGGGAAGGTCCACTCTTGAGCGAGAGGCTCGTGATTAGCCTTCATTCCCAAATCATGGCATGAGAAACATGCCAACACTGGATTATGTTGGACAAGAGGGACAAGATGCTAAAAATTTTGCAGCCAAAACAACATCCATTGTAGACCATTTGATGTGTTGACACCAAGAAGCGAAAGAGATAGCGAATGCATTCTTCCAGATGTAAAATTTGGAACAATGGAGGTAAAAGAATGGTCATTTATTTTCTTGTTATTACTGATGTTGGAACTCATTGTTGTAGTTCACTCAGATGGGCTTAACTTGGGAAAGTGGTTTCCAAGTAGAAGCTTGCATCGAATGCATGTTTGTGCAAAAGAGGAACATGATTCTTAGTGGGATGGCCATAACTTAGCTTTCCAAGCACTGAGGGATCGCTTTGGTACAACAAGGTGTTTATTCAGTCAGCAAGCAGCCAGTAAGTGTTGGATGGGGTCAGCAACAAAACATGATGATGTAGGTTGCAGAGACGTTGGAGCACTTTTGTAAGTGATTTTTCCACTTTGAAGATTAAAGAAGCCTAGGGCCACCAAGAGAGGAGGTCATGCCTTGATCAGCTAAAGACCATTTTCAGAGCTTGAAGAGTCTATTTTGAGGTTTTTGGGTCCTATGAATCAAATGGAGTAGGTTTCAAGCCATTGAAGCACTGTAGGTGCATGTAATCAGAGAATTGACCATTAATCCAAAGAGGGCCTTGCCAGTTGAAGTAAGTCCATGGAGATGTAGCCTAGTTGGGGTTAACTACGTTATCAGCTATTGTGTAATGTGTTTGTTGTGTGTTATTTCTCTGCAAATATTCTTTTGTACATGTGTTTTTAACAACGAATTAACTCATGAATTTATCATAAAAACTACATAAACTTGACACATAAACCCTCGCATAACTCGCTAATTTGAGACGATCCTAAGCACATTTATTTTATATTGATGAGGGAGCTATCACAACAAAACTAGTTTTCCCATATTCAGATCAAGTTGGTATCAGAGCACAGTTTAGCTCATTTTTCCCAAGGTTAGCTAGAAGAATTATCTATTGGTTTTGTAATTGTGCAAAGAGAATTTAACTGTGTGCAAGTTTATGCGTGTGAAGAGAAGGTTAGATTGAGAGCTCAATTCTCAAATCATAGCAAAGAAGATTTTTAAGAATTACAAGTGTGATGGTAGTTTTATCAAGTATTGTTTCTAATCCATCTTTCTTAGCAAGACTCTTTGATAAAGAGATGTTGCAGAAGCTCTACATCATGAATGATATGGTGCAAGAGATGTATGAAGACGAGAGGGAGATTATTATACTTCTAGCGCATTTGATTGCCATGAAGGAGGAGAAGCAAGAGCTTCATGAAAAGATGCATGAGATGGAGACTCAGCTCCATATTGAAAATGAAAACATAGCAAGGATGCATGAGATGGAAACTCAACTCCATGATGCAAGGAAAACCTAGACAAGCATGTGCATGAAAAATAGGTATGAAATTCAATTTTATCTTCAATTTCCTCTCAAGATGAATGTGTACATGCTTTTGAAAGACACACTGGAGGAATAGGGTCCCAATTATTGATGAAAATGGGCTATGAAGATAAAGAATTGGGCAAACTTGCGCAAGGCATAGTTGAGCCAATTGTTGTACATGAAAGGCCTAGGTGTTTGGGTCTTGGTTATGGAAAACATGATTGAGAATGCTCCAAAGCCAAGGAGGCACATGAAGGTGTTCCAAGAAGGACATTCATTACATGTTCATTACCTCAAGCCTGTGAATATTGTGTTCATGAGGAATGCAAAAGTTTTACACCCACTTTGCAAGAAGGTGCTCATAAGCATGCAACTAATGAGAATGGAAAACAAGAGGATGTTGAAAGCTCTAAAGTCATTGAATCCATTGTTGATATTTATGAGAGAGTCACTACCTCATCAAATTCACCTCCTCAATAAGGCGACAAAGGTGAATGTGCAAGGTATAAATCTACTTTTAATCAAGTTGCTTTTGATTATGAAAAACATGGTAAATCTTCACATAATATTAGGAGAAATTTTGCATGTTCCTTTTGTGGTTTGAATAGCCATACTGTTTCAAGATGTTGGAATAAAATAGCCATACACGTAAAAAATTCTAAACAAAGGAGACATAAAGCCAAAGTTCCATTGGACAATGCAAACCACGTTGAAAAGAAGATGCAATTTTTTTTCACTCATTGCCATAAGTAGGGTCATCTAGTAGACAAGTGTTGGACTTTGTATCCAACAAGTCATCCATGACATTTGAATAAGGTGGAAAGAGATATTGACAAGAATGGAAAGGAGGATTCCATAATTGATGTGGGTTAGGATGATTCACATGATGATGTGCAATTGAAAAAGGTGCCATTGAAATGGCTTTGTAAGAGATGGTTAGATTTCTTATCCAATTAAGACATTGCGTGTCTTTTGATGTTTGATGCATTTATTTTCCAATTGAATGCATGTTTCATGTTTACACTAGGAAGGTGTTTGAAAGTAGAGTTATGTTGACTCACTTAGATGCAACAAAGATGGAAATTTGCACATGCTTTTTGTTTGACTTGAGAGTCAGTTGTTTGAAGAGGCATGTTTTGTCGACTTGTGTTTGGTCAATGGTTTGTACACTGAGATGTAAGAGTAAATGGTGATGTTCACATGATGTGACATTTTTTGATTTGAAGGAGAAAAATGATATGTTGTCAAGTTATGTTTCTTGCATGATGTGTTTTTCAGATTGATGGTTGTGTTTGTGATAAGATGTTGTAGGATTTTGGGAAGGTCCACTCTTGACTGAGAGGCTCGTGATTAGCCTTCATTCCCAAATCATGGCATGAGCAGCATGTCAACACTAGATTATGTTGGACAAGAGGGACAAGATGCTAAATTTTTTGTAGCCAAAACAACATCCATTGTAGACCATTTGATGTGTTGACACCAAAAAGCGAAAGAGATAGCGAATGCATTCTTCCAAAAGTGGAATTTGGAACCATGGAGGTAAAAGAATGGTCATTTATTTTCTTGTTATTACTGATGTTGGAACTCATTGTTGTAGTTCAATCAGACGGGCTTAACTTGGGAAAGTGGTTTCCAAGGAGAAGCTTTCATCGAATGCATGTTTGTGCATAAGAGGAACATGATTCTTAGTGGGATGGCCATAACTTAGTTTTCCAAGCACCGAGGGATCGCTTTGGTACAACAAGGTGTTTAGTCAGTTAGCAAGAAGCCAGCAAGTGTTGGATGGGGTCAACAGAAAAAGGAGAACATTGGTTGAAGAGCCAAGCCATTTGCAAGGCAAGGCATGTCAGTGAACCCAAGTGGTTGTCGTGACGATGTTTCCAAGTAGAATCAAGTTGATAGAACTTAGGAAAGAGAAGATTATTCAACTCTCATGAGATAACCAAATTTTGTGGGTCCAAAATCCTGTCAGTGGGAAGAAGTGATCGGAATCTAGATTGGGGGAAAAAATTTGCCAAAAATTCAAAAAGATCAGAATTGCAGCAAACTAGAACAACCAGATCGGCCCCGTCGCCAATAATTCGGTGCAATTTGTTTCACTCAAAACAGACTCTGTATGAGGAAGTTAGAACCCGTTGATCATTGTTCCAAATAGGTGAATTTAAAAAAAAAAGGGTCAAAGAGGGTCAAAGGCCAAAATTTTGGGTTTTACTCCATTTTGCCCAATGACACCATGCCAAGTGTCAGACTGTGTATGGTTGCTAAGGGGGTGACTTGTTTCAATTTTATTGGAGGTTTTAAGAACCAATGGCATGAGGACACGTGGCTAGCCCAGAGGCCGCAATGTGTCCCTTCCAAGGTCCAAACTACAACTTTGGTCAAATTTGGAATTCACATTATAACTATGGTCGAATGTTGAGCATATATCAAATTTTGAATTCGTATTAAAAAGGTCCAAAGTATGAATTTAAATGTCAAATTCAAAGGTTGGCTTGACATTAATTCAAAGGTTGGCTTATTATATATTAAATGGTGGGAAAAATATCTTACCAACGGAAGGGCAGAGGCCGGGGCTCAACCCCACGACCTCCCCCAAGCGAGTGCAACCATTAACCAATAGACCACCACATTGTGACTTGATAGTCATAGCGCACAATATGTATTTGAATTTTCAAATGGGTTCAGGCGGGGGCAAGAAGGGCCAGCCCTTACCACAGGACCATGGCCCCAGAATCAAGAGTGGAGCACTCCATTTAAATGTGGGATTAAAGTTGTAATACAGGTTTTATTGCATAACCCATGATTATTATGCTAATCGCATATGGTAATGTAGATTAGTTAAACTGCGCCCAATTCGCACTAAACTTAGTTTTAAATCACACTTAAACTAATTAAACCTCAATTTAATACGACAACATGTTTGGTGGAGCCCCATTTTCGGTGCCACTACCAATTTTGGTAGACTTAACTGGAGATGTTCCAAATTTGGAGTAGTTTTCCTAGGGAAAACTGAATGAGCCATAACTTTGGAATATTTCAACCAATTTTGGCTCAAGAAGAGTCATTCCTAGATTATTTTGATGCTCTGAGCATGATGGTGAAGGTTGCAGAGGTGTTGGAGCACTTTTTAAAGTGTTTTTTCCACTTTAAAGATTAAAGAAGCCTAGGGCCACTAGGAGAGGAGGTCATGCCTAGATCAGCTGAAGACCATTTTCAGGGCTTGAAGAGTCTATTTTGAGGTTTTTGGGTCTTCTAAATCCAATGGAGTAGGTTGCAAAGCCATTGGACCACTGTAGGTGCATGTAATCGGATAATTAAACATTTATCCAAAGAGGGCCTATCCAGTTGAAGCAGGTCCATGGAGATGTATTCCAGGAGGGGCGAACTTCATTCTCAGCTACTTTGTAATGTGTTTGATGTGTGCTATTTCTCATCAATTTATTTGTTGTACATGTGTTTTTAACAGCTAATTAATTCATGAATTACTCATAAAAAGATACATAAACTTGAAACATAAACCCTCACATAACTGGCTAATTTGAGACGATCTTAAACCCATTTATTTTATACAGATGAGGGTGCTAGCACAACAAAACTAGTTTTCCCATATTTAGATCATGGAGGAGATAAATCTATCTCTTCGAATGGAGAATGTCAAGTTAAGGAGATTGCTTGAAGTTGCAGAGGAGGAGAAAAGGAAAATGCACCTACAGTTGCAGCATATTGTGGAGGAACAGATTGGTAAGTGTTCTTCTCGGAAGCAACAACGAGTCCCTCAAGAACGAAATCAGTTTGTGGGCATGGTCCATACACAGGATATGGAACTTATGTTGAGAATGATTCTTCTGATTTTTCCAGCATTTGAAAGATTATCCCTATATGCTCGTTGGTAAAAGTGGTTGGTTAGATTCATCATCCACTTCTTCATTAACATCTGAATACAAAAAATATAGGTAGTTGGCCAAAGGAGGTAATTGGTGTTTCTAGTTGTACTCCTTCGACTAACGTTGAGAACACATCTTTTGAAACTTTTGAAAAACACCAAAGGGATTGGTATGAAGCTTTTAACTGAGATGGTTTATGATGGAAGAGCCCTCAGAGTCAATGGCGAAGGCATCACTAATCCTATTGAAGTGAATGAATGACCACGGTATGAAGGATTGGGTTATGGCTATGAAGAAATTGGAGGGTGCTCCAAAATTGTTGAGGCAAAGAAATCAAGTGATGGTACAACACACCATGATGGTAGTGATAGTGACAAATTGTCTCCACAAAGAGATGGAAATTCCAAAGGACATGCCAAGTCCAATTCTCCTCATCCAATTCACAGCCAAAAAGACAAGTATAAGTGTCATGGGGATTCCAAAAATGTTAGTGATTTTGATCATTTATGGGAAATGTTTCCTTGTACGTTGTGATGCATCTGACCATTGTGTGGTTGATTGTGAGAAACATAAGGAGATGGTCAAAAAAATGGATCAAATCCTTGGGACAATATATTAGGAACCTCTCTCGGGTTTGAATAATTCCTTGTCGATGGGAAAGTGTAAGCATTTTTGTACCCATTATAACATGAATGGGCACCAGATTGAAAAGTGTTGGAAAATCCATCTGAAACTTCGTCCCAAGAAGGAAAAAGAGGTCATGTGATCTCCTACAAGGAAAGCCACGGGTGGAAAAGTGGAAACTGATATTGCTCCTGAAGCAGCCTTTGAAGTAAAGCGGGTGCAGAAAGAGAACCCATAAGGAGCATTGGAATTTCATCGAGCAAGTCTACAATTGTGTCAACACTCACCTATTCAAGTATTTAAATGTGAATATTGTTTGTGAATTTGATCTTTGGTCAATATTGTGCAATAGATGACCATAGTAATGTGGAAAAAGTCAAGTAGGTCATTTAAAAAATGCATTCGGTACATAAAAGAGTAAAAGTGCGGCTTGAGGAAAACAAAGAAAAGCGTAAACCAATGCATGGCAAGCATTGAGTTGCTTATGATTTCCAGGTGGAAAATATAGTGTGTTTTCAGCAAAGAAAGACTTCAAGGTGGAGTTTTTTTGGGCCAAAGAAATATGGTCTTAGAGAGAATGTTCATATTCCATGCATCGAAGATTTTGTTCCTGCATGTTTAGGAGAATTGCAGCAAGCCACAATTCTTGACATGGAGACAAGGACTTCACGCAGAGGCAAGGTGGAGTACCTTGAATGGATCTCAGCAGAACCAATTCAAGCACAGTAAGAAGGATTGAGATCAGGAAATTAAATGAGATTTTTCCTCACTTATTTGCTGAGTGAAGATATACTTTTGGAGGTCCAATAGTTCCTAGTGGGGAGGTATGATTTGGAGATAAAAAATAGGCTAAAAAATGAAAGTATTCAAAATATCTTGAAACTAGTGTCAAATCATAGTGTTCATCGTCCTAATTCCAATGATGCTTGAATCGCCTCAATCCGACGTCATAAGAAGAAGTTATGATGTTATGAATTTTTTGACCAAGAGCTAAAAAGTCAAGTAGCAGGGTTGACTGGGCTACTGACTGGGCAATCCATACAGCTGACGTCATCAACTGACTATGGAGGATTTGGTTTTAGACAGGTCAATCCTGTGCTGACATGTGGCATCATAATACAGGATGGAATGGAAATTTTTGATTGGTCAGTTTGGTTTGAGGTGGCCCAATTAGAGGGCACCACATGGGCCAATCGGAGGGTGCCACATAGCTCTTTGTGGTTGGTCAAAAAAATTTATAAGGGTTGAAGGGTCCGTTACCCACCACCTATGGGTAGCGTATATAGGAGAAATTTTTTCTCCTAGTTGGTCCTCAGTCGGCAGCCAGTAGCCCCTTGCAGCCACAATATATATCAATGTGTAATTATCTCCACCACTTGAGCCAGCCATGTGGTCCCTCACCCACATTTTATGATTGTATGTTTGAAGGTGGGCCTCCCGACCTCGAAGGTATGACTTTTCATTGGTATAGTTGAGTAATTTTCCTTACTTGTCATGGGAACTTTTGTGCATGGATTGGTATGGGGATTCGATGGAAAGAGTGGGTTAGGTATGCACTCTTGTCTCCACTACCCAATTTCGTGGTTAACCTTATATCGTAGTCTTATGGAATCTCTTTTACTGACCATTAGAATTAGGGTTCACACTACATGGGAAATCTCAATTTTTTTGCATGGTACCTCTTCCTGACACATCATATATCACCCTCATTCCACTCATTTTATCCCCATTCATCTCTTTCGCCATCCAGGTCCACATGTGTCCATTGGGTCTGCATAGGGTTAGCCTCCCCCTGCCCTTGTCCACACCTTGGGTCAGTCTTGGAACGATGCCCGAGAGGTTGATGCAACTAAAAATAAAATAAAAATTATAACTTGGCCACTCTCAACAAGAAATGTACCGTAAAATGCAAAATATGGTCAAGACAGACAAATTCAGCACGCAGGAAAAAGTTAAACACGAGCTCTACTCCTTATCTATGGCCATCACCTTGGTTTCTATGAGCCCTAGATGATCCCTATCCATCATTAAGTAACCCGTGATTTTCCCAAACCCTGGTGGTAAATGAACCTCCCCACCTTAAGGGGGCATCCATTGGTATATATTACACATCATGCTCTCATCCCCTGGAGCCCCGAGGTTATGAAGAAAATTCAATGAAAGGAAAGAGGCATATTAAGAAAGGTGGAAAAACTCATGTACCACGATTTTCACCCTCCTACACTCATATACCCAGATGTGGGATTCCATTATTATAGCTACCCTTGTACCATGACATGTGGTTTGAATGATCCTTCTGGCCCCCACTCTGCTCCATTACTATATCATTTTCCACCTACCATTTGAGGGATGTACCATGGACATGGTCCCCCTGTAGAAATTTATTAATACTGATGTATTACCGGATCCTCCTGATCTCATAATATTTATCTTCTTGCAAAATACAGAATCCTTCCACTAATAACCTGCGGAAATTTAAAAACTCAATTGCAAACACATGTGAATAAATTCAGTCGCACATAACACAGTTGTTTAACCGGAAAGCTTAAAGCTAAAAACCCCAACTATCATATATTATGTATATCAATGGAATCATGTAATAATCTCATACAAAGCTTAGTACATCAAGATCTTAGTACAATGTAGATTCATTACACACTGTCATGCAGAAATTTGCATATCTATGCACCAATTTCTTGCCTCTTGACAGCCTGCCTCCACTGCGCAATCCCTCCTGAAGAAGACCCCTGAATGAATTCAAATTGGCCTTGCCTTGACTGCACAATCCTCATTGGCAACTCCAATGTGTGTCAGATGCATTGAATGCATCACTATAGTCACAACGGATAGTCCATCTCACCCTTTCACCTATCTCTCCACTAGGTCTCCACTGGAACTGACATGCACTGTAGTTAACTGCTGTATCTGTTCAGTTGTTAGTGAGTTATTAGTTGTGAATTAATTAACTAATTAATTCACTTAACTCTCACTAGTGTATCTTTTTGTTAGACTAGATAGAACTAGCTCAACTGAGTTTAACTCACTTAACTGAGTTAAACTAAATAACAACTCCTGTAACTTCTCTTCCAACTCTGTCATAACTTTGCCACTTCAGTTCTAACTGAATCCTCTATGCATGAGCCACCAATAAACCCTAGGAATTGTGTAATTCCTTCAGCCCACTAATTTTCCAAATCTGTTCACTGAAATAAAGTGCTCCAAGAGAATAAGTTAATGTTTATTGTCGGATTATTATTGAGAGCTAATAATAATCAACATGAATCTATTTTTAGATCGAAAATCTATAAATAGACTTCGCCCAATATTCTAAAAATATAATTTCATCTATTTTCCACATTTGACCAACCATCTACAAATAGCATCCTGCAACTTATAGAATATGCTCACCATGTCTAAAAATAGACATACACCTAAAATAGCCTGCGGGCCCCACTTAGTGAAGGTGCTTACTTTTCACTAAGCTCATCATCTTGTTGAATCTCAACACCCCCTTTAGAGGTTGAAACCGCCTAAAAGGGTCCTTGATTGACTCCCTTATTGAACTTGGAGACACTTGTACATGCCAAAGCCCACTATGGAAGGGCATGCCACCATGAAGTGCCCCATTGATTCCATGACTTGTAAGCTAGTTTAATTGACAAATTTAATGATTTTTTGTATTGGAGGGAAAGATAACACATTGTATCTCATGTCAGATTGCAGGTAGGTCTCCTTTTGGGGCTTGGTCTCCCTATATGGGGTCCTAGCCCTCCATAGGGCCACTTTGGCAGTTTTAGGGTGAGTGTTGAGAGACATGGGCCTCCACCATAGCAGAGAGTACTTTATGGATCCCCAACACCGCTCATTGATTTCTCGTGGTCTACATTTTGGATGAGGATGATGCTGATGGTTCACCATACTCAGCCAACTCCACACATGCACCATACACTTGGAAAATGTTCCAGGGTCCAACAGATGTCTCCCACTGTAGAGGGAGGGCTTGTGTCATCATCCTAGCCCTTACAAATGGTCTACAAGAATTTTTGACCCACTTGGAGACCATGAGTATGTTCTTATGCCCCCACACCCACTTGGGAGCACCATGGGTTCTTGCTTGAAAAACAAGGGGCCAACCCCTTGTCCACTATGTTTGGGGTCTAGTTCTACATCATGGCACCCCTTGGACTTCATTAGGCCTCCTAAAATGCCCAACGACTTAGTATATTGATCATTCTGCACTCTTGAGAGGCTTATTCCTATGTTATTAAGCTATTTTGGTGGGCTTGTCACCAAAAGTATTGTTATTATGCACATTATTTTATTCTAGGGGCATTATTAGTCCAAATTAGGCCATTCAAACCCCTTAGAGGATTGTATAAATATAAGTGAGATGATTCATTTTCATCATCATCACTTGGATTAGGTTATCTTCTCTTGTGAGATTTTCGTTATCCTTCTTAGAGGACGAGTTTGGATGAATGGCTGAATTTTGACGTTTGTATCTCTTTCATTTTTGTCTTGAAGCTTCACTATTAGTTTATCTTAATGATTGGTTATAATCTTTCTTACATGTAAGTTATCTTTTAATGCTATTCTTGTTATTTACTTTTGTCACATGCATGTTGCTGGGATTTTCGCTATACTAGGCTGAAATTTGTTGCTTTTCTTAAGCGAAATTGTGGAAATTTGATATTTTATAGTGTTGCATCATGTCATGGGCCATGTATGAATGGGTGAATGTTCCTAGAGATAATTTATGTTAAATAAATCTTGATAAGTCATCATTTATTGCAAAATGAAGTATAAAGTCCTAGCAGCAGTTTTTCTCACGCTCTAAATGCCATGCGAATTTTTTGAAGGCCTCCTTGAATGGGTGAATTCTTCCCAAACCATAAATTGTCCTTGAATCCATCTCTTCCAAAGGAAAAGGCACTAATCCTCCATTGGTGATCATTTTCAACTCTTATTCTTCTCACCTCCCTCTTTTTTTTTAGGCATAGCCTACATAGGACACCTAGGGAATCAATTATCTCACAATCTAGCCATCCAAACACTTCGATTTTTGGTCCACAACTGTGATGGGGTTTTCTCATGGTTTTCGCTAGAGGCCCTACAAATTTGAAGCAAATCCGACGGTGGGATCTTGAGATATAGCAAGCCTTAGCTCAGGGACCATTTCTTTCCCTAGTTTTCCCTTAGCTAGTGTCCTCATTAGGATCATTGAATTCAAACCTTAAAGAAAATTTGTCCTTTTATCCTCTTCTCCTCCATAATTAGGTCAAGCCCTTCATTGGGTGATCAAATCCATATCCTTGACCTAATTTTTGGGTTCTCTTGGTCCTGTGTGGTCCCGCAACTTATTGAAGCTAATTTCACAAAGACCACTTGGAAACCAAATTTTCGCAAGGATTTTTAGGACTACATATCTCCTATACAGGTATTATCCTCAAACCCTAGCCCTTGAAATGCCCTTGGTCCTTCCTAGATATCCTTAAACCTTTCTTCTCAAGAAATAAAGCCATAAATTTGATCCCCTCTTGTGAATAGACCATTGGAATCACCATTTTATTCCTCTCATTGACATACTCATTATTGTGATTCTCATTATACCTGTTCTCCTCCCATCGGTGAAAATATGTAAAGATAAAGGAGCCTTAACCGAGGTGACGATGGGATATCGCTCAATTTTTTCCCTCGACCCAGTAGTTTCTCTATAGGAACCCCTCCTAGGACCCCAACTATTTTGAGCGGTAACATTTTGGTGTCGTTGCGAGGGACACAAGACGTGTGTTTTGTTCCCCATATGACATATTGACATATCATTATTGGCAACTCCATTAGAAGAATAAATCCCTAGTTCTTCATTAAGACTCACAGTTAATGCTTGTAGGGTGAAGCAAGCATCTATCAAGGCACTTTAATTCACCCTCGCGACTCCATTTCAATACTAGTTTTCAAAATAATGAAAAGTGGACTATTGTAAAAGAGAGATTAATCTTGGTCCTACATTTACAAAACTTGATGACCAAGACATTCAAGAACTAAGAAAGGATGTGGATAAATATGCTGAATTTTATCATGATTTATTGGAGGATATGGATAAGGAATTCATGCTCTCATTTCATAAGTCAACACAAAAGAAACTCTACATAATGAGGTGTTCCTATGAGAAGGATCATAGTCATCTCCTTGACTTCGTTGGCCTAACCCGTGCTTTTAATATTCTGACTAGCCTAATTAATGACAAATATTATAATTAGTCGCAAAGCCCCACAAAGGGTAAACAATTGGATGATCAAGGTGACATTGAAGAAATTTTAAGTGTGAAGGATCATCAACAAAGTGAGGAATATATGGAAGAGTGGAATCAATTTGAATAAGTTGGAGAGGACCTTGGGAACCTAAATAATGTGCAAAAAGAAGAGTCCTCCTTGGTTCCACATGATGAAAAGGATGATTTTATGGCCACATGTGTTGGGGAAGATGAGGTTGACCTTACCTTTCTCAAGGATATTACTCCTGATGATTCTCCTTTTTTGAGCCTTGGGGAAGGCGATCCCATTAGCCCCTTGGAATATTACATAGAATATTACTTCTGCATTGAAAAGGATAAATGGGAAATTATCAGTCCTCAATTTGATTTTTCTCCCATTTATGATATCGACAAGATGGATGAGGTTGATATTGGTCTTCCATCTCTCTCGGGCATTACTTGTGATGACATATCCATCAAAACCATTGGGAAGGAGAATTAATATTTTCTCTTACATGAAGAGGGGAAATTTGAAGTAATCAATTCTCCTTTTAGGAAAGACCCAATACTTGATACTGATAATGTTGAAATCGACGAATCTCTTACCTATCCTTTTTATGATTCTATACTCAAATAACTTAAGCCATTAAATTATGATTTTGAGGAGGAAAAACTCCTTGAATATGAGACTTCACTCTCCCTTTTGCATTTTTCTCCCGTTCATCATATTGAGTCTTCCACGAGTGATTCCATCACCCCATTTAGTATGATCTCCAATGACCGTAGGCCCTTTCACCTCCCTACATATGATGTTGATGAAGAAACACCCACTAGATGCATCCCTCCTTCACCCTCATACCCTTGGGGTTGTGAATAAAATCACTCCATTGAGAAAACAATATGTTGTCCCCTTTCATGTCCCAAGTTTCCTTTCTTTCCCCATCATGACCTTCCGACATCTGCAAAGCATAATATTATGAGCGGTGATTGTGATAGGGACTTCTCAAGGGTCATCATTCATTCCACCATTGTGTACCTACAGGGAAAGCCTCACACTTCTGGATTAACTTATTTTCCTTCTCCTACAACTTCATCTTACCTTGCTTGGAAATCATATTTTTCCATCTCCCACCCGCTTCATCCTCCATGTGATTGTGTCTGAATTCACGTTGGGATTTGATACACAAGTAATCATATAAGCAGACACGTGTATATTAATTTGATGATATCTTGGTTGCACTATCCTTATGATTGCACTTAGCATGGGAATTAAAATATATGCATGTTAGGGTAGAGTGCATTTCATACTTATTTTCTCATCAAAACTAACATCATATGATATTTCTCATGACACCTTAGTTTCATTTAGATAAAATTTGCATTTTACTTTCCTGATGATTTTTATGACCTAATATTAAGCATGGGTGATGATAAGACACCGCGAAAACATGTTGCCCCATGTGATTGGTCTTTGATATGTGCAGATAATAGGTCTACAGTACCAAGTTATTTTTGGTGTTCTCATGACCTCCCGAGCTACGTGCACTTTCCTGAGAGCTCATGTCCTAGTTGGAGCCAGATGTTACCCACCACCTATGGGTAGTGTATATACGAGATTTTTTTTCTCCTAGATGGTCCTTAGTTGGAATCTAGTAGCCCCTTGTAGCCACTAGATAGCTCAATGTGCCATTATCTCTGCCACCTGATCCAACCATGTGGTCCCTCGCCCACTTTAAATGATTGTATGTTTGAAGGTGGGCCTCCCAACCCCGGAGGTATGTCTTTTCATTGGTATAGTTGAGTAATTTTCCTTACTTTTCATGGACACTTTTGGGCATGGATTGGTTGGGGAATTCAATGGAAAGAGTGGGTTAGGTTTGTACTCTTGTTTCCACTACCTGATTTCATGGTTAACCTTGTATCATGGTCCCATGGAATCTCCTTTACTAGCCATTAGATTTAGGGTTCACACTACATGGGAAATCCCAATTTTGGTTGCATGGTCCCTCTTCCCGACACCACATATATTACCCTCCTTCCACTCATTTTATCCCCATTCATCTCTTTCACCGTCCGAGTCCACATGTGTCCATTGGATTTGCATAGGGTTAGCCTCACCCTCCCCTTGTCCACACCTTAGGTTGGGCTTGAAATAATTCCCCAGAAGTTGATGCAAATGAAAAGAAAAGAAAAAGCATAATTTGGCCACTCTTAATAGGAAACATACCACAAATTGAAAATGATGGTCAGGACATACAAATTTGGTATGTGAGCAAAAGAAAAACATGAGCTCTACCCCTTATCCATGGCCATCACCCTCGTTCCTATGAGTCTTAGTTGAGCCCCCTCCATCATTAAGGAACTCGCAATTATCCCAACCCCTCATGGGGAATGAACCACCCCACCTTAAGGGGGCATCCACTACTATATATTACACATCATGCTCTCATCCCCTTGAGCCCGGAGCAGTTATGAAGAAAAATCAATAAAGGAAAAAGGCACATGAATAAGGGTTGAAAAAAAAAAGGCCGAGGTAACTCATGTACCATGATTTTCTCCCTCCTACACTCTTATACCCAAGTATGGGCTTCCCTTATTATAGATACCCTTGTGCCATGACATGTGGTTTGGATGATCCCCCTAACCCCCACTCTGCTCAATTACTATATCATTTCCCACCTACCATTTGAGGGATGTACCATGGACATGTACCTCGCTTTAGAGGTTGAAACCACCTAATAGGGTCCTTGATTAACCCCCTTATTGAGCCTGGAGACACATGTACATGCCAAAGCCCATTATGGAAGGGAATTCCACCATGAAGTGCCCCATTTATTCGATGACTTGTAAGCTCTTTTACTTGATTATTTTAATTATTTATCGTATTGGAGGGAAAGGGGACACATTGGACCTTATGCAGGAATTCAAGTGGGTCTCCATTTGGGGCTTGGTCTCCCTATACAGGGTCCTATCCCTCCAGAGGGCTACTTTGGCACTTGTAGGGTGAGCGTTGAGAGCCATGTGACTCCACCATAATAAAAAGTACTTCATAGATCCCCAACACCTCTCATTGATTGTTCGTGTTCCACCTTTTGGATGAGGATGATGCTCTTGGTTCACCATGGCCAACTGGCTCCACACATGCACCATACACTTGGAAGATGTTCCAGGGTCCAACATATGTCTATCGATGCAGAGGGAGAGCTTATGTCATCATCCTAGCCCTTACAGATGGTCTATAGGCATTTTCGACCCACTTGGAGACCCATGAGTATGTCCTTGTGCCCCCATACCCACTTGGGAGCAGCACAGGTTCTTGCTTGAAAAACATGGGGTTAACCCATTGTCCACTATGTTTAGTCTAGTTCTACATCATGACACCACTTGAAATTCATTAGGCCTCCTCAAAGGCCCAACGACTCACTATATTAATCATTATTCCCTCTTGATAGGCTTATTCATATGTTGTTGAGCTATTTTGGTGGGCTTGTCACCAAAAGTAGTGTTATTATGCACATTATTTTATTCTAATGGAATTATTAGTCAAAATTAGGCCTTTCAAGTCCCTTGGAAGATTTTATATATACAAGTGAGATTATTCATTTTCATCATCGTCACTTGGATTGGGTTATATTCTCTTGTGATATTTTTTCTATCCTTCTTGGAGGATGAGTTTGGATGAATGGATGAATTTTGATGTTTGGATCTCTATCATTTTTGTCTTGGAGCTTCATTATTGGAATATATTAATGATTGTATATACTTTTTCTTACATGTAAGTTCTCTTTTAATGCTATTATTGTTATTTACTTTTGTCACATGCATGTGGCTGGGATTTTCGCTATACTAGGCTGAAATTTATTGCTTTTCTTATACAAAATTATGGAAATTTGATCTTTTATAGTGTTGCATCATGTCATGGGCCATGTATGAAAGGGTGAATGCTCCTAGAGATAATATATGTTAAATGCATCTCGATAAGTCCTCATTTATTGCAAACCTAAGTATAAAGTCATAACAAAAATTGTTCTCATGCTCTAAAATGCCATGCAAAGGTTTTGAAGGCGTCCTTGATTGGGTGAATTCTTCCCAAACAATAAATTCTCCTTGATTCCATCTCTCCTAAAGTACAATGCATTTAATCCTCCATTTGTGTTCATTTTCGATGCTTATTATTCTCACCTCCCTCTTTTTCTAGGCCTATCCTACATAGGTCACCTAAGGCATCAATGATCTCGCAATCTGGACATCCAAACACTTTGATTTTTGGTCCCCAACTACGTTGGGATTTTCTCTATAGGCCCTCCAAATTTGACGCAAATATGATGTTGAAAATGGCAACAAGAAACAGTGAAGGAGGCCTCCTGAAACATCTTTCCTGATCCTAGTTGGAGATTGATCACCTAAACTAGGTGGGGACCACACATGTGATTTTTGTCGAAAAGTCTATTTTTAGACTATGTCTATTTTTAGACATATGGAGCATGGTCTAGGAGTTGCGGGATGCTATTCTTGGATGATTGGTCAAGTTTGTAAAAATATATGGACATCTATTTTTAGACATACAGTTCAAAGTCTATTTTTAGACTGCCTGTCTAAAAATAGAACAGTCAAATATTATTAGCCCTTAATAATATTTAGACTATAAACATTATCTTATCCTCTTGGAGCATTTCAGTTTGATGCTTGGATGTGGCACATGTCACGGGCAAGGAAATTTGAATTTCCTATGGGTTAGTTGAGCTATTGCATGCTTGACTTCAATTAGAACTCATGTGGCAGAGTTTGGTGGAGTTGATGAGACAGTTGATGGAGTTGTGTTCGGTTTAACTTAGTTGAACTAGTTGTATTTAGTTAAACTGACTAATACAATAGAGATGAGTGGTGTGAATTAAATGTTATTTAATTCACTAATTATTAACTCATAAATCAACTAAAGAACACATCAGTTAACTCAGTGCATGTACAGTTCAGTGAAGACCAGTGGAAGAGGTAGGAGAAAGGGTGGAGTCTACTATCAGTTGTGACTATAGTGTGCATGAGATTTGCACAATCATTGGAGGAGATTTCCAATGAGGATTGCACAGTTAAAGCCAAGGGGAATTCGAATTCATTCCATCCATTCTCTCATCTTGGATTGCGCAGTAGAGGCAGGCAAACTGTGGAGGAGTTTTGAACCCGTGACTTGTTCAAAACTGAGCTAGTTTGTGTGTAACTTTTGGAGACAGTACTGAGTACTTGTGAGGAGTATTGTACTGATATTGTTACATGATTCTTCTTCATTATAATATATAGACAGTAGGGGGTTTTTAGCTGTAAGCTTTCCCCAGTATACATACTCTGTTATATGTGTTGAATTTCTATGTGCGCATGTGAATGTTTTCAATACCGCTTGTTGTTTTTATTTCCGCATGTGATGATTAATGCGTAGAAGAGATTATGTGTTATGTATGAAGCTCAAATAGTATGTGACCAGGATAATCTCGGTGAATAATTCAACAAATTATTCAAATTTCTACATATGACAGTGGGATCTCGAGATATAGCAAGCCCTAGCTCAGGGACCATTTTTTGCCCCAGTTTTCCCTTGGCTAGTATTCTCATTAGGATCTTTAAATTTAAACCTCAAAGAAAATTTGTCCTTTGATCCTCTTCTCCTCCCTAATTAAGTCAAGCTCCTCATTGGGTGATCAACTCCATTTCCTTGACGTAATTTTTGGGTTCACTTGGTCTCGTGTGGTCCCGCAAATCATTGAAGCTAATTTCACAAACACCACTTGGAAACCAATTTTTCAAAGGGATTTCTAGGACTGCGTATATCATTTACAAGTCTTATCCTCAAACCCTAGCTTCTGAAATCCCCTTAACCATTCTTAGAGAGCCTTACACCTTGCTTCTCAAGCAAGAAAGCCATCCATTTGAGCCCCTCACATGAATAGGCCATGGGAATCACCTTTTTATTCTTATCATTAACATACTCATTATTGTGATTCCCATTATACCAGGTCTCCTCCCATCGGTGAAAGTCTATAAAGAGTAGGGAGTGTTAGCTGAGGTGACAGTGGGCTATCACTCCATTGTTGCCCTTGACCTAGTAGTTGCTATATAGGAACCCCTACTAGTTTGTGCAGTAACAGGGCCTCGGCGAGGTTTTACCACTCGAATTGTCGAAGCACAGCTCAACTCCCAACCACCAATCTATCGCATTAGTTCTTTCTATGTATGAGTGGCTATTTTTATTTAAAGTGTTACGGCGGGGCACTTGGCCCCAACCCCCAGTTTTTGTTACCACCAGACGACCCATGGAAAACGTGGAAGGCGCTATTTCAAAGAGGGAGGGGACTAAGCTCCAAACACTTGGTTATTTTCCCATCACACGACCGGAGCTAAGGGCTTAGCCGGCGGGGGTGAGCAGTTGGCCCTGACCCTTGGCCACATGGTGCACCACGTGACCCTGACCCGACACTTTAGGGGTTATGCCACATTTTAACTCAGCGACAAATTGCACCCTTTTCAGTAGGAATCCCACCGGTCCAGGGCGAATTTTTCGCTCGATGGACTGTGTAAAGGGAAAATTTGTCGGACAGTTAGCAAGTTTTGTTAATTTTCAGGACAGATAGCAGAGCTTGGTTCCAAGAGGCATATATTGCTCAGTTTTTAACCCTTTTGAGCTTAACAAGAGCCTAGATAGGGGTTTTTTAGTGTCCTAAGCTCAATGGAAACCTCAAATTTTTGATTTGAGAACTTTATGATGGAAATTTTCCAGAATTAAGTCCTTTAGTTCTAGAGGAAGAGACAGTTTTGAAGAAATATGGAGGCATATTTGAGCATGGAAAGAGCCTAGTTAGAGGTTTTCCAGCCTTCGAGTTTCATTTGCATCAACTGTTACTTAACTAGAGAATTTCTTTTTAGTCTTTTCTCCACGTGCTTATGAGAGAAACCTTGTTCAACTCTTCATTGTGAAGTAGTTGTATGTTTATGCTTTTGATTTCAGGTGGAGTACAAGGACCTATTGTGAGAGAGTCCTTTCTCTATTGATAATCATGACTTGCTGTAGGGAGTCATATTTTTGAATGAGAGTTACTTGTAGGATAAATATGCCGCTCCAGAGTCAACAATTTGTAATGTGCTTATTTGTTGTTGAAATCAATAGAGCGGTCTAGCAATTGGAACAGGCCCGAAGACGTAGCCCAGGAGGGGGTGAACCCCGTTATCAATTGTTGATTTCTTCCCTCCATGTTGATCATATTGAATTGCATATGATTGTGTTTCATTTTTAAGTTCACATGAAAACTTAAGTCATCATCTTTGAAGAGGTTGTGAAACTAATTTTACCTATAAAGACCCATTTTGTTATAACTTGCAAAGTGTCAGAGGACAATCGAAGTTTTTCTTCCTTTTTCAGATTAGAGAAATAAAAAAAAATGATAATATATAAATATTTTTATTAAAAAATCACTAATACAATATAAACACAAAATATTGAGATAATTTATATTTATATTGAAGGGTATAAGAAAGACATCTTCAAAGTTAATTTATAATTTATATTTTTGAATTATATCTTTCATATATATATATATATATATCAAACTTAGTAACTATGCTTACGATAACCATTTTTGATAATTTCTAAAAATTTCAATTTCTATAACACTACTAATATGTTTATGTCGTAACATTAAGAAATTAACATTTTTTACAAATATACAAATATTAATATATTTTGCTCCCCACTTTTCAGTGCTTATCCAATTTCAACAAGTGATATTTATACTCTATGAACCCCATCAAGTCCAATGTTAACACATGTTTAAGAATTTACATACATCTTAAATTTTAAATTTTAAATTTTAAGAAAGACGCTGGCACCTATCCACGTGAGAGTTTTTTATATTCACAATTACTATCTTTTGCAAGTTTTCTTCCACAATAACACTTTTACAACTCCTAACAACATTTTTCTAAATTTTTTTTTGCATACTATTTACAAAAATGTAATGAACCACTTTTACAAAGTTGTATCTTCTTATTATTTTTAAAACCCCCTTTTAATGACAAATCATTTTCATTCATCTCAAAATTGGACTTTTAAATGGATACTTCCATGTATGTGATTTGGTCCATGATTTGGTAATAATAATGTATCTTAATTTTGTCATTATTTTGAAGTTGCTTTAAATAGGAAATCTAGTTAATGCATTTTTCCATTCAATAGAACATGATATTTATTAAAAATTAAATTGTATTTTGACCTAAACGATACCTTTTACCAATTAAATTGTATTTTGACTATTATAATTTAGACCAATCAAAATATTTTAATTTATATTAAAATTAATGAATAGTCATTTATAATTTACACCAATAAAAATATTTTAATTTATATTAACATTAATGAATAGTCATTTCTAATTTACACCAATCAAAATATTTTAATTTATATTAACATTAATGAATAGTTATTTCTAATTTAGACCAATCAAAATATTTTATTTTATATTAACATTAATGAATAGTCATTTCAATTAGTTTACATTTCTCCTTTATATTTTTACACACTAAAATGACACAATTATTTATTATTTATTTTAAAAGTATTATTAAATGTAAAGTTTTTAAAATTATTATATTTGAAATACTAAAATTCCTATTTGAAATATATATTTGTAGATTACAATTATTTAATGTAATATAAATTTTTTATTTTTAATATATCTTTCACCATTATTTAATATAATATAAAAACAATTTTTTTTTTTAATAAAATTTCTAATTACTTATTCACAAAGTTTTATTTACAAGTTTATTTGAAATATACTTTTTTTATTATTTATCTTGGGTTTCTACCAGGGTTTCTAAGGAAACCTGAGATTTCTGAAATCGATTGTCATCGGCTGCTCAAAACTTGAGCTCAAGCACCCACCACAAACTGACACGCTAACAGATGACATGAGTGTGCATACATGGGGTGAGATCCCCTCCTATCGGAATATAGTGAGTGGTGATACAAGCGAGTAGAGAGTGACAACTACAGGCACCATGAACGGTCACAAGAAAGGACCTCTTGTCTTAGGGGCTCAATAGAAGGCTCACATGCGAGGACAATGCCTTTCGCGAGCGACCAAGAAGCCTCGTTTTGTCATACCCAACAACAAACTGGAGAATTACAGGAAATATATGATGGAGCACACACTAATCTGCAAATTTGTAGGAGTGTGGCCAACTGAACGAGATCTGGTAAAGTAGATTCAACTTAAATGGCAACAAAAAGGCCACATAGAGCTAAAATTAGGGGCTCGGGGCTTCTTCATGGTAATTTTCTCAAATCTGGATGACAAGGAAAGGGTGTTTGAAGGTGGTCCTTACTTCTTTAACAATGGAGGTATGTTCATGAGACACTGGGAGTAGTGTTATAATCTAGATTAGGAGAAATTTTTGGCGGCTTCGGTCTGGTTTCGATTCTTTGCCCTCCCGGTAGACCTCTGAGACCCAGACATCCTAGAGGGAATTAAGAACTCCATAGGAAGCTTCATGAAAGTAGTAGAATCCACGCGATGAGGAAGGTATACATCTTACGCCATGATATGTGTCTATATGAACATAACTGAGCCTCTACCCGAACTCATCGAGCCGGAATATCATGATGAGGTATGGAAAAAACCTACTGAATACAAACACATTCCTTTCATATGCCGAAGGTGCCATGAATACGAGCATCTGTTTCGTGAATTTCCGTTGAATTAGGTTGAGCCCCAAGAATCTAAAGCAAAAACCCAGGGTAAACCGCAAGAGTGCACCGAGGGTTTTCAAGAAGTTCAAAGGAAAAAAATGAATTAGAGGAACCCACATACCCCGGTTCAACTGTCACCAAAGAAAGGCTTACAAAACAACAATCGATATGAAATCATACAGTAAGATGTGGAAATCATGGAATGCTAGATTGTAGCAATGGGACCAAAGACCCAACCAGCGCAACAAAAGGACGAAAACAATGCAAAAATAAAGGTCAATGAAGAACCACTAGATAAATAAGCCATGGAACAACCAATGGAGCAGGCTAACATGGAGATCGATGGTGAAAAGGAGGACTTAAGTAAAGAAGAGAAAATCATCTGCCAACTTCTCAATGAATGCTGCCAGCTAGATGAATGATTCATCCCGGAAGATCAGAAGCAACTCTACAAAGACACCTTCCAACAATATAAAGCTAAACAGGGGACAATAGGGACAGAGCGACTGGATCATCTGGGATCACAAACAACTCAAGGAGGGGACCAGGGTCCTCAACAAAAAGGAGGGAAGAAACACAGAATGAAAAACCTGAATGAAATCATACAAATGATAGGAGAAATGCTGGTAAATTCAGAAGGGTGTTGTCGCAATCGACGATATTCCACCAACTCAAAGTCTTAGAGGCAAAGCTCAAGGAGATCTTGAAAGATCTAAAGCCTTATTATGAGCTAACCGCCCAAGATGCTAGGGCAGTGCTAGAGGCCTAGCCATCCTATTGAACCCGGTGGAGATTACTTTGGAAGACTGGGTAAGCCTACCTAGAATACTCTATGCAATATTTTATTATATTGGATCTAGAGACTAGGCTCTTTTGACATGAGTTTATGGGTTCACATTCTAGGAGAAAGAGGGTTTTTTTTTCAAAGACCTCGAAAAATTAAGAAGAGACTATCCAGACGATCTCTGGATCGTGGGTGAGGACTTTAACATGATCACATCCTTGGAAGAGAATAAATGGGGAATAATACGAGTAGACGTAGACATGGAGGCATTCAAAGACACAATTACATATCTTCATCTGGTGGACCTACCGACAAATAATGGAGTCCACACTTGGAACAATAGGAGAGGGGTAACACACTAGATTGCATCCCGCATGGACATGTTTTTGGCTTCAGAGTAGGTGGTCAACAATGATGTCTTCATGGAAACTTCAATTCTTCCCTGTATGGGATTTGACTACTGGCCAATCCAGCTAGAAATTGACCTAAAAAAAGGACCCAAAAATTGCCCCTTCAGATTTGAATCTTTCTGGCTTCAAGATCCCAAACTCATGTAGAAAGTGGAGGGTTGGTGGAAGGAGAGTGAAGAACAGGGAAGAAACCACATGCACACTTTCCAACTAAAGCTTCGAGAGCTCAAATGCAAGATTACGAAATGGAATCATGAAGAGTTTGGCCACATAATGAGATATCAACAACAATTGGTTAGCAGAAGATCCAATAATAGATCATCAACTACGACGGAGATGAACACCTAGTAGAAGAGGAAGGGAGGCTAATAAACCAGCTAGAAGAGAGGAGGAAACATGAAGAGATACTTTGGAGGCAAAATTCCAGAGTCAACTAGCTAAAAGAAGGATAAATAAACACTCGCTTGTTTCACAAAGCAATGATCCAACTCTGACATCACAACAAGATTTTCTCCCTGAAAGATGAAGATGGGAATCGATTGGTGCAACATGCGGATATGGATGACTTAGTCGTGAATCATTTTCATACCATCCTCTTAGAATTTACCCAAGACAGGTCTAAAGCTATCCAAAGAATCATCCAGAACATTCCCCATCTTGTCTCCAGCGATTAGAACCCTTCTTTGATGCAAGCGGTCACTCTCGAAGAAGTGGAGGAGGTGTTCAAAGGAATGGAAAGAAATAAAGCCCCCAGACTCGATGGGTTCATGACGAAGTTCTTACAAGAGGCATAGAATTTCATTGGGCAAGATGTCCTAGAAGTGGTAGAAGAATATCTCCGTAACCAAAAAGGTATGTCTGTGCCTGAATGCTACCTTCATTGCCTTAATTCCGAAAGCGTCCAATTCGGAGGATCCCTAAGGGTTCAGACTGATTTCTCTTTGTAATGTCATTTACAAGTTCATTTCCACTGTTATTGTTAAGCATCTCAAACCTCTGCTTCCTAATCTAATCTCCCCCAAGCAAACAGGCTTTATGGAAGGCTGGCAGATCTTGGATGGCTTTGTCACTTCCTAGGAATTTTTTCACTCCCTTAAACACCTCAAAACCCCTGGAATGATGATTAAACTGGACCTGTCCAAGGCCTATGACCGTATTAACTGGAGTTTCCCTACCAACATTCTTAAATCCTTTGTTTTCGATCAGAGATGGATCAACTGGGTCGTAGCTATGGTTTCCTCCCATTTTTATTCCATCCTTCTCAATGAATCTACCACCAGAACCTTTAACCCCTCTCGCGGATTGAGGCAGGGGGACCCCATTTCTCCTTTCCTTTTTATCCTGGCTGCTAAAGGCTTGGATCGCTACCTGAAAATGGAAGCTCAAGCCTTGCAACTCTATGGTATTAGGTTATGGGGGAATGATATTCCTATCACGCACCAACATTTTGTTGACAAAATTATGATTTTCTACGATGTCTCCCTGAGAGAAGCCCGTCCCATAAAATATATTCTCCGGGTCTTCGTGGAAGCATCTAGAACGATGAGAACAACGATAAATCCTGCATATTATTTTTCAATACACCAACGAACATCCAGTATTTTCTTGCCCAGTTGATAGGTTTTGGTATCAACTCTCTTCCCACCAAGTACCTTGGGATGCCTCTTTATCTGAATTCCTTAAAAACTTCCTGTTGGCACACTCTGCTTCATAAAATTCAATTGAAAATCAACAAATGGACTTTCAAATCCTTGAACCTTCAGGGTCGTATTTTCCTTTTGAAGGTTGTTCTCCAATCCATAAATATCTATCAGCTCTCAGGGATGAAAACTCCCAAAAACTCTTGTACTGAATGGTAGAAACCTTCAAAAAATTCCTATGGGGAGGGGCTCAACAGTTATAAAAATGGGCTCTGATATTGTGGCTGAATCTATGCAAACCCAATATGGAAGGAGGATTGAGACTCAGAGACCCTCTCACACTTAATCAAGTGATGGGAGCAAAAATCTGGTGGAGATGGCTATGAGGTGGATCTGACCTATGGAAGCAAATTTGGACTCGTAAATACAGTATTCCAACTCGCACTGAAGACATCCTCAGATATCGTGACCCTCCCATAGGATCTGCAATATGGAACTTGACGGCTCAAACAACGACCTTATCAAACAATTTTTTTCTAGAAAATTAGAAATGGACAAACAACCCTTTTTTGGCAAAACCCATGGCAACAAAGGCGAAAACTATTTGGAAGACAAGACTTGAGCAATCTATTCCTGTACACAATTGGCAGAAACTTCCACCAGGTGGATCAGTTCATGTTGAGCAGGGTTGGGTTCATAAAATTAAGCTTTGATGGAGCCTCGAAAGGAAATCCTGGTTTGACGGGTTTTAGAGGGTTTTTCAGGGACTCTCGAGCGGAGACTCTGTTAATTTATGCAGACCATTGTGGATACGCTAGTAATAATGAAGCTAAATTTGCGACGGTCCGATAGGGCCTGCTCATGGCTATTAAGTCAGGGTATAAAAAGCTAGTTTTTCAAGGGGACTGCAAATTAGTTATCACCACAACAGAAAAAATTGAGTCAGGGGACTAAATGGGACAAACTCAGCCACAACTAGAGAACTGCTAGATTGGTGCAGGAGCTAGGAGATCTCATCCTCAACTTTGAGTATGTTATCATAATGTATGTCAAGCAAAAAGAAAATAAAGCAGTTGACCTCCTTGCAAAATGGGGATTCTCTCATCGTAATGAACCTTTGGAGTTGGTCTGGCCTCCTTGGCCCTAGGATTATAGATTCAGATCTCTGGAAGAGATACTGGAGCAGGACAAATATAATAGTTCTTGGAGCCTTCTGACTCCCAATCAAAACCCCTAATCGGGGTGCGAGCCGACTCACAATCCCATCAACATCAATTAATGAAGGGTGCTCCAACGCACCATCCCACCACCCTCCACGTGCTTGGAATGGATGGCGTGGTGGCTGTCTGTATGCAACGAGTAATAATACTCGCGTGTTGGGCCAAGAATAAGGTATGTTTCACCGTATCTTTACCACGAATTATTATGTACTTCTACGCATTTTCCCCTCATCTTAGCAATAAAGGAAAGGGAATTAATGTAAAGTCAGGACAAAATGAACCGATGATAAAAGGTATGTTTAACAATTGAAAATTGACTTGTTGTATCTTTATTATCGTGAAACAAAGTAAATGAACCGATGATAACCGAAAGACAACACAAGAGAAGAAAATAGGATCATGATGGCTCCCATGGGCCGGCTAAGATGGAAGCAATATCCTCGTTTGGAGGACTCAAACGACAACCACGAGCAAATGTGGATCTTGTATAGAAAAGGATCTTGTATGGAAAGGACCCATTACTACTTTTGAATTCACCTTTAAAAGGCCGAAGATGAACAAGATAGATATATATGCATAGAGATTTTCCTCTGCAATAGATGTATCGGGACATAATTGTCAAGTTGTATTAATGTATTGATCTTCAACTTAATAAATATTTTGGTGTTTTTGGAATAGTCAATCTCTGAGTTACCCTTAGCAGTAGATTTCTGGTGGCTTTGGGCCCAGCCCTGAGAGTCTCTCTGCTACTTCTGTGCTATACGTTTAATTACAGACCTTTCGTTTCCAGTCATCTAATGCATTCCGTGGGATATCACTGTGAGATTTATTGCGTCAAACATAATCCAATTGGAAAATAGATAAATCTATCCTTATGAAATGTTTTTAGAAAGCAAAGATTACACAGTCATTCTAAAACTAATACTAAGAAAGCAAATAAACTTTAATATATAAAAGCAAGTGAATCTCACACTTTTTAGGTAGCTGATCTAAAAGTATGAGAGATGGTAAATCGAGATGCTCCATATGTAGGCAAACCAAGTCAAAATGAAGGAACATTCATGATTAAGGTGCCACAATCTGATTTTGTATTCAAAGCTTGAGCATAACTCCAATTTTACAGATGATAAGATAGGAGAAAGCTTCCCCTATTTATACAAAAATATCAGAAGCTATCTCATTAATGAGAGTCGATGAATCTCTCCCTATATCTCTAGAGTTACAATCCAAATAGGAAGTGATAAGGCACATGTCCTCTTAGAGTTACAATACAAATAGGAAATAAGACACATATCCTCATGATCCCATGATCTTATCCATTCAAATTCGAATTTGGCCTTAGGAGGCCACATAAGACCCTTCTAGAAGCTTCTTTTTGACCTACACATGGAAACAAACTCATTTCACTTCTTAGGTATAAGTATGTGCATATTATTTTCTAATTTTTAACCAGAAATTCACTTGAAAATACTAGGAACTAATAATTTTGGGAAAAAAATAAATGTAACCTAGTAAGGTAAATGAAGTGAAATGGAGGTGGAGTGAAGGTGATGATATGGGAATATGAGTGAAAATGTAATGGAAGTAAATGACAATTTCAAGGCCCAACATACCACCCAACTGAAGCTATTGCATGTCCTCATGCAATCTATTACATTAATTCTTTTTTATCGTTTGAGATTTGGTTTAACCTTGCATGATATCATTTGATAACTTCATACTTCTGCAAAGTCTTTTAGTTGAATTGCAACATAGTTGGTTATTGTGTTTCAACCATATTTTCTTTTTGCATTCGATTTTGATCTTTGAACTTTGCATAATGATACTTTGATTATTGTTGCAAAGTATATTTCTATTAGATTGCATCATGGTTGGTTCTTGTGTGACAACCATGATTGTGTTTGTATCCAATTATCGTTTAAGTACTTTTGAAAAGCCATTGTATACTCATAATAATAATGTAATAGTTAATATCTTTTGAAAGTATGTGGGATTTTGAATGCGATATGAATGTTTAAAAATATGAATATGAATGTACGCTTCCCCCCCCCCCCCCCCCAACTGAAGGTATTGGTAAATAAATGAGGAAAATAATTATTTTTTCCAAAAATTATCATTCTAGCTTTTCAAGGAATTCTATGGTAAAAAGTTAGAAAATGACATACCTTAACTTACCCTTTGGAAATGGATGAGTTGCATGTGTGTACTGAAGAGTGTGGCTGTTGATGCTGTTGGGTCATGAAGTATGTAAAACAAATGAATTTGATCAGCTTCTTTGTTATCTTTGTGCTAATGATAAGATTGGGATCTTTATTGCTGCTGATACAAATTGATTCCTGCTGCAAACTGCTGAAATGATGTAGTCTTCAATCATTACAAAATTCGATGGTACAATTCTAGTCATGCGAATAAATGTGTTGATGTTGAGTATGAAGAGAAGTCATTGGATTACCGACCATTGATGAATGCCATTAACCAATGCGAGACAAAATCACCATTGATGTCAATGAGTGCCAAGGTACCTAAGTACATATTGCAAAGAACGAATAGATGGGATGATGTCGTTCCACTTGCAAGATTTGACGATCAAGGGGCATTCATGTATTCCCATGATCGTTAGCGACATAACTTGTCATTAATGCATACAAGCCTCAAGCTACTAACACTGACTCTAGTCTTGGACCTAGATAATGTGCTGATGTCGATAGGCCAAGACTTGTTAGAAGGGAGGCCTTAAGGAATCCTCCATCATCTAACGCGAGCATGAAAGAATAATTTTTGAAGGACTATGGATGGAAATTTTTGCAGTGGATTAAGGTTTATTTGAAAGAATGAAAATGGAAATAAAATGAATTAGCTTTGTAAAGGAGCTGAATGGTTTTATTGCTAGGTTAGTGAAAGCATGGAAGGAAAATATAATGATTGGGGAAAAAAATGAGCAGTGAGGGAAAATGAGACAAGGATTTTATTGAATGACTAAGTAGAAATGCAATAGCGAATGTAAAGGGAAATGAGGTGAATGTTTTTTCACTGAGGAAGCATGGATAAAATGGAGACACTGGCATCTGAAAGGCTTGCAAGTGCTGGATTTGATTTGCACTAGCATGTGCTCATGCATTGATGTTTCTTTCTTTGTTGCTGATCATATTTTTGTAAAAGAAATGTGGTCTCTGAGAGAGACACTATTCGCTTATAGTAATTTGTCCTTCCTCCACGAACCTGCAAAATAAAACTAGTACTTCTTCTGCAATGGAATGTAAGATTATCAAAAGAGATAGGTGATCAATCTCTCTGGTTATGAAATTTACACAAAGAAACTGAGAATTGGTACTAATAAAACAAGTTCACGAAGGAAAACCAAAAGAATTTATACATGTTTCGAAATTAGTGCTTCAAGTTACCTATTATGTCTTTTCAGAAATTTCTTCATTGTTTGATGTTTCAAACTTTGAAGTTAGTTTTCTCATTATGTATATCTTGTCAAGATCTTTCGAACGACGCTTGAATCGTCGAAATCCGATGTCGGATGAGAAAGTTAGGCTAATTTAAAATTTGGGTGAAACAGTGAAGTTTTTCAGCTGCAGAATTGATGTTTAGTTGCAAAATGTGCACAGTTCCGTAGCTAAAATCCTAAAAATAAAGTTAAGTATACACGGCTATGAAATTAATCAGTCTTGTCATTTAAATCAATCAGTGCCTCCTCCAGAAAAACGAACAATACCCTGCTTATTTTATTGATGCGATAATTTTTTTTTTTTTTTTTTTATTTATTTATTTTTTTTTTTTTTTTAAGGAAAATAAGAACTAAAGCTAAATTTAAGAAAAAATGAAGCTTACAATAATGAGCTGAGTATCTAAGCAATATACAAAATTGTAAATGTGGAGGCTTCAAAAAGCCTTAAGAAACAATGAGTTTTGTTTTGTTTTGTTTTTTTTTTTTTAATTATATATGCTACATTAAAAAAAAAAAAAAAAATATATATATATATATAATATAAATAAATAAATAATATATATATATTTCTTTTTAAACAAAACAAATAATAAAGATAATGAATTTGCAAACAAGGCTGATGAATCATGGCAATGATGAATGAATGTTTTTCTGCGATTGAATCCCACCTTCCTCGCTAGCGCCACAGTGCAGTCCCTTGAAAATATAGAGGACTTTAAAACTTCTCAAAAATATTTCATAAACGGTTTGGCTGTCAGAATAAGGATCTCAATATACAATGGCACAACAACATGGACAACCTCCTCTCTTGATAGCGTTACATTCATGTTGTTGTTGAGGAAAAGTTTAGAAAATGTAGCTACAACTATTTTAAATGTTATTACTTGAAAATGAATTGAACTAAGAGATGCACATTGCCATATTTCTTAAAAAATCCCCAACCCAACAATAAGATAATTGCAGAGTTTTTTTGAATCTTTTTCTTTCTCGTTGTCATGCTGTAATGCACACCTGTGGCTTCCACAAGAAACGGTGAGATCAAATAACTGTGCATAGGATGAAGAAATCGAATTGGACTCTTCGATTTATCAAAATCACATGGAATGTGGATTGAATGCCACATCAGACTTTGATTTAGATTCAAATTCTTCTTCCTGTAGATAAGGAAAAATGGATCATGGGTGAAATCGAAGCAGAATTTGATTTGAATGCCGTTCTCAAACTTTTCACTGTGCAAAAACCGTTTTTTTCCTCACGTAGTCTGTAAAACAGAGCTCGGAAGAACCCTGATTTCTCCCAAATGGTTGCAAAATCCAAAAAGTTGTTCATGATTTACTTAATTTCCCCCATTCCCGAAAAAACCCATGTTTTATTTTTTTCTTTTCTAATTCGCTCGTTGCCCTTTCTACAGCAATTTTAAAATCAAGTATCAAAATCACAAGGCTTCGGGAAAATGAAATATCGTCGAGGCAATGGCGAAATAATTTGCTGTTAGATCTAAACACAAACAACATAGGTGAATTAGATGAGTTCCGACCAGTGTGCTTGTGGAGAGGAAACTCGTTAGCGATTTCAAAAGGTGGTGCCGGACTGGCAGCTTTCAAGTGGGCTCTGGGCAGTGCTTTGATAGAATTTGAACCAAGTCGATCTATGGATCCTGCTGAATTTGACTGAGAAATTGATGAATGATTGTTGCCTGAAGTAGATTGAGAGTTTGAAGCAAATGATACAGTGGCAGACTGAATAACATTTCAGGCTTGCTATCAAATTTTGAAATCAAAATTTGGCTTGAAAGTATCTAAATTTTTGGTTGCGTTTTCACCAGTAATGAGTTTTAAACTATGCTATTGACCTTGTTTTTCAATGTTTGGTTTGTTTGGTTTGTTTTATTATGTGAGTCGTGGATTTAGTTTTTGTTTTTGTTATATATATATATATATATATATATATATATATATATATATATATCTTAATTAAACAAAACAATTATTAATAAAAAAAATTAATTTGACAATTTTAAATTTAATTTAAAAGTCTTTTTTTTATTGATATATATATTTTTTTTTATAAATAAAATCAAATTAAATTAAATCAAATCATGAAAACACAAATTAGTTGCAGAATTGCATTCTGTAGCTAAATAATTTTTTTTGTTTTTGTTTTTATGATATACTAACAAAACAATTTCTTTTTTCTGATCCTCTACGTCACACGAAGTGCAAAAGGAGAGCATACTCGAGATTTTTTATTTGTTAGCATAGTCAAGATTTTATCAATCGATTCCTCGGTAAATTTTGCAAAAGTAAAATGAAAAGGATTGATCTCATACCTTAAATTATCGCTCTTGATTTTCTCTTGTGCTCCTTGTTCTCAATCATTTGTTTTATTGCAAACTATTTCTTGCCAAGGGTTAGTAAATGAGTGGTTCTTACTGCACCACAAAACATCAAATTTATCCTAAAAAAAATGATAAAAAGTTATTTTTATTTTTCCTATCTATCTAAAAAACTATTTTATTTTTATTTTAAAGTATATTCATGCTTCCAATGAAGCCATTTATGGATTATAATCATTGAAATGCTCATATCCACACTTGAAAAATGTACCTGATTGTTTGTAAGGATATGGAAAATTGTTTTGATATTTCGATTTGCCACAAGGATTTCTTGAAGAATAGATGAATGTTGTGGCACAATCGCTTTTTGATACCCATCTTAAATGTAGACTTTGGGTTGCATTCTAGAGCCTTTGTCCATAAATGGTTAGTAAAAAATAAAAACAAATAAAATACACTCTAGACTTAAAGCTAGTTCCTATGCACACTTCCCCGGCAACAACGCCAAAATGTTGGGGCAAAAGAATTGCCTGTCTTTAATTGTCAACCTGGGGGTTCCGTAAAATTGTGAAGCATGCATGATTGTATGTGCTAGAAATTGTCTTTAAGTTTAGATCAATCTAACTACAAAATAACGAAAACCAATTCGTCTAATCTATGAAATCAAATAATGAAAATGAAGTTCAACTAACCTATGAAGTCAAATAATGAAAAGAAAGTAAACAAATTCAAAAGAAAATATAGCGCGCACAATCACACTTGAATGAATTGAAATTTAAATCTAAGAAAGCATTTCAAAACATGTAAAGGAAAACAACTAAGGTACGTTCAATCACTCCAGCATCCAATATGAGAGTATGATAGAATCACCCTCTTGAGATGATGTATAAGCCACCGATTATACTTTAGTCTTTAAATCTAGGAAAACAATTAAAGCATGCAAAGGGAAAAACTCAATAATTGCATAGGTTAGATATTCGAGCATTTAGAAATATGATAAAATCACCTTCTTGAAATGATATTTAAGAACACCCAATTATACAATTGAATGCGGATCTAAATCTAGAAAACAATGTAAAAGAAAAACTCAATGATTGTAGAGGTTGAACATTCAATCACCCAATTTGGAAGTATGACAAGTCACCTTCTTGGCCCGATCTTTCCAATTATACAATTGATTGAGGATCTTAATCTAGAAAACAATGTAAAAGCATGTAAAAGTAAAACTCAATGATTGCATAGGTTGAACATTCAATCACCCAATTTGGAAGTATCACCTTCTTAGCTTGATCTTTTAGGAACATTCAATTATACAATGAATTGATAGTTTGATCTAAGAAAGTAAATAACAGAACATGAAAGGAAAATAAATAACTGTGAGCTTTATTGCCTCAAACTTAATCCAATTGGAAAATAGATAAATCTATCCTTTTGAAATGTTTTTAGAAAGCAAGGATTACACAGTCATTCTAAAACTAATACTAAGAAAGCAAATAAACTTTAATATATAAAAGCAAGTGAATCTCACACATTTTAGGTAGCCGATCTAAAAGCATGAGAGATGGTAAATCGAGATGCTCCATATGTAAGCAGAACAAAGTCAAAATGAAGGAACATTCATGAGTAAGGTGCCACAATCTAATTATGTATTCAAAGCTTGAGAATAACTCCAATTTTACACATGAAAAGATAGGAGAAAGCTTCCCCTATTTATACAAAAATATGAGAAGCTATCTCATTAATGAGAGTCCATGAATCTCTCCCTATATCTCGAATTACAATCCAAATAGGAAGTGATAAGGCACATGTCCTCTTAGAGTTACAATACAAATAGGAAATGAGACACATATCCTCATGATCCCATGATATTCTCCATTCAAATTGGAATTTTACCTTAGGAGGCCACATAAGACCCTTCTAGAAGCGTCTTTTTGACCTACACATGGAAACAAACTCATTCCACTTGTTAGGTATAAGTATGTGCATATTATTTTCTAATTTTTAACCAAAAATTCACTTGAAAATACTAGGAATTAATAAAGTTTGGAAAAACATAAATGTAACCCAATAATGACAGTGGTAAGGTAAATGTAGTGAAATGGAGGTGGAGTGAAGGTGATAATATGGGAATATGAGTGAAAATGTAATGGAAGTAAATGACAATTTCAAGGCCCAACAGTGTCTAGTTGCTGTTTGATTTAGAGAGGTGTCATCTATTAATTTAAAGAGAATTCCATTGCAAAACTTAAATAAATAATTGTTGTTCAATTTACAAAAGTTGTTGTTAAATTTACTAGGACTGATGTTCAATTCGTCATAGTATGATGTTCAATCGAAGTTTGCTCTTTTTAGCCGGGATTGTCATTTCTGCATTCACTTAGAACAGAATAGTCAAAAGTATTCTATAATTCCCTTCCACTTTGGTTTGATTGAACTTCCAGAATTAGATAGTCTTCCTTATGATAATTTAGAGTAGTTTTCCTTTGGTATCACTTGCATATACTGTGCTTACACTCTTGAAATAACAAGACTTACCCTGGATTGATAATTAAATGAGAAGCATTAAAGTTTGCTGTCACAAGTCACCTTTATGACCCAACATTTTTGGCGCCGTTGCCGGGGAGAGTGTTTAAGAGAGATGTCCTTTATTTCTTTTTTCTTTTGTTGGGAAGAATTGGGTATTGAAAACAAGAGGTAAGAACCTACGTACCAGTAAGCAAAACACTTTCTCTCCAACCCGCTTCTCAACAATTGTGCAGAGGCTAGTAGGATAGGTGCTCTTGTTTTATGACTAGGAAGAAAAATATAGAAAAAAATCAAAATCACCCACTTAAATCCACGAAACCCAAAGGACCGGTGATCCCAAACATCCATAGGACCCAGAACCATTCCTACTCAAAGTCCTACTACACTCCCTCAGGCAGCAACCTCACTATCTGCAGCCCATGCCGAGATTCACAGTGAAACAGAAGGGTCTGAACAAAGCCTTCAGACTGTTGATCACGTAAGTGCTGACCCTTCAAGAGAGGGAGGTTCTTGCAATTTACAGGAAGGGGAAGGAGAAACCAACAATGTAGTACAGGTAAAAACTCCAGAGCCTGGATCCCCTAAGAGAGTGGTTGAAACAGAGACACTTGGCATCCCAGATCGGGGAAGTGTTGTAAGGCTTCCTTCACATCCACTCCCTAATTCCACTGATATTATTCCTCCAGAAAAAGAAATCCCCAAATATTATTGGCATATCTTTGATCAAATGGAAAACAATCAAAACCAGAACCAGAGGCAGACATCAACATTGGAGTATCCCATTGTTGATCATGCTCCAAATGCCCCTATGAAAGCCATTCCATTACAAAACATCCCCACCTTCCATGGGTTGACATCGGAAGATCCTGATGCATTTTTATTTGAATTCGATGCCTTATGTAGGGGATATGGCTATACCACTGACCCTTAGAAACTGAAATTATTTCCCTCTACCTTGAAGGGGACAACATTACGTTGGTTCATGGGGCTCGGTGGAGGAACCATTAATAACTGGGACCAGATGAAGAACACTTTTCTTAACAAATATCAAGACTATTACTGGACTCGATAATTAAAAGATGAAATCTTCAATATGTCTGCAAAAGACAATGAGACATTAGAATAATACGTCGAAAGATTTCAATATAACTTACAAAGGTCTCCATATACTACACTATCCAAAGATATCTTAAAAGCAACGATGATTAAGGGAATGAAAGAAGAATGGGTTGAAATACTTAACATAATGGGAAAAGGGGACATCTACCAAGAAGAATATGATGATATTATTTCACTGTGTATCAAGTGTTCTCGGGGTAGTATGCGAAGTAGGCCAATCGGGCAAGACTCAGCTACAAGGAATCCTAAGTAGTCCGGTGGCAACGTGACCAGAGCAGAATTTGGTAATCTTTTAGAATATTTCAAAACTAATATCTTGGGCACCCTGAAAACACAACTAGATGTCCTACAAGCTAAGCAGAAGCAAGCTATAGCAGAACAAAACTTGGCCTTCTTTTTCCCACCATATCGGAAGAAGCACAACCAAAGGGAATGTCCATTAGACATGGTCCAAACATGTGCTATTTGTACCAAGGACCATGCCACTGGCCATTGCCCTTCACTTCTAGGGCTGAAAGCAGTTTTTAAAGAAGCAGAAGAAGTGACAAGACCAGTCTATCTAATGAACCAGTGTCGACAATAGCAAGCATGACCAGGTATGCCACAAGACCTGCCTCAATTCTTTTCTTCTCCACAGTTTAACTAGAAAAACCCTGCAACGGCTTGGCAAAACCAATCACCTTTCTCTACTTGGTCATCTCAATCATTTCCTATGCCTCCTTGGTCAACACAACCCTCTTTAGGTAATAATTGGCCAAGTTTTCCTTGTTCTCCCCCTTATTGTCAAAACAATCCCTATCAATCCCAGTGGTCGACCTCCCCTTCACAAACCACAAATTGGCCTTAGAACTGGCAGCGACCTCTGGGAATGACCAACCTACCGATGGGGATAGGGGTGCAAAACCAAAATACATTACCAGCTCCATACCTAGTCCAGCACAACCCTCGGCCTATCATACGACCTCAATTGCCGACTCAACCCAATCCTAATCCTAACAACAGGTCCGTTCATCTAATTCAGATTGTAGAAAACCCAAACCCTGAAATTGAACAGAAGCAGTGTAATGAACTAAGGTTAAGATCAGGACATGTTATTTCGCCAGCAGAAGATACGACCCTGCCACAACTTGAGTCTGGAACTCAGACATAGCCTAGACAAACAACTATGATTGAAACAGAGGTAGAGCAGGGAAGGGAAATGGTTGACCAAGGGAAACCTGAAAACCTTATGATTTCTCCCCCTCCATTCCCTGAAAGAATAACACTGCCTAGACCGATAGTCTCTCCAGATTTCGATATCTTAGGGGAATTAAAGAACCTTTGCATTAAAATTCCTCTTTTACAGGCTATACAAGACATTTCTATCTATGCCAAGACAATTAAAGAGTTGTGCAGGAAAAAGCAGGTGAGGAAAGAAAAAATTGTACCCACTATTCATGTGGTAGGGGCACCATCAGACTTACTGTTGCATAAGGAAACACTCGTAAAATATGAGGATCCAGGGAACCCCATAGTAACTGTGCAAATCTCTGGTAACTCCTTTCCAAACACATTGGTTGACTTAGGGGCAACCATTAACATATTAATTACATAGACCTGTGAGAAGTTAGGCATAACAACATTAGAACCCACAGCTACCTTCTGGAACTTGTTGATAGATCTATTATCAGACCAGAAGGAATATTACAAGACATCCTGGTTTCTGTGGACTCATGGGAGTATCCAACTGACTTTTTAGTTATTAACCCAAAAAGTAGGATGGATGGACACCCCGTGATATTTGGGCGACCTTGGTTAGCAAAAATCGATGCTTACATAGGCTGCCGTGCAGGCAACATGACCATTGCTAGAGGTGATTCCATAAAAAACATTATCATTTACCCCCCTGCCAAACCAAGTCTACCCACGGTAAATATTCATAGGCATCCAGATACATACTGGGAAAAAAAATTCGTTCACCACTGACAATAGTTTAAGCTCTTGAATTCAAAGATCAAACTTAAGATGATGTAATCAATAACTTCATGAATCAGCCATTTGCACCTGGAAACTTAAAATTCCAAATGTTAAAAATAGTTCTTGATGATGAAACACAAGAAGACCCCTTGGCAGACATTGTTAATCAACACATACCCACAACTGCTGTTTGCAACAACTTACCAATTGAAATTAGCCAGGGAAAGTTTTAAATATCAATGGCAGTCTGGATAGTGACCAAAAGCAAAAGCTCATAAAGGTTTTGTAGAAGTATCAGGAAGCATTTGCTTGGGACTACCCAGACATGAAGGGTATAGACCCCTAGCTATGCACTCATCACATCTATACTGAAAAGGAGGCTCGACCTATCTGGCAACCTCAACGGAGGCGAAACCCGCATCTGAAAGACATTGCAAAATATGAATTGCAAAAGCTACTCGATGTAAACTTCATTTATCCTATCTCAGACAGCAAATGGGTCTCTCCTCTAGTAGTAGTTCCTAAGAAGAATGGGAAGTGGAGAATATGTGTGGATTACAGAGAACTGAATAAAGCAACACAGAAGGACCACTTCGCCCTCCCTTTTATTAACCAAGTCCTCGATACATTGGCAGGGAAACGGTTCTTTTCCTTTCTTGACGGATTCAATGGTTATAATCAAATCCAGATAGCTCTCGAAGACCAGGATAAAACAACCTTTACCTACCCATGGGGTACATTTTCCAACTATGCAATGCCCTAGCAACCTTCCAAAGAGCCATACTCAACCTTTTTTCTGATTTAATAAATGAAGGACTTGAAATTTACATGGATGACTTTACCCCATATGGAGATGATTTTGATCAAGCACTAGAAACACTAGAAAAGGTATTAGAACGATGTATTGCTACCAAATTATGTTTAAGCAATGAAAAATGCCACATGATGATGACCGAAGGAGTAATCCTAGGACACTACATCTCTGCAGCTGGAATACAGGTAGACCCAGCAAAAATAGAAGTAATCCTTTTATTAGCCACACCTTGTACGCAGACAGAGGTACGCAGTTTTCTTGGATATGCAGGGTATTATCGCAGGTTTATAAAGAATTTTTCACAAATCGCTGCAACCTTGTATGCATTAACTGGAAAAGTGGAATTCCATTAGTCTAATAAATGTGACACTGCTTTTGCAGATTTAAAGAAACTGGTCTCGACAGCACCGATCTTACGCAGTCCTAACTGGAAGCTGTCCTTTCACATTTCTTTGGATGCATCTGACGCAATGATAGGGGTAGTTCTCGGTCAAGAAGAAGACAAAAATCCCTATGCTATTTATTATATCAGCAAGAACATCACTCCTACTAAATTTGATTATACAGTGACTGAAAAAGAGTTCTTGGCTGTCATTTATGCTATCAATAAATTTAGACATTATATAACCGACTATCAAGTACTCCTGTATACTGATCACTCTGCCATCAGATATCTAGCCAATAAGCCAATTAAAAATGGGAGAATAACTTGTTGGTTACTGCTTTTGCAAGAATTCAATATAACTATCAAAGGTCGTCCAGGGAAGGAGAATGTGGTTGCAGACTTCCTATCTAGAGTTCCCAAATCAGATGACACACTAGCGGTGGACGATTAATTTCCCGACGAACATCTGTTCGTTGTAGCATTAAAAACACCATGGTGTGCAGATGTAGCAAACTACCTGGTAGTAGGAAAGCTTCCCAGACATTTAACATCAAGGGAACGGAAGCTGATTGTTCAGCGCAGTGCTAGATTCTCTTGGATTGGTGGATACCTCTTTCATCTGATATGCATATACACAAACGCATCCAGGAAGACGAGATTTATGACATTCTACGGGCCTGTTATGATGAATCTTGTGGTGGCCATTTTGCAGATCACAGAATGGGGTACAAAGTATTGCAAATGGGTTATTATTGGCCTACAATTTTTAAAGATGCCAAGAAATATGTCCAAGCCTGCGATAGTTGCCAAAGAATGGGCCACCCAGGCCAAGCTGATGAAATGCCATTACAACCACAAGTGGTAGTAGAACCGTTCGAACGATGGGGACTAGACTTCATTGGACCATTCAACCCACCATCAAACTAGAAGATCTACATACTCTTTTCCACAAATTACGTAACAAAGTGGGTAGAAACAGTTTCCTTATCAAGAGCTACGGAAGAATCTGTGATTAATTTTCTTTTTGAGCTATTTGTTGGATATGGCTTACCATGGGAAGTGATAATCGATGGAGGGGCACAGTTTGCGGGAAATAAAATTACGGCCACCCTGAAGAATCACCATATCATCCATAAAGTGATCTGAAATCGTGAGAACAAAGAATTTCTCATACAAAGATTGACTGTAGGGGCATTCACCGGATATTTCACCTTTACTAGAAAGGATGAATCCGGAGGCTACCTGGCCCTTCTACCGACTCTGCCTAAAGAAATAAAATGTAATCACTAAGATCTTGATCAATGAAAGTATTTGTTTTTAATTTCAAAGTATTCATTGATCAGTTTTAATGTGTGAATAAGCAAGTATACATATTCTGCAATTGAAGTGTAGAGGTTTGAAGATAAACTAACAAGTTTTGTTTACTGTTTAAACTTGTTTGGGAAAAGCTTGCTTATAAAAATTTACTGTTTAAACTATCAAAATCTGAAAATATGTAGCAAAATTATACAGTGTGACAGCAAATAATTTTTTAAGCGGTTCACCCCTCTCTTGGGCTACCTCCGCTGGGTCCAAAAGCCTCTAATTAGGCTTTTTCTCCTTTGATTAAATGCTCAAAATGTGATTACAACTATATAGAAGCCTCAAATGGAAAAATACACTGCAAAAATAGATTCAGAAGGCCCAAATCAGTCTAAAATGACTAAACATTCACCTCCATTGGATGAAGGTAGTCCAAAACAGCTCTCTTTCCCTTAGGCCCTGGTGGCTCCACGACCAAAAACGCTGGTAAATTCGCTGTTAGAATGCCCTGATGGCTCTGCAAACACTTCCAACAGCTCCAGAATGATGTCTACACCCAAAATAATAAAAAAAATTCGTCTCAAAAGGCCTCTCCTAGCCAAAGTTATGCCACATTTACTCCATCTGCCAGTTGGCCTAAACAAACTCCAGTTAAATCTGGCTGACTGCCAGATAACCCCGACAAAATAGGGGCGGCCGCTAAATATGGCACTCCGCCAGTCGTGGGTGCTAAGGAGTAGGGCCACGGGGGTCCATAGGACCGCACTTGTCGGGCCTCGTTGAACGAATGTTTGAGTTATATGCGGCGGCTGTTAAGGTTTTACAAACCAAATATTAATGAAATTCCGCTCCAAGGGTATAGGCGTACGACCATACCCCAACCCTTTGTGCGCCGACGATTAAGCCTTGGGTTCTCGGGTTGTGGTTCCATGCGGAGGGGGCTGGCCCCCTTTTGGGCCCGCCCAAAACAAAGTTCACATTCAAATAACGATTTGCCGCCACATTTAAAGAAGAAGTGCTTCATGACCCGACGGTTAAAACTGTTGGTTGATACCGGCCCGACCCCGGTTCAAATCCGTCCGAGTCCATAAAAATTTTAACACGCCAATTTGTTCACCGCCTTGGGGCCACATGGCGCTCTGCAATTGGTCACAAGCAGAATATTCCGCAGAATATTCTGTGGAATATTCTTTTTTTAATAAAAATATTTTATAAAGTCAATTTTGGCCCATTTTAATTGAAATTGACGAATCTTTAAACCTGAATATCTTCTGCATACGGCGTCGGATTTGAGTGCCGTTCACGGCGTTGGGATCGTATCGCCAAGCTCTTTCCAGTCGATCTATTTTGGAGCCATTCTGAGCAACTTCATTTTTGAGCATTTTTCTTCAAGAGACTTGATCTCCTGATCATAAAGTCACATCTCCCTACCACCCGTAGGCAAGGGGACAGGTTGAAAGTACCAACAAAGTCCTTGTGGCAATTCTCACTAAAACAATATCAACACATTGTCGATATTGGGCTACTAGACTACCAGAGGCCTTGTGGGCTTACCGCACAACATGATGAAACACCACTGGATATTCTCTGTATCATCTGGTATTTGGAAGAAGCCTATTTTTCCTATCGAATTCGAAATAAAGACTCTAAGGACAACCCAAGAGGTAGGGATGGAATTGACAGAGGCACATATTAGAAGACTCCAATAAATAAATGAATTAGATGAAATACGACTACTGGCTCTGTAGCGCACCGCAATCATCCAACAACAACGAGCTAAGTGGCATGACAACCTCACAAAAAAAAAGACATTCCAGAGAGGATATTGGGTGCTTCTCTACGAATCCAAATTCCAATATTTTCCGGGAAAGTTACAAACAAGGTGGCTCGGTCCATACGAAATTCAGGAAGTACACAACAATTGTACCCTCACCTTGACCACCATAGACAGGTCTGGTTCTACATTCTGAGTCAACGGGCACATAGTGCGCCTCTATCACAAACCACTTACAAGGGAGTCTTTCTGCCAGCGGGTACGCAATAATCCCACCATCCAAATTTTAGCAGCAGGGGGTGATAACCCCACAACTTTAAGTACATGAGAGCTTGCTACTTCCTTTTGTAAATATTGTATATAATTTCCCTGCAATTTATAGTTTTCTTATTTTGCTGCACATTCTTCATACTCACAATTGTATCCTTTCCCTTCATCATCCCTTTTGTTGTTTATTTTTGCTGTTCAAATATTTGAATGACTGTTGTTCAATCCAATTGAATAGCTGTTGTTCAATCGTATTGAACATCCTTGTCCTTTTGCGTTTTATTTTTGTTGTTCAAATATTTGAACGACTTCTTTCAATCCAATTGAATAGTTGTTGTTCCATCGGATTGAACAACCGTGTATTTTTTCATTTTTATTTTTGTTGTTCAAATCTTTGAACGACTGTTGTTCAATCGGATTGAATAGTCACGTCCCTTTGCATTTTTTTTCTATTCAAATCTTTGAATGGTTGTTGTTCAATCCAATTGAACAACTGCTGTTCAATCGGATTGAACATCCGCATGTCGTTTTTGCTGTTCAATCAGATTGAACAGTTGATTTTTTTTTCCCTCTTTCTTAAGCATGATCCTTCTTTCTTTTTGATGATCTCTTTTCGCAAAAACCACTCCTCATTCTACACCCTAGCTGTAAAAGACATTTTTGAGCAGGAATTGGCATCAGAAAATGAGAAAAGAAGTAATATTACTAATATGATGATCCTTTGGAACTTTGATGGAAATCTCTACTCCGGAAGTTGACATGGTATATCTATGCAATGAAGGGCTAGACATCTACTGCTCAAACATGTTATCACACAATTCATAGTCTTATAATTGTATATCTTTCCACACTCTCGAGTAGTATTCCCCTTTGACATAAATATATAGGAATAAGGAGTATTAATTGTATTGGCATTCTTTTTACTTTTCGTACCATCCCTAACTCTTAAGGATTTAATGAGCCTCCCTTCATGTATAAAGAATAAATATTATGTTTACATGCAATTTTTTTAAAAGAGAATAGGGGATCTCATAACGAGCCAGCCTACCATGATCATATGGATTTAACAGGTGACATGCCCACAATGGCCAACACACTAGGGTAATGACCTTCTTGATACCTCCAACTGCTTGAAGGACAGGAGGTCTCATCACGAGCCGACCTGATCACTCTGTTACAATCCTAGTGAATGACAATGTGACTATCTGGCCTCCACACCAGCACAGTGGTCTCTTCATAAAACAAAGAAAAATGCCTACTTTTCAAAATGAAATATTATGTCTATATGCAATTTTTTAAGAGAGAATGGGGGGTCTCATCACGAGGAAACCTACCATGATCATAAGGGTTTAGCAGGTGACATGCCCACAATGGCCAACACACCAGGGTAATGAACTTCTCGACAACTCCAAATGCTTGAAGGACAGGAGGTCTCATCACGAGCCGGCCTGATCACTTTGTTACAACTCCAGTGAGTGGCACCTTGACTATCTGGCCACCACACCAGCACCTTGATCTCTCCATAAAATTGGAAAAATATCTACTTTTACATAGAGGATTCTGGCTCATTTTTCGGGTTAAAATAGCAACCCTGTCGAGGCTATGAACGCCTGCTGGCAGCAGTGGCTCTGCTTGTGGTATGAGAATATTTTTCTAACGATAACCAATTACTTTTATATATGCCTTATCTCCTATTTTCATCAATTTCTGAGATAAAATCACTAATCGACTAAGTGATAATAATATTTACCCGCATAAGTAACTATGAATGAATATCCTTTCATGTTTGAATTATGGATGATGGCACCAATCATTTTCCATCACCGTCATGCTTCCATCATACCATACCATTAAATAAGGACATCCTATCATAATAATTGCTATACCGCTTTCTCCACTTCTTCGGTCATTTCCACCTGAGATACACTTATGATAATTTCCGATTCTGACCTTTGCACCGCATGCATTCATGATTTTTGCAATCTCTCCTCTTTTCTTAAGCTCCAAGGCCATGGACGTCGTTCTCTCATACAAACTGTGATTACTAATTTCTGACATTTCCCCCTGTATGCATTCATGATTGATCCAATCTCTCTTGTACTTAAGGACGTGGACGCCCTTATTTCGAGAGAGGGGGTGTAAATATCCATATATATTAAGCATACGAATTCCCTGCACAACTTCCTTTGGATAATCTGATGGGACCAAAATATCATTGCAATTACGATATGAAGTTACATACATTTACGACATAAGGTTGCAATTTATTTTTTCTCTTGCATGTAGTGTTTATTCTAACCAACAGGGCTGGAAGAAACGCATATAGAGGGAAAAATTAGTTCAGATAACACATCAGCCATGGGAGGAAACTCTCTCCGAAATGAACCTACAACCTTCCCAATCTCAGACGCAACTCACACCATTCTTCAACAAGTTGGTTGGTTGCCATAACTACACAAATTGCAAGGGTTTGACATAGAAATATCAGTTGAATTCCTGGAGAGCCTACAGGAGGGACATACCAGACTCAGAGGAAGGATTATACTGGTCACAGAGGAAATCATCGCTGAGGTCTCCGGAATACCAGCAGAAGGAGAAAGATGGACCGAAAAACACCTTCTTCTACGAGAAGCAATCATAACATACCAGGACCCAGGAGAACCTTTGGAATGGAAAGGAAAGGGGATTAACCCTGCGTCCCTACAACAACCTTGGCAGGAATTGGCAACATTAATACAAAGATACATCACATGCGATGGATGCCAAGATGTGGTAAAACCCCGCCAACTCAAATTGTTAGTTGTTCTTAAACAAAAAATTTCAGTTAATCTGCCTTCTTTCTTGAATTTTGTATTACAGGACACCGTTGTTCGAATTAGAAAGGCCAGAAACCATGAACCAGATGTTAGCCACCACGAATCAATCAAGTTAATTATCATTCATGAGCTAGGAAAACAGTAGACACCTTGGGACAACTTTGTTAACCCTGCCATGCATGCCCCTGAGGAAAACCCTATCGGAACATAAATTGAGCTTCCTAGAATAAACATACCCAGGAGAGCAAGAGGGAAAAGGACCCGTGCTTCGACTTCAGAACCAGGGAAGCGAAGATGGCCTGAAAGACTGCAATTACGACAAGACACCTCAGAATTTCTTGAGGAGGCAAGGCCATCCCGTACACCACCTTCAAGCCCTCAAAACATACCCTTACAAGACTATGAAGAAGAAATGGCTCGAGTCCTAGGAAAATGAGGGCATCCCGTGAAATTACAAGCCCATCTGAACAAGCTGAGGAGCAAGAGGAACCGTTGAATCAATCTGCCACCGCCAACAACTCTGGTCAGACTGAAATATTACCCCACCAAGATGAATCGCAGGATTTTAGGGCCTTATTTCCCCCCGAGAGTTATTAGGTGAATAGGGAAGACTAGGGGGAAGGGATAGCCAAATCTGAAAATCAGTCAGGAGACACCATCCCCTTAGAACAAAATTCAAGCATGGAGATAGTCCCCCTAACATCTGAAGGGAACAATATCTCACCCAGCCGGGACATTAATGCATAAATAAAATCTAGAGCATAGGAAGGAAATATCATCACTGATAACCTTGGAACTGGCACCACTGTTCCTGAAAACGAGGTTGCTGCTCCTCCATCCCCTGCCAAAACCGTGCTAGAAGAAAAATCAGCTGAAAAGAAGTTAAGGGAAATTAACAGGACCTGCAAGAGGTGAAGAAAAATGATAAAACATTTGAAGAAATAGTTGAAGGAAGTAAGCAAGGCTTAGAAGCCTAAGAAGGAATTGGTTACCACAGAAACCCAAACAGAGTTTGTCACCCAATTGATAGACACTGTTGAGATTGAGGTACAAACCAACCTAGTGGACACTGCTGAGATCGAGGTACATATTGACCTACTGGACACTGTTGAAGCTTATGTGCAAACTAGGCTGGAAATTACAGAAGAAAAGGAAACTCAAACGGAGGAGACACCCACCTAAACTACCCTAGTAGAAAAGGTTGCCAATCAAAAATTGCATAATGAATTAATTCAAACCCAGCATGAATTGGCACAATGCAGAAAGGAAGTAGTATCTGCACAAGAACATCAGGCACTATTGAAGAAATTCAAATATCTTTCTGCAACAGAGGATGAGACATTTTCTCAACTTAGAGAAGAAAAGGCGAAGGTAAATAAAGCACAGGATCAGGTGGAACAAGCCAAGAAGCAAACCAGTATGGTTTGCTCTCTTTACTCTGATGTACTAATGTGCAGGGCACTAGCCACGAACTATGCTCTATTCTTAGTAGAACGGTATCTACTACTGAAAATCAAGGCTGTTAGGGTAGGGAAGCCCACGAATTTTAAAACCATTGAGGAATTCATCCAATGTTGCAATGAGAAGAATGAGCAAGTCCAATACCTTTTGTGTGAATTATACTTACACAACTTCTTTCTAGAGGAGAATAGGGACAGTAATCCCGGCCCCTTTATAAGGGAAATTCAGTTCCAGGCTTTCCTATATTTTGCCAAGAACCAGACTCGGTGGGCTAAAGCCTACAACACCTTCCAGAAGAGGGAGCATGGCCTCGACCTATGGGTTAGAGGGGAGCTTAATAGACCCCTGCACCTGTTCACCCAGCATAAGAATTTCATGCAGAGGAAGGGAGTAAGGAATAAACTGGGACCTATCCACAAGGATATCATACAGCATGGGCGGGAGTACTTCGAGGACATTCAGGAAGCAACTTTGGTAGCAGCCAAACATAGGTGACTAGCCTCCACGAACAATGTGAAAAACATAGAGCTATTTGGTTACAGAAACTTCAAAGTAGCTGCCTCCAAATTCCTTTTATACAACAATCTAATCTTCAACATAGGCCCTACATGGATAGGATGCAGGTACAGGTGCCCTCTCATCTGGTACCCCCTTGAGGGTTATGATCACAATTATGAGCTGCCAGAGGGGCACACAAACTCCGCCTTTGCAAAGATCAAACAAAAACATGGCTTCATACTCTATAAAGAAGAAGTCTACCCTGCATATTCTCTGACCCAATTACACCTCAACCATTTGTTTGCATGAGGACCTGCAAATAGGTAAGCAGGGGAGTATGTTGGGCTGAGAATAAGGTACGTTTCACCCTATCTTTATCACGAATTATTATGTACTTCTACAAAATTTCCCCTCATCTTAGCAATAAAGGAAAGGGAATTAATGTAAAGTCAGGACAAAATAGACCGATGATAAAAGGTATGTTTAACAACGGAAAATTGACTTGCTGTATCTTTATTAACATGGAAACAAAGCAGCTGAGCTGATGATAACCAAAAGACAGCTGACAAGACAAGCAAACGGGATCATGATGGTTCCCATGGGCCGGTGGAAGATGGAAAGGCACATCCTCGCTTGGAGGACTCAAACAACAGCCACGCGCAACAACATCCCATATGGAAAAGACCCATTACCACTGTTGAAATCGCCTTTAAAAGGCCAAAGACGAACAAGATAGATAGATTTGAATAGAGATTTTCTTCTGTAATAGATGTATCGGGACAAAATTTTCAAGTTGTATTAATGTATTAATCTCCAACTTAATAAAGATTTTGGCATTTTTGAATAGTCAATCTCTAATTTTTCCTTAGCGGCAGACTTCTGGTGGCTTTGGGCCCAACCCTGGGAGCTTCTTCGTTACTTCAGTGCTATATGTTTAGTTATAGAACTTTCGTTTCCAGTCATCTAATGCATTCCGTGAGATATCATTTAATTGGTTAATTACGAACATAAAATGCTACTGCTTTCTCTTTCATTAGAATAGTTTATCATTCATGCTTGTTTGCTTACAATCAATGTTTTCATAATTGTTTAGATCCTTTCATCATTTCCCAATGCTTTCATACTTGTTTGTTTAGTTTTAGCATGACTGCTGTTCAATTCTGTATATAGTTAAAGTTTGATATTTTCATTATTATTGCGAGGCGTCTGGTTTCTGTTTGATTCAGAGAGGTGTCATCTATTAATTTAAAAGAGAATTCCATTGAAAAACTTAGATAAACAATTGATGTTCAATTTATTAAAGCTATTTTTCAATTTACTAGGACTGTTGTTCAATTCGTTACAATATGTTGTTCAATCGAAGTTTGCTCTTTTCAGCTGGGATCGTCATTTATGCATTCACTTAGAACATAATAGTTAGAAGTATTCTATAATTCCCTTCCACTTTGGTTTGATTGAACTTCGAGAATTAGATATTCTTCCTTATGATAATTTAGAGTAGTTTTCCTTTGATATCACTTGCATATACTGTGCTTACACTCTTGAAATATCAAGACTTACCCTAGGTTGATAATTAAATGAGAAGCATTAAAGTTGCCTATCACAAGTTACCTTTATGACCCAACAGAGAGTTGGTAGAGATATCAAATGTTGGCGATGAAATTTGGTTGTCTTCTTTTTGAGTAATTTAGGCAAGAGATTGGCTCTAGATAGCAGCGATATTGTGGATGGTGCAAGGAGCAGTGGATGGAAAAGAAAACTGGAGAAGGTGGGCTCTCGCCAGCTTCTTGCGTTAGAGAACTGGTATGTGACCCATTTCCCCTCCCATCCTTCCATGCAGCGGATTTTAGGGTTAAAGGATATGGGTCTGCCTAGTTTAGATTTGATGGGGTTAGAGGGTGTGGATGATCCCTCCATGTTTCCTGAGCCTATCTCTCTATTTAACCAAGATAATTTACCTGGGATTTTTCCTGTTTCGGTCTAGTTCAAAATTTGTTTATCTCGTATGGGGTTATACTAGGGTGACGCCTCTGTTATTTCCCCAGGAGTTTTCCTAAAGGCTTAGTTTCAGGTCTGGTTAGCTTGGTTTCCTGTTTAAACATATTATGTCTTCAAACCTTGCTAGAATGGAATGTTGTCTTATTTGGTCGTGGAGGGGAGCCTAACTACACCCTGGCTGGCCCTTTCTGGACCCCGGGGTCCTCACCCCCTTGGCCACCTTCCTTGGAACTTGGTCGTATTATATTTGGGGTTTGGATATAAGGTTAGCCATGAGACCTCTGGTTGAATTCTAATATGGGATATCGGTGCGTCGACTCAAATGGTGTTGGGATCTTTGCTTGAGTCGAATGGTGCAGATCACAGACACTGGAATGAAAGGAAGGTACCCAAGTTTTGTTTTCGGGAATTATGGTTTTTTGTTGCTTCTATGACAGGTAAACAAGACGGCTACAACATTTGGAATCTAAGTAGGTTGAGGCTCGACCTATCACCTGAGAGGAATTCTGCAACCATGACTCGTGTTGCGACGGCTAGTTTGAGAAGGTCTACTTCGCAGGGTCGTGGCAGGAAAAACATGAGTACCACATAGGAAGGTTAGCCTATCTCATCTAATGGCAAGCCACAAGGCATAAATCCCACGACCAACATTATTAATGATGTTGTGAATGCATACCAGGAGGACACTGCTAAAGAAATCAGGAGGATCATTGAAGATTGGGAAGCAAACTTAAACCGCCAGGTAGGCACAATGGAGGTTGATGAGGAGGACTGACGAATTCTAGTTCCGGACCTGGGTCATACCCGTGGCCACACCATCCAGTTCAAACAAAACCTCTTCTTATACTGGTCAATGAAAGTCATCCTGGGCAAGGCCCCGGAACAAATTGCAATAAATATGGCTGTTGCAGTGCATGACTTCCCCGACTACAAGAAGGAGTTCCAGAAGTTATAGATCCAATTGTAGAAGCAGGATGGATGCCTCCGGTGCATTGAAAACAATCTACCTTATATTCTATCTCAGACAAAACTTCCGGGCTCCAACGCACAAGACCCGACCCTGGTGGAATCTGCGTCAGTTGAAGGCACTTAATAGTTTGATGGCTAGTCTCTCTGTTTAGATTTTGTTTTCCTTTCTCAAGTATGTAGGAAGCTCTTAAATTTCTATATGTTAATAGTTGTGTTAATAGGGAGGTTGTATCTAGTATATGCACTTAATAGTTTGATGGCTAGTCTCTCTGTTTAGATTTTGTTTTCCTTTCTCAAGTATGTGGGAAGCTTTTAAATTTTTGTATGTTAATAGTTGTGTCAATAGGGAGGCTGTATCTAGTATATGCAAAGACACTCAGTCCTATGTAGCTTGGTCAGAAAGACTCGAAACATTTTGTTTTTTGATAGCATACCATGCTGTTAGATGACCTTGACTTGATTTTCCTTAGGACAAGTTGTAGCCACCTAATCCCTTATGAACTAGTTGTATGGTTTATTAATGAAAAATGATAGCACTACTAAACTTATATATATATATATATATATATATATATATATATATATATATATATATATATAAACAATTATTTATTTAAAAAAAATGTAATTAATTGTTAAAATAAAATTAAAAAAAAATAAATTTTTAAACTTATCGCATTAATTTTTGAATCAACACTATATAAGAGTACTTCTTTTAAAAATCAAACGCATTATATTTTTATAAACTAATATTTTTCAAAATCAAAGACATTAAATGTTTCCATAATACTAATGTTTCCGTATGCACTTCTTCAATACATTAGTTTACAACCATTTGATCATTATTTTAACCAAACTAATTGCTAACATGTTTGTATATATTATTGGTGTAACTTTTCTTTATTATCATGTTTTTATGCTTTATCACTAATCTTGTGTTACACTTATTTATGATGACATTTAATATGCTTTCTTTAATAGGTTTGTTTAGAATGAACTGTCTTTTTATTCTACGAAATTTAATTTGATTTTCCGGCCCGAATCAATTTCTAATTTTATTATTTTTCACTCTTTTATCCTATTTCATATTAATATTATATATTTTAAAATTTTACGTATTATAAGTGAAAAAATAAATTTATATAACAATGTCATATTTTTAATAACTAATTTTTAATAACTAATTTTTATTTATTTTTAAATATCTAATCCACGTATCAAATAATATAGGTAAGTTCATACTAATTTTGATAGTAGTATAGGGGAGGGATGCCAGTTGTTGGACGCCTTCCATGACACCGTGGTAATTGGCCATGTCAGCCAGTGGGTGTATGTACGACACCTGCGAGCATGTTCGCTAGGTAGGTTGTGGTTGGTGGGGGCCATAAATCCCACTCCCTCCCGTACAATTAGGGTTTCCCTTAGGCCATTTTCTACCATGTCTCGTGAGGTATGTGCATTTATGTTCGGGGCGAGAGGTTGTGTGCACAGCGCCATCGGTCGCTGCGCTTTGTGGCACCAGTGCTAGTGCACCTCCACCGCCATTTTCACGGCGCTCACCGCCTTTGTCACGGCTGTTAGGATGGGTTGTTGTGTGGCTGGGGTTTCAATCCTATTGTTCCTGTGCCCCGTTGTGGACCTATTCGGCTCCTGTGACTGTGAAACTTTGCTCCTCGACTGGTCAATGTTGCGTGAATTTGTCGACGGCTTCGTCCCCTGTGTTCATTTGCAGAATTTCATGGATGGTGCAGGTAAATTTTGGTTTTTGCAGGTAAATTTAGTTTTTATCTGCATTTTTTCCAAGTGTTCTGCATTTTTTCTAATTGCTCTGCATTTTTCTTGCATTTTCCCTGCATTTTTCCTTGGTTTTTGCTAATTTACGTTCATTTGTGTTTTGTTGCAGGTAATGCCGAAGTCTAGCGAGGTCTGGCTCTCCAGTTGGCTTCTGCACCTCCCGGTAGGAATTCTATTCCTACCAGCGAACTATTGTGTTTTTTAACACTTAAAATCATGTGTTTTTTTAACACTTTTAATCTTCTTCGGTGGAATTTAACTCTCTCTAGGTTTTAGAATGGGTTGGGTTTTAGTAATTTATGGGTTTTAGAAATACTGTTTTGGGTTTGTATGCCCTAGATGTAGCATTTGATGATGATTTTGTTGAAATTGATGATTTTCTGCGATTTGGTTGAGCTACCTTATCTTCCATGCTCGTTTCCACGGCCTATGGTTCTTTAGGGCTATACCCATGTTCTAGTTCTTATTTGAATGGCACTGGTTTTTCTTGTTTTGAATGGCACTGGTTTTAGGGATATACCCATGTTCCATGCTCGTTTCCACGCCTTGTGGTTCTTTAGGGCTATACCCATGTTCTAGTTCTTGTTTGAATGGCACTGGTTTTTCTTGTTTTGAATGGCACTGGTTTTAGGGATATACCCATGTTCCATGCTCGTTTCCACGACCTATGGTTCTTTAGGGCTATACCCATGTTCTAGTTCTTGTTTGAATGGCACTAGTTTTTCTTGTTTTGAATGGCACTGGTTTTAGGGCTATACCCATGTTCCATGCTCGTTTCCATGACCTGTGGTTCTTTAGGGCTATACCCATGTTCTAGTTCTTGTTTGAATGGCACTGGTTTTTCTTTTTTTGAATGGAATTGGTTTTTCTTGTTTTGAATGGCACTAGTTTTAGGGCTATACCCATGTTCCATGCTCGTTTCCATGGCCTGTGGTTCTTTAGGGCTATACCCATGTTCTAGTTCTTGTTTGAATGGCACTAATTTTCTTGTTTTGAATGGCACTGGTTTTAGGGCTATACCCATGTTCTAGTTCTTGTTTTCCATTCTCTTCTTTCATCTTGTTGCTAGAAGAAATGACCTCTGTAGCCATCTCATCTTGTTGAACAGTATCCAACATTGAAGGTAAATGTTGGCTTGCTTCCTCTGTTTCACCTATATACATGCTGACAGTCCCTTCCTCTGTATCTAAATTGTGAGGTGTATTGTCATATTCTATTGACTCAGTATAAGGATTATCTTCAGTTTCCAAACTATTATGTTCAGCAGCATCATTCTCTGTCTTTGAATGGACTTCATTTTCAGTCTTTGGGTGTATAGTTTGGTTCATTTCTTTGAGATTTGTATATTACTCAGTATACCAGTTAAATAGTGGTATTCTCTGTGTGTGTTGGGTGTATGTTGTGAATAACAATTGTCTGTGTGTGTTGGGTGTATGTTGTGAATAACAATTGTGAGATAAAGGTGGTTGATCATGCATTTCTTGCACCAAAAGACTTATTAACCTTGAAGTTGGCTTCAGGGTGCAAGTTGATGTGAGAGGAACTCCCTCACTTCAAGCCATTTTCTTGTGATGCCTTGGGGCTCTTTCTCTTGTGGTTGATATTATCTTACTATATTTACATATCCCTATGAATACTCTCTTTCTCTATAGCTTCATACCTAAATAAATACTCATTTATTGTCTGGCTTCCTTACATGTGATTCTTATCTATGTGAATTTCGTAATTACTTGCTATCTTACTATAGTTTCATATCCCTAGGAATACTCCCCTTTGAAAACTTATATTTGTAATTTTGTAGCAAGGTGTTGTGCATTGTCTCCTTCATAGCCTATTTGTATTTAGTCTTTTAGATTATTAGTAGGATATTTGTATTGATTCTTTTATGTTATTTGATCCTTTATTTTGTGTGTGGCCAGATTGGATGCATAAGATTCAGAGCTGCAATAATGTGTTATTTCTGCAGTGTTTCTCCCTTGGTATTCGATTTTATGCTATTGAGGTCTGGAAATTTTTACCACAGATTATAGCTTAATTCCTATAGATAGAGAAGCTCTGTGTCAAAATTCTCTTAATAAATATTTCTTATGGCATAGTGATGAAGTAGAGTTTCAGAAGTTATAAACTACTCACAGGATTTTCAATTATTTTTCTTTCCATTTGCCCATATGGCATTGTATTTGAATTTTGGACTTATGAGTGAATTCAATATTTCATACAACAAATTAACACCTCCATCATTTGATATTTACTAATCCTTACAGTTGTTTTGTTTCTTTGAATGACAAACGTTTCGTTATGCCAAACCAGGGTGGATTATCACTCTGAATAATAACTACCCTATTCCTAACCGTGCATCCTAACCTTAGGAACCCTTGCATAACATATACATGTCTTTTGATGTGCAACAACTTGAAAAACTAGGAAACTAGGAGAGGGGAAGAAGGTAAAGAGGAAGAACAAGAGCATGCCACTCTGTTAATTATTATTAATGGCATAGATTTGGGAAGAATTTGTTTGCGAGTTTGATTAAGTTGATTTGCAACAAAGATAAATAAGTAGCTAAGAAAATAAAAATAAAAGAAGCAATGTTGGTTTATTGACCTCTTTCCTCTTATGTGGGTTATATAATTTATGAAAGGAAGGTGCATAACTGAAAGGAGAACAAATGCAGCCTTGATAACCCTCTTTTGAACCAAATGAAATCATCAAACAACAAACGTTTGATTCATTTCATAGCTAACTGCAAATCACTATCCACATGTTAATAAATTGAGATTTTTTTTTTAACGCTATCTGTAATATCTATCTAAGCAGAATCTGTGCTCTTGGCACAACAATTTACAATCAGAAGTTTGAGAGATGATTGTGTTTGGTTTGCTCAAAAATAGCCCGAGTTTATCAGCTCTTTTGTACCAATTCTCATTTACATACATCCACAATCTTCTGTGTATATAGTGTCTATAGAAAAGTCCTATAATTTTACAACATTTAGTAGTCATTCCAAAAAAGAAAGCTGAAAAACAAACTAGTCATCCTAAAAGTAAATTATGACAGGTTTGGTATTGTTGGTGCCACATAGTGTGCTGAATTGGCTGCAGAAACTATGGGCTAGTCTCGATGTCCTTTATCTCTTTGAGTAGATTTAAATGAAGCTAGTTGAGAGAAAATTCCAAGGATGTCCTCTCTCAGGCTTTGAATTTGACACTTCAGAGTTGACAGAATTTCCAAAATGGCATCCATTATGGTCGATAGTCTGTCTAGCATGATGTGAAGGGATGCTTGCTTTGTTGCATGTGAGAATTCCCTGTTATCCAATTGTTTGCTTGCAGGCCTATTCACCCCTTCTTGGTCGCCATCAAGAATATTGATGCAATGGGAGGTCGACAAGTTGATAGGGTAGAGTGGGTAGAGATTGGAGCTAGTCATAGAGAAGAAAACAAGATTATTAGTAGTCAGAATGGAGGAGATAGAGGAGATTATCTACCTTCTACAAATCCTACGGTGTAGTGAACATAATTATAAGCAGACTAACAAAACTAACATAAAATCTTCTAAAACTAACAGAACTAACTAAAACATATAGAAATTTAGAAAAGCTTCATAAACTAGCAGAACTAACAGTATACAATATCAAAAAAATAACACAGCTAGCAACATTTTCATGTCATTCTGTCAGAATGTTCCATTATAATAGACTATAGATGTTCCTTCCTTACAATTCCACATACAGTATGAAATAAATCAACCTTCATGTGACAAGAAAAATAGACAGTCCATCCAAAATCCACATCATAATGTGGTTACAGCCAAAAACATATAACACCCCTATTCTTTATGGCCTTGAGAATTTTCAGTGCCAAACCCTGAGTTCCCTGATTGAGCCAAGTAGGTTGGCCTCCCTAAGAAGGGTTGATTAGGTTGTGGTTGATTTCTGCCATATAATTGAGATCAATTTGTCCCTTCCAACCATGGAGGAATTGAGTACCCATACCTCACACTTGCGCTAAGTGGAGGTGCGTGATGAGCATACATTGAATTCACACCTCCTATGGTAGGAATAAGGCAAGTGGGTAAACCCCCATTTTGATATTGAGGCACTTGAATGTTTATGAGGTCTTGGAATAATGGTGTATTATTTGCAATATTGTCCAATGTGTTGGACATGTCCCTGGTTTCATCCTCATCAACTGTGCTTGCATTTATGTCAACCATATCAGTCATCCCTTGTTCCTTTTCAAGCATTTGTTTAGCATTTCTTGCTTCCTTTTCCTATCTTGCAATTTGTTTTTGTTGCTCCTTCTCTTGCCTTGCTTTCTCTCTTTCAAGCATTTCATCTTCTCGACGTTGTGCTGCAACAACCCTTGCTGCCTTCTTCTCCTTGGCTTGATCCCTTTTTTTTATTTATAAATTCCCGAATTTCAATTTTTTTTCTTTTCAGACTAAACTAGGAGTTTTATATAGTCTTATGAGCTGAGTAATTGTGAACTTCGCCCCAAACGAAGACTACCGGGTATTCCTTTATTCTTTTTCATTGACACTCTTTCTACTGGTAGATTTAGGAACCGCCCAAGTAAGTTCTCCACCCCCCCCCCCCACCTGCATGTCATTTCTTGGCACTTGATTGAACTATATTGTTATCTTCATCTGGTGCCTCATTATGTGCTTTATCTTCTTCCATTGATCTATTGTCCGCAAAAAAATGAACAATTTCAATGTTCAATTCAGCCGGTTGTGAAGGCATGTTCATGCTTTTTTCATTGGTTCTTGAGACACTGTGTTCGTTCAAATTAATCATGGCTTCTGCCAGCCATGATGGTGGGTTTACTTTTCTTGACAATCTCAATTGGTTATTTTCAATGTCATTAACAATATCAACAATTTCATTTTCAACTAAATTTGCATTAACAATATCAACAATTTCATTTTCAACTACATATGCATTGTTAACTGCATGTTCAACAATGTCATTAACAATATCACGAGAAAAAGTTCCATGTGCTTGAGTTGGTAGAACAACCTCCATGTTGCTATCAATTTGTTCATGAATATATTGTGTTTCACATCCCTGCTCATCATTATCAACATATAACTGTCCTTGAGAGAGGGAAATTATATTACCAGCTGCAACCACATCAACATGTTCATGCACTTCTTCTTTCACTTCAACATTTTTTTGGACTTGCTCTTCGTCTTGACCATCCACATGAAACGCTTGGCTACAACCAGTATCATGCATAAGAGCATCATAATTCAATGGCCATATTCCTGACTTCCTAAAGCCAACTTTGATATTTTATGGTGTCAGAGCCCTTTTGAAAGCCTTACTTGCAAGCTCTGCTAGCTCGAACCTTTTCACCTCAACCCCTGGATTCTTTGCCATCCATACAACATGCTCTGACTTGAAATATTTCTTGAAAGGGCCAAACACACTAACATCAAGGGGTTGCAATCTGTGAGCGGTATGAGCGGGCAATGTTAAAAGGCCATTGCCCAAATTGTTTGCTTCCTCAATTGTTTGTACGTCCATGTGGCTTCCATGGCCATCTAATATCAATAGGTGTCTATTATTAGGTGAGACACCACCTGGAATAGATGCAGCAAAGTGGCAAATCCAATTTAAAAAAAGTTCTTTAGTCATCCATGCATGGGGATGTGCAACCATGCATGCTCCTGGTTCACAGTTTTGTATATAGTTTTTCAACTGATTTTTACCTTTGAATAGATAAAATCCTGGGATTGAAGCACCAATTTCATTGACACAACATAAAATGGTTATCCACTCCCTGCTGTTAGGCAAAATATTTGGCATGTTTCGACTTCCTCTCTTGGAAATTACCCTCATGCCACAATTACTTCCCGCCTATAAAATTGTTTCATCACAGTTCCATATATGGTTTGCACCATAAGAATGTTTATCGTATGCACTAGAAAGAGTGTCATAGAACTTACATACAACTGTAGGGTGAAAATTTAATTCTCTGTCTCTGTCAAGGCCCTCAGTTGTACGCAATACAAGGTTTGGATGCCTTTTTTTAAACCCAAACCACCATGATTTACCAGGAAACCCATCTTTGAATGGATTTGGCCTCCCTTGAAAGATTTGAGAAACTGTGGATTTGAGTTGTATAAGCTCTATCCCATGTCCCAATTGGGCCATTTCTTTACACCACTCAACCACCTCGGCTTCCTCCTCTTCAGTCATAACTATAACAGGCCCTCTACGTTTGGTGTGAGTGAGCCCATTTATCCAATAATGTATTGATGAGGGAGGAATACTATGTTTCGTTGCAGATGCCCGAATAGAATATCCATTGAACTCTATGTCGTCAATAGCAGCTAACATTTCTTCTTTTGTCCAACCTCTTATAGCGCTGATCTTTTTAGTTGAAGTTTCCCCTTGGACTGTGGTTGACGGTGGCTCTGTGAGTGATGGCGTGACAATATCAAATTCAACCACATGGTCATCCTCAACAACATTTCTTGGAGCATTGTTGACATTGGCATCACCTGTCCTTTCTTCATCTAATGAAGTGCATTGCAGCTAGGCACCCCTGGTCACTCTTCTGCCACTTCTCCTTGTACGAGCTACATAACTATTTATTGCCATGGATGCAACTACCCACAGAATTATTGTATGCATTTAGTTAAGAATAATTAAAAATAATGCTTTCATACAAGCCAAACATATCTCTGCTTTATTACAGGAATCATCAACATGTATGTTAGTAGCAACTTAAGATATTTTCATACATATAGCTTTTTGACAGTATCCTTAAAAAAACAAATATACATATGGAATTAGTTGTATGTCTTCAAATATATCAGTGATTATTGTTTTGATAACTTGTTTTTACACTTAAAATACAATGACTGTTTCCATAACTTGTTTTTACAATTAAAATACCATGACTGTTTTGATAACATGTTTATAAAAGCTAGTATTTTTGGAATCTATGCTTCTATGACCCATCATATAAATTGTAAATAATCTTCCGGTAATAATCACATGCAATGGAACATGTTCCAAAGCTAGTATTGTTTATGGTTGTTTGGATTTAAAAATCAAAAGGGACATGTTTCATTTTTAGTTGACTACATGCAAAACCAATTTTAAAATAGCATCACGACACCTTCTGATTATTTGAGTAGTTTTTACGATTTAGGATTATTTCTTTGCAACTTTGTAATATTGAAAATAATGTTCAATCTGGTAACATCATCTCTGCCCATTTATAATAGTTTATAACAGTTTACAGTTTGTGTGTTCATGCCCAAGGTTTCTGAATGCCTTTCCTTCTGTTACCCTTTTCTTATTTTCTGTCTTATCATCTTTGATTCCTATGCTTAGCTAATGCAAAAAGATATGTTGACTTCAAGTTCAAATGATACAACTTCTATGCTCAGCTATTGCAGATAGATATGTTAACTTCAAATGCTACAGCTTCTATGCTTAGCTATTACAGATAGATATGTTAACTTCAAATGCTACAACTTCTATGCTCCACTACTGAGATATTTTGCACAGGCTGACTTAATGATACAATTTTTTACAAAAATGATGCAGTTCCTTAAACATTGTGAATGGTTTTCTTATGTTTTGTTTTTTGGTTATTTTTTTCTGGCTTCTATGCTCAGCATGCATATAAACCTTCACGGGCTTTCATCAAACACTTTGGGACTAGATAGAAATATATAAATATGGGATATATAATGCAATTTAAGCTAGCCCCACGACACCTTTTGATTATTTGAGTAGTTTCTCTGATTTAGAAATCTTTCTTTGCAACTTTGTAAGATTGAAGTGTAAATAATATGGCTCACATGCAGACAAGCATTTAGAAATATATTTTTCTCTGAGATGTGTCTAAACCCCTTTGCATATTTCTACTTTGCAGTTCCATCCACCATAAAACCCACTGCATTCTAGACTCTGGAGGATCACTTATTTTTCTGCTTATAAGGATGCAATTGTTGGGAAAACAGGACCAGAAAAGTGCCTGTTATACTACTTGTTCAGGTTTTTCCAGTTTTTGTACTACTACTCCAGGTTTTCCAGTTGTTTTACTTGGCCTACAAGAGTTTGAGTGGATTTTTTACATTGAGGGATTTATCCTTTTGGATTACTGAGCTTGAAATGAATTTTAGTTAGTATAAGTTTGATCTTTGTTTGTCATTTGAAGTCATTTTGTACCCTTCCTTCCCTAGATAACATGAACTACGTTCTTCCTTTTCATTGGTGATCCAGGTGGATTAAACAGGTACAAGTACAAGTGCCTCAGCACAGACGGCTCAAAAATTAAAGTGTTCGGATTGTTCTCGAACCAGGTTCAGACTGTAGATCTTGTCTTTCTGATTCCAACAGCACAGACGACACTCAATTCCGAGTCCATATGAAGAAGTTAGGAGCGGTCAAAGTTTTGGGTTGACTTGGTGACTAGGCAGCCTTAAGGAAGTTACAAATTTGAATTTTTCCGGCCACCGGATTCCGGCAAACCTAGGCTAGATTTCGGGTGAAATTGTGGCCTAGTTAAATTGACTCCTACGGTCTAAAATTGAATTTTTCAAAATGCACATTTTTGTTTTAAATATATATATATATATAAGTGGCAGGCCACCAACCCTGCCAACCCACCGCACGTCTAAAGGATTGAATATTAAATGAGGAACGACGGGCCATGACCCCTGCCACCCGCTCCGCCCACGGCCTTTATATATGGCATATATATGTAACGGTGCATATGGGGTTGGGTCGGTGCCGTGGGTTACGGACCCCGCCCACCCAACAAAACCAAAAATTTTATATTTAATATTTGTTACAACCACCATGCCATTGCGGGAGGGGGTGGGGTTTGAGCACCCGACCTCCCTCCAACCAATTGCCTTATTAACCAATGCACCAACAAATTCTCTTGTTAACTTCGCCCGCCTTTTTATACTTAAACCCAGCTTATCTGTTGTGCGTGGGGGAAGCCAAGCATGGAGAAGGAGCACGATTTTGCAGAAGATTAATGTCATTTTGCAGCCAAGTATGGGCGCGAAATCCGAGGAGATGCATGGATTGCAATTTTTATTTGTAGGTACATTTCTGCACGCAAATCAAGGAGGTAGAACCATGA